>JAPKLX010000003.1:2374882-2782043 GCA_026898415.1 Leonotis leonurus | reverse complement strand
AACTCAATCCATTATAAATTGAGACCATGCATAGAAGCTCATTATAATTTTTTTTTTAATGGATGTCTTTATATTTTTAGAGAAAATATTTAAAATTATTTTATTTAATTAAATATAAAATAATAAAAAATAATATAATATAAAAATATGAATCGTTCATATTTATTTTTAGTTAACACAATGAGAGATATTTTTAGACAATCAACTCTTTGTGAGATAAATTATATATAGATCAATATTAATTAAAAAATTGCTCAAACAACTAAAAATTATAACACTTATAAATATGACTATGTTAATTTTATTATATGATCAATTAATTATTATTAGTATTTAAACCAATTGAAATTTATAAAATTACAGAAGTAGAAGTGCTCATGATTGTAGTTTGGAACCTAACTCCTTCGAATATTCAAAATCAAAACCAAATCGTTTTTAAGATAGTTCACGATTTGGAATCGAACCATATAGAACGGCTAGAATTATATTTATGAACTATCCAAAAAATTAATACTAATATATATGAAAATTTAAAAATTCTTATTATTATGATTACGTAATAATTTATATTATCATTTAACTTTTCAAAATTTTAATGTCGTTTTATTTGTTAATTTAAAAATTAGAATGACTATAAAAATAAAATTTAAATATTATTATATTATTATATAAAATCATAAAGTTTTATTAATTTCCAAATTCCAAAATTAAATTTTGATTTTTAATTTTTATTATTATTAATATATTCATAAGTTTTAATGTGTTATTGTGAATTATATAAAAATACATTTTACAAATAAGAAATAAATTGAATTGGATAAAATAAATTGAAGTTACTGGTTTGGATCGCTGATCATGGTTTCAAAATTTTGAAATTATAACTGAACCGTCCTCTACACAGTTATGATTTGAAATCGAACCATCGTTTATGATTAAGGTTCTAAAACCACCGATTATTATCTGATTACATCATTTTCGATTATTTTAAATATCTCTATGCATAAATTATTGATGAATAACATATTCCCGTGCATAGCACGGGTGCACAAACTAGTAATATTAATCCACCACCTTCATTTTCTAAAATTAAACCTTACATTAAATTTAAATTACAAAACTGTATTAAGAACTCAAACCTGTCATATTAATTCATTGAGGAATATCATCAAACACGTTTTGCACCAATTGGTGGCAGTTGGTGCTAGAGCCAGTTTTGATTCCATCTCCACCACTGCGACTTCGATGGCTGGATCTTCAAGGGCATATTAGGAATACCAATGGGGTGTTCGGTTACTTAAAATTATATTAATTTGTGATTGTTCGGAATTATTTTGGCCCGTGATTAGTCGAAACTATTTTTGTCATATGGGGGAGGCCAAGACAAATATGTCATGACTAATCCTAAATGACATAGTCTTGAGACTTGAGACTGAATCATGGACTCTATCCATCTTACCAAACACATCGTAATAATTAATATGAGACTAAATCACAAATAGTCTATCCAACCAAGCATTCCCAAGAGAAGAAGAAGAACCGGGGGAAAGATTTCGAAAGAGAGGATTACAGAAGAGTAATAGTCAGTCCATAAATGTTAAGATGTTACAAAGGCTAATTATATTGATTTTAATTATATCAACTTTAGAAGTAAAGATCTTACAAAAGAACCGGACTAGTTACAAGATTTTGTTTCCAAAATAGCATAGTTAAGCAAACTTTCTTGTTGCAGATTCATGTTTTAGAAAGAAGATATATCAGTTATCTTGTATTTATTCGTTTATATATAGCTTCTACGCTCTAGTCTGTACTATATAGCTTTTACATGGAAATCATATTCTTTAATTATTTTTATTTTTTTTCAATTTTTGACACGATACCATATCATATTCTTTAATTAATTTTTTTTTTAATTTTTGACACGATACCATAACTCGACGCGAACACGTATGAAATGAATGGATTAGTGTTAAATTTTATTGGGTTCGAATTGTTGTCAAATCAATACAATAAGAACACGAAATTAATGTGTCGGATTCAAATTAACCGATAATAAAATTTATAATATATTAATACTTTAGATTTTGAATAAAATGTAATTTTAAATATTTTTCAAAATATTTTGCATTTATTTAAAATATAAAATAATTATATTTTATAAATTTAAAAAGTAAGCATTATTATTATTTTCTATTATGATTTTAATAATTTTTATACCGTTTTTGCTTGTAAATTTAAAATTTTATCGTGTCCATAATGGATCTTGTAGTGTTTCGGATTTGAATTAATAGCTCGAATTTATGTTTGGATTAAGCAAAACCTTTAGCAAATCAGATTTAAGTTTGATCAGATTGTTATTAAATCGACCGAAAAATTACCAGATCTGCACAGTTTGAGCCCAAATGAAATTTATTTGGAGTCACGAATTTATTTTCCCTAAACAATGTATTTGGAGTCACGAATTTATTTTCAGAAATGAAATTTTCCCACAAATTAACAAGAAAAAGAGAGGAATAAATGAGAAAACTAATGTGTCCATGGAATCGCGACACGTAGCGAGTTGTCCTTCGATCCGTGTCAGCATGCACTTTATGACACCAAACAAAAGAAACGGGCCCACCATCCCCGAGTAGGAGCCGCTGCGTGTGGTGACCGAGGCCCGCCACGTAACTGAAAGCAACACATTCCCTCACGTGCCCCACCACCACCTGATTACTCGCGCCACGTGTGAGGACTTGGAGGCTCGGCGTGAGTTGGCGCTGCGGGTGCATGCAAAGTTTAAATTATGGAAATTGAATATAGAGCGTGATATTGGGGGATTTTGGGATTGACTCCGTACTTAACTCTTAACCCAATAGGTGTCAACCAACCCCTTCTCCTCTCCCTCCACGTGGCGCCACTCCCTCTCCTTCTCCCTATATCTCTCCCTCCCCCTCCTTTCATCAACGCTAACTTGCTCAAACCTAGTCCAACGCCACAATCGAATTCATTCACAATGGGGCCAGAAGAGGATCGCGAGGAGCTGAGTTTGGAGCTTTCGATAGGGAGGAAGTACGGAAAATCTGAGAATCTCAAGGAGGAGGAAGCGACGGATTTTCGCGGGAGAAGTGAGGAAATTTCGAGATTCGATTTTGATTTCTCTGAGTTTGTGGCGTCGATCGAGCCGCAGAGGAGGAGAGAGATTCAGGCGCTGAGAAGGCAGGAAGCGAGGAGGAAGAGAGAAGAGAAGGTGAAGAAATCGAGAGGGGTCAATGTCGACGATGGGTTGCTCCTGGAGGTGCAGAAAATTCAACGGAAAGTTCGAGATAGGGAGATTCGAGAAGAAGAAGATTGTTATTTGGAGGGAAAAAGAAGGAAAAATGGGAGTGGTGAAACAGGAGAGGAGCTGGAGCTCTCCTTATTCACTGAGAATAAGGAAAGCGATGACGGGTGGCTGTACCCTAAGGTACAAGTCGTGGAAGCTAAGAATTCGTCGGATTCGGAAAATAGTAATAATAATGGAGGCAAATCTTTGGAGCAATGTTCATCTGCTGTTTCAGATTATCCCACCATGTCCCATAAAGGTCACTTCTTTTTCTTTTCTTTTTTAATGCATTTTCTTGGATGTATATATATAAGCTTCCGATACTGATTTTTGGAGAAAATCAACAAGTGTGTGATCTTTTCTAAATTAAAATAAAATGTAGCTACAAGAGAATTGGAATATTCTCCTATAGAATACCTTTGTGTGCTAGATTCTTAGATTAATTTTAAGAAAACAGTGGATCTCCAAACCTTTTATTTTAGTTGGTATTTCCAAATTAAAATGTTGTGTTGGTTAAAAGATGGTAGAACAATGTTTGTTGCATTTGCATGTTGGAGGAAATGAATGTTGAAGCAAAGTTGACTGATTGATATATATTTTATAGATGGGAGCACTGGCGATAGAAGCAGGCAGTCGAGCCCATTCGGGTCAAGCCAGCGTGGCGGCGAGTCGGTCCAAAACGGCAGCTCGTGGTCGTCGCAAGCCACAGAAACAACCCACCTGTGCCTTGGAGTGGTTCCAATGAGCAGTAACCCTCAACCATCGAGCACGAGCGAGGACCTGTCGAAAGATACTGATACTAATGGTGGTGGCAACGTGAGATCAGGCAATGCAGGTTGTCTGAGTCGCCTGCCGTGCGTATCGGCCACGGGAAACGGGCCGAATGGGAGAACGGTGAAGGGGTTATTGTATAGGTACAATGCGACGGTGGTGAGCATCGTGTGCATGTGCCATGGGAGCTCGTTCTCCCCAGCAGAGTTCGTGCAGCATGCGGGAGGGGTGAACGTCTCTCACCCGCTCCGCCATATCACCATGGTTCCTCCATCCCTTCTCACCCATTGAGGAGGAAGGAACATCCTTATCAATTTATCTTTATATGTTCTCTTGATAGGTTAGATGTCGAAGATGATGGAAGTTTTTGGATTAGTTGGGAGAGACTTTTGAGGATCAACCTGGTTTTTCAAGGTTCCTCTTTTGGTTTTTTGACTTATATTCTATTTTCATAAGAGTAAAACGTACATTCATCAGCATAAGAATCAACACCTTTTTCTTCATTAGAGGTTTAATAGCCTCATTTCAATGAAATGTGTTGCAGCCATGTAACATCTTTCCCATGCATTTAACGAAGGTGGCTGGCGAGGCTATAGGCTTATATTTTACTTCTTTTTTCGCTTGCAGATAGTATTCGAAACTTGTATATAAGCCGATAATATTCGAAACTAGTTGTACTGTTTACAACAGTGATTACTAATGACGTGTAATATAGTGAATTAATACATAAAGAAAGATGGTTAATTTTGGAGCATTATAACAATATATTTTGTTCTCATTCGCTGTTTACTTGCAAAATACTAATGATGGCGTTAATACTTTACGATCACTTAAATCGCCTGTCTAGTGCAAGATGAAATAATTTTATAACTCAAAAGCAGCAAAGATAAATAAAAAAATGAAAAAAAGTACGAAGAACTCAATTCCATCTCTTTGGGGGTCGGCATTATCAGTATAAGCTACTAAGAAAATAAAAAACCTATCCAGTCTACCAATATTATACCCACAACACAATGATGATGGAAACTCTGAAACAATGAGTTAAAATGGCCGAAGAATAATTTAGTCCGCTCGAACAGCAACCGGGAAAGAAGATTCCGGCAACGTAAAAAATATGAGAATTCAGAAAGACAATAACATAAACTAACCACCGACTATGATTCTTTTCAAGTAGTAGCAGAAACATGAGTCGTGTTCTTAGTATTGCCATTAGCCATCCCAATAGCACGATTGGTATGACCTCCGTTGTTGCTGGCGTTTTCAGGCCTTTGATATCTGTCACGGTTTGAGGATCCTCCATGGTTTCCACCCCTGTTGCCAAAGTCACTTCTGCCACCGTTGAAATCACTCCTGTTGTATCCCCTGCCGCCCCCATAGCCTCTACCTCTAACTCCCTCGTTTCTGAAACTGGAGCCCCTGCCTGATGGAAATCTTCCCCTATTACCTCCTGTTTCACAAAAAAGATAATGGAGCCGTAAGAAAATAAGAAATTCCAAGATATGTGTGTTCATGGGATATAATCATTCCTCATGTTTGAACTAGAACGAGCACACAAGCAAAACGAAAGTTGGAGACGACTCCCAACAAAAACACATTATGCAAAACATCAAAGGCTTGCCTCTAGAATTTGTAGACCTCTTTTCCTCCACAAAGGCTTGGCGTCCACCAATTGCCACTGGAGAAGCCTGCAACATCAGCAATAAATAAGAAAAAGGGGAAAACTTTATGAATGAGCCTACAAGAAAACTTTATTCAAAAAAATAACCATCAGGGGTCCGGACAACAATCTTTGTAACAAGACTCATTGATGATGCATGCTATGCAGGATCTAGAATCAAAACAAATTAACGATCATAACATAACTCTTTTTGTTAACTACAGTTCCATCATTAAACAATGTTATCAAATGGGTGATATGTTGCCTATGATAGTGTATCGGTTGAAAAACGACATAGCTATGACATATAATTTGTTATTTGTTATTATTTTATGACTTTCTCTGTTTTAATTCTAAATTCTGATACATATTAATATCTTTATTTATTTTTTCATAACTGCCATATCTTTTATGGTGATTCTTCAAAAAAAAAAAACATGACCCGATACCCTCCACAGATAACATGGACATTAACCAAGTTATGCTCTTAATCTAGCTCACTTCTAGTCCAATACAGATACTCAAAGGAAGAATCCGTAAATTTGGACTTAAAAGAAAACATCAACACATTATGTTGGCAAAAATTATATTGCACCCCAACATATCTAACAAACGATAATACATTATCAGAACTGCCAAGAGAAATAAATAGATAAATACCTTACACTTACATTTAGAAGTGACTAAAATAATCTTATTTAAAAAAAGAATAATGTAATCCTAAAATCCTAGTCATGCCAGAACATTACAGTTAATACAAGCATAACACAAACTATGAATCCGTGCTTCAATCAACAGACTTCCCCCAGTTAAACAGTTAATATAAAGTTCAAAAATATCTATGAAACCATGTAACATAAAGTTCAGAAGTATTTAGAACCCAGCGCACCTCAAGCGCTTTCTGTAGAGATATTGCCTCCTCAAATTCCACAAAGCCAAAACAAAATCCTTGTTGCTGCAGCAAACAAAAAAATTACCAGTCTGATTGTGAAAACAAGAACATGCACAATGCCAATATTCATCTACATCAACTCATCAATTAATTATAATTAGTGTATTAGAACATACTCTATTGCTTCTAACTTGAATTCCATCATTTTTTATGGTCCCAAAGTTACTGAACACTTCCTCAAGTAAAGCTTCAGTAGCACTCATTGGAAGTCCCTTTATGTAAATTGAGAAACCATCAGCTGCAAAAAAAAAGCAGATAAATATGTAACTTGTACATTCTAGAAATATAATTCAACTGGAGATACAAGTAACACATCCAAACAAAGATCTCCACCTTCTTGGTTATTTTCATGATCAAAAGAGCTCGAACTGGAAACTGGATCATCAGGTGTGGGAGTTGAATTAGGCTTTACTTGATCCAATATCTTTGATGGAGCTTTCCTGGCTGCAGCAGGAGCTGGCGAGAAAGTTGCAGCAGTCTCCTTGAGATGCATCACCTGCAATCATTGGCAGGAATGAGTAATGATGGTTCATTGGGAACATACAAATCCACACCTATTACTTACACAATAAAGGAAAGCAATGGGAAACACGAGATTGACAGATCAGATTCATGATCTCTTTATATTATACATGTACACTGAGAGATACCAGCAACTATAACAATTGGATGCAGGAGTTGGCTTATATTTTGCAACTGATATTCTACTAATAGTCACACTTACGATAGACGCATAAGACTTCTTTGGCGCATCATCAGCTTTGGCAGGGGATTCAACCACCGGCTCGACATAATCCTGTACCTCATCAACAACCTCCGGCACAAGAACTTCGTCCTCTTCAGTAATTGGCACATCCCCATTCTCTGGTGGGTTGTAAACTTCTCCAGATACAGCTTCCTCTGCAGATGGTGTGCTCTGCTCAGACACGTGGTTCTCCTGAACTGGAACGGCAACGGGAACAGGAATGGTAACAGGAACTGCTAACGGCAAACGAGAAATATATACGCTCAGAACTTTGGGAGAGGACAGAATTACAAATCCCAAACTAAAAAATTACCTGGATCTTCAATAACAGGCACCACAACATCAGTAACCACTGCTGGATTAGTGGCAACAAGGTTCACATATCGGAACATGTCATTCAAAACAAAGTATCCCCGATCTTGTGGAGCAAGGAAGAAGGATTGCGCAAAGTGGCTAACTTTGTTGTCTTTCCCCGTTAGGTAACCAGTTACAAGTACATGAACTCCACCTTTGAATGATTCCTGTGAATCTACCGACTTGATTTCAGCTCTGAAGTCCCCATAGTTGAGCGAAATAATTTTCTCATTGATGGCCTGAATGTTCAAAATCACAACATTAGCTAAAAACACTTTGAAACTCTTAGACTTTTTACAATATCAAAAAGGTCTTCTTAATCTCATTCAAATTAGCTTACAGTCAACCAAGCCATTTCATATAATCAAATGAGAGAAAGAGATGAGAGACATTACTTGCATAGTGGTCGTAATGCTCATGGTGCCATCCTCTTCAGGACGACCAAGCTTACTGATATCCTGGTAAAACTTATGAACAAGCCCTGGTGACTGGTGCAGTATGTGATAGTACTGCGTCACAAATGCGTTCCCGACCTATCGCACCACAATTTAAATACCAATTATTTGAAAGAAAATCACTACACTGCTAGCACTGAAGAAAAAAGGTGAATAGAGAACACTTACAACTTGAGCAGTAACTGGTTGCTGCGCCTCCGCCGCCTCGGCCACTGCTGCTGCCATCACTGATCAACAACCCAAATAACAGCCCTACAGAATCCCAAAAACCACATGAAAAAATCAGCAAAACCACTTCGGCCCCATTAAATAAATGATAAACCCAATAGCTGATTAGCTCAGCGCATCTTATTGAGAATCAATTCGCTCTATTAATACCAGAGAGTGGACATTATTATTAGAGCATTTATGATCTCCCGATCGGATCGTACCTGGATACGAATCGGATCCGATTGGAAGAGCGAGGAGAGAGAAACCGAACCTCGGTTGCTTCTATCCACTTCTGAATAAAGCTCTGGAAAATAGCGGGGAGTGAGCCGCAGAGCTCCGGCGGTGATTTCTAGGGTTTAAGAGGCGAGTGCAGTGGAAGAATGGCAGATCTCAAAGGGGGCAAAGGAGGTGGGAAAAGAGGGTTTCGTTTCGCTTCGTCAATGATTTAATCAAACTATTTATATATAATCTTTTTATATGGGAGAGATAATATTCGTTTGATGAGAAGCAAATATATGAAATTATAAATAAATACTCATAAGTTTGGGCGGTCATTGGTGAAAATGCCCGATTAATTTTATTTATTTATATTATATTTAGTATCTAAAATTTCACACTTATCTTATAATTATAATCTAATTATCATTATTTTAGATATAAAAAATATCCTTATATTTCGAGATATTCGCTTATCCTAATCTACTTCCATTATAAGTAACACTTTTACAATGTATTAAATGTGACCATCTAATATTTTATCAGATTTCACTATTTTTAAGAAAATTTTTAAAAAAAAATAGTATGTTTTCTCTCTATTATTAAAGAAAAAGTAAACAAAAGGCATCTCTGCTGCTAACCAATAGTGAAAAACAATATGTGGAGTAAACACAAAATGCAGCATACATAGACAAGTAGCAATGTTATAATTTTATTATAAAAAAAGTAAATTGATTTCCAGTAGGATAGGAGGATCTATTTAGTGTAGAGCATTAAATCGTCATAATAATCTGGAAAAAGATTCTCCAAAAATCAATTCCCACCATTATCGAATTCCAGACAATGTCCTACGTGCTTCATTTATTTGCAGTACTCGCTCGATCCAAATAAGCATGATACAAAATTTTTGGGAATGATTATTAAGAAAAGTGTATAAAGTAGTGTAAGAGTAATAAAGGTAGCAGGGTCAACACTTTTTAAAGGAATCTTTTACTATTTTAATAATGTGTCAAGTTTAATGGGTCCAAATAAAAGAATTGTGTCAAGTTTAGTGGGACGGAGAGAGTACTACATTTATGACATTATCATAAGTTAATAAGCTTAATTTTATTGTATATTTATAATTTTCATTTTTGGTAGTAATGCGTCATACTCCATTTTTTCAGTCCAAGTCTCACTGGTGCTACTTGGATTTAGTCATGTTGAGTGAGCTTACAAATTAAAATCTTGTAATGGGATATCTATTAAATTCAAATTGAGCTTATCTGCTAAAATTTATAGTAGTAATTTATCGTAATCATATTTGATAAATTTTGGTTAAATCATGATAGGAGGAGGGAAACATCATTAATGATGGTAATATAATAATTATCAAGTTAGTCTGTCATGTTAGCCTCAAATAGACATTTGTTTATCAAGTGAGAAAATGGGATTTTGTATATAATATATGAATGAATATACAACAAAAAGACCAACTATTATAATTCATACTAGAATTTTACCCGGTCTGTGCCATGCACGACAATCATTATGATGAAAAATGATAGTTTAATTAACTTCATACAATAATTCAAATTTAATTCCAAATCTTTAAAGATGCCCGTCAAAATTTAGTATATTATTTTTCATTTAAGTTGTAGATCTGACCCATCCTAATTTAAAATTTGTGTGTCCATAGCAACACAACCAAATATGACCCTAACCAAACATTATTCACATATTAAATTTGTCACGTAAGCACTATGTTTTAGTCAACAAATTAAAATTTCACGTACATGTTTATAATGAAAGTTTTGTGCTCGTAGACATTTGTAAAAACATGCTCAATGGACTATGCAATATGTGGTGAACTCATTTACTATATATCGTGATTACTTAACAATGTACCTGGTTGTGTCCTCCAATGGGATATATCTACATAATACAATTTTAGCAGCTAAAGAATTATGTTCACTACTAATATGTGGTTGAAAGTAACGTTCAAGACGAAACTATTACATTTGAATCTTGACATAAATATCAAGGCTAATGACTGAACTTCATCAAAATTATAATCACAACATTTTCAATTTGTTAAAATCATTCATTGTATCAGTTGCTCAACACCTAATGCTATGAACCATAATTTAAGCACAAAGTGAAGTTTTGGTAAAACTAAGTTGGGCCCGTCCTGACATATTCGGGACCTAGACAAAAATGAAAAATGGGACCCCTAAAATTCATAACATATCAAAAATTAACATCACCAAAAAGATTAATATAAAGAAGATTTAATACATTATATTGTACTTCTCGTTATTTTTATATAATAATATGCTTAAAAATTCATATATCATAACTTTTTTAATTATTACTCTTATGAAATTAATAAATCGGAATAACTAATATTATAAAAAAACAAAACTAATTTTAGTTAAATTATATTTAAACTAAAATATATTTTTCAAAAATTTGGGACCCTAAGCCTCTGCCCCATTCAAATTCAATATATAATGACATTGTAATAAAAAAAAAAACAATACGATCAAGAGTCTTTGATTTTTTTTTAATTATATATAATTATCATATTTGATAATTTCCACTATGTTCGCATTTAAATTGTGCTGAGTGAGTCACTCTTTAACTGAATCTTTCTATTAATTAGACGTGCCTCCATTTATGAAGTTGAGGGAGATTTAATCTTTAAAGATTTGGATCTTTCATTGTTTTTTCTCTAGGTTCTATAAATTCTTATTTCAATGATTAATTATTGTTTGTAGAAATGCTTGGCTTTTAATTTTTCTTAGTTGAAACATAATAACTTAGATATGTATTTCTAGAATAACTTAGAGAGTTGCTTTCTAAATTTCCATAATTCATAGGAAGCTAATATAAACTTGGAAAAGTAAAAAGGTCTCAATTTCATTAATAAGAACATGGACCTCCATATACAATTCAAATTAGTTAAGCAGTTAAATCTCCACCTTAGAAGCAGCAGCGGCGGTGGCGGCTTTTCTGCCTGCTGTCGTTGACTGAACGGTCATCACCAACGTACTTGGTGACGAAGTCCCACCACCGTGTCCAGGGTTCTAGGAGTGTGATGATGTGGCTGTGGAGATGGCTGTGGCGAGCTAAATCGGCATGAGGCACAGCCCCTTGCCTTGAAGATATTGCATTGTAGAGCCCATGTCTTCTTAGGCTCTTCTAGAAGCTTCGCCACATCTCCGTCATAGCCATCCCTTCCGACGACGGTTCTGTCTGCATCCCGATACCGTTCCTCCTACCCTGTGAGAAGATGCAACGATTTTGATTCAATCTCGTATTTTATTCAATGTGATACGTGAGCACTAATTTAGTATTTTATTACTATTTAAAAATAAAGAAATGTTGAAGAAGGGAATGATAATTACCTTGGGTGATTTATCATGAACTAAAGGAGAAACAACTGCAGCACCTCCTAATCTGCTCAGGCTAAGAACCTGCAGTTTCCATATAATTTATATTTCATCACTCAGTTTCTCAACAATATATCTTGAATCTTGATGGAATAAGGGAAAATATCATATATGTCCAAACAACTTGTCAACACAAAACAGATCATTTGATATTAAATAAGCAAATCTAGATGTAGGTATATACACACACATATATAGAGAGAGAGAGGGAGAGAGAGATATTTTGACTTGGAGCTGGAGGAATTTCTCATAATCAATGATCTCATCCAACATGGAGGCCTTGTCAGTCTGTAATTTCAACAAATGCACAAAAACCTTAACTTAATATCTTCTAGTCTTATATGGTCACCTCTTGAAAAACTCAAATATGTAAATAATTACTCTTACAAATTACGACTACTAATCAACAGTATTAGAACAGACAGGAGTGATGATTATTAATTGATTATAGATCTCTTCTTACTACATGTTTCACTATGATTTCTATACCACCAGAGGTTCATTAAAGAGCACGTGTCTCTGCAATTTGATTAGCAAAGAATGCAAATTTAAGTGATGTATTTGACATAATTAACCAAGACAAGATTTAAGAGTATATTCACTTATTTCTTATAGGAAATAAATCAAAATAGTGCACCGATTAAATCAAAATAAATTATGCATTTATGATTACAAGAAGAATATTTATACCCAGGCAAATTTAATAGAAAAACGTTCTTCTATATAATAAGTTATAATGTAAGGATAACATGAAGATTAGGAGGACTACACATACAATTAATATGTGCAAGTGATATATACCATCAGAGATGGTGTGTACCGTATTTAACTTGGTGGAATCACATAAATAAAGAAAACATCCTCACTGAACACCAAGAAATATGAGCTCTTCCCTTTACTTATTAGCAGAATTACAATACTGTCTCCACACCCTTCCATTTAGAAATAACAACAATCACTTTAATAAGAAAGGGGCGAACAAATTAAATAAACCAAATTACAAAGGACTTATAGCAACATGCACACGTCAAAAAGTAAAACTTACAATTATGAAAGAGTTCTTAACTCTAACATTGCCAAATTTTGCATGTTGCCTATTCGAGTTGATTCTGTTGCACGTTAGGGGAGGAGTGCAGCAGTAGATAACCTATCTTCCAAGACTTCTCATCTGGCGTGTGTTGTAAGACTTGCACTCGGGGGCATTTATGTGCAACAATATGGTACTTCACCTCCGAGTTGCAACCACAATCGTTGCTTTCATTGCGCGATATTAGCGGTAGCGTATGTGATAAATCCAAAGCAACATCATCAAGCAGAATGAATGATTGAGTTACCATATTGTTCTCATAATATGGTAGCATCAATGTATCACTGTGGCTGCAATCTCTGAGTCGAACGTCTCCCACACTTTTGACATGTCGCACACTCTTTGAACAAATGAAGCAAGCATATCTGCTCAAAAGATCACGTAAAATTTGAATGTTATTTAGCAAGAGAGAGAAAGAGAAAGACTGACCTATAGTGCTCCAGCATCTCTTCTATGTATTCCTTGTGAATAGTGTGATTTCAAGGCAGAACAATGACGTCGTTGATTAACTCAATTAGAGAGTGCACACGAATACTTAGATTCACTCGAAGTTCAAAAAATAGGCAACTGACTGGAAAGAGGACACTTGACTTAATACCATACCTCAAAGCAAACAGGGCAACCCTGATGCATTACCCTCTCCACACAAGGATGGATGCTCTTTAGAAGTGTTGAATAACAACAATATAAACACTCAAATGAAAATAGCAAACACTCACCACATTTGTTACGGTCGAGCGATGTTTAGTAAACACTAAGTAAAAAGGACAACTGGCATCTAAGCGAATTGAAACGATTGAAACATAAATTATGTAAGTAAAAAGGACAACTGGCATCTAAGCGAATTGAAACGATTGAAGCATAAATTATGTAAGGATGGGTCAGCATAGATCCTACCGTTTCTCTTTCTTTAAAATCAAACTTCCGAATGTCTAATATCAAAGACGGGATTATGTACCTGCAATTACCGCAAACATTGCAATGATAATACTACTCTTTGGATGTCTACAGAGGGTAAGATGTTATGAATCATCAGAGTTCGATATTTCAAAATCACCAAAATCATTCATGAATATCGTTCAAAGAAGAAATGATTTTCAATAAAAGACAATCATAATAGACACTAAGACATCAGGAAACATAGAGAGAGCATGGTTGCACATTCAGTGTATTAAAAATAATTAATGTCCCATTTTTTCGATCTAAAATTCTTACTGCTCTATCTTCATCCCGATTCGTCGCTGTTTTCCGCGAGCATGGTTGCACCTTCAGTTCCAGCGATCACGGTGGCGCCACTATCTGCAGCAGCAGTCCCTCCGCCCCATTAATTCTGGCGACTTTTTTTCTTTGCTTTTTGGACTGGATCTATTTAGAATCGGTGACCAATGCGGTGGTCGTGGTGAAATTAAAGGCGGCGCTCGAGTGATTCTTTCCACCGCGCGATGCGCGACGACGAGTGGTGTTGGGTGATTGATACAGGGGAGGCAGACATCGTTCCAATCTCTAACTCTGACAAAATTTGTTTAGATACACGCGGTACAAATTTTGACGGTTTTAAAACTTCCCAAAAAAACTGCCTAGTAAAAAAGTTTGTTTTTATATATAGATAATAGATTACATCATTGTCTTTAAATTTGTTGTATAATAATAAGCTAATCCAAATTTCGTAAAATATGACCTTTTTATATAGGTATGCATGTATTGATATAATCAAGAAAACGGGAACCCAGAAGAACCTTAAGAAACAAGCGTAAATTATAACATTACAATGAAAAAAAATAATGATTATAAATCAGCTTAATTTCAGTCAAATATGAACAGCAAAAGATGATATCTATACTAATTTGAACGCATAGATACTTAAAATTAAACGGCAAGAGTGTCTCTATAAATACGAAGGCAAAATCTATGTGTAAGGAGCGATAAGCCCCAAAGCTTTCTACTGAACTAGCTTGAGCTAGTCCCCAGATATAGTTCATTCATAAGCCGAAATTGCAGGCTTGAACGTACTCGTTTTCATAGTCGACGTACTTGGTCCAGAGAGGTCGAAACTGCGTAATGGCGATGTCGAGCCATGGCTTCATATTCCCATTGAAGTGTATGACTGCAGCATTGTTGATCTCGTCCACACTTATGCTGGGATTGTACCCAAGCCCCAACACATGCCAAGATTTGTCGAGTGGCTTTGTTGTCGAATAGTAAGTGATCAGACCAGGAGGCAATGTGCCTAGTTTCCACAAGGTTCGATTTTCATTCTGCAGAGATATAACAGAGACATAAGTATGGTTGAATAACAAAGTTAGAAGAAGAACAAACAACTTGCCATGGAATCTCACCAGATTCTGCCAGTAATGGTATTCTTCAGTGCACTTCTCCCTCCTCCAAGCATCCAAGTCGAAGAAGTTCATACCATAAGCCCACGCGCATGCCTTGGGACTAAACTTGGCTTTGATAAGAGGGTGTGAGAAGTTCATATATTGTGCATAACGATGGAAAGATCCAAAACACGTCTCCACAGCTCCGTTCACCTTTCCATCCATATCAATCTTCCATAGCCCAGTTAAGTCCCTCTGAACGACGATGTCATCATCCAAGAACAAAATCTTGTGTAGCTTTGGGTACATTTCTGGCAAATAGAACCTTAGATGGTTCAGTATGGATAGGTACTTTGGGTTCCTGAACTTCATATTGGTTGTATCCTTTGTCGCGTTCTCAAGCTTATTCTCAAAGTAGAACTGCTGTAATTTTGAGGACTCGAGCTGTTTCAGCACTGGCACATAAGAAGAGTTCAGAAATTTGTAATCCTCCACAGCCTTCACCTCGATATGGGCACCATTATAATCCTTGATCTTGAACATCACCTGCATAGCCCCAAGATTCATCTTATCCGTTACCACATGGAACACATGCTTCCATGGTTCCTTCGTATTTTTCACAGCTGAGTTTACCACAACAGAAGCAGCAATCACATTGTCAGAGAAGATAGCATAATGGTAAAGCTTTGGGTCTTGAAGCTCCGGCTTAGGGGGATTCGCCTCATCCGAATACTTCTCGTAATGAGCAATTCTCTCCTCCATCAACCTCAAAGCCAAGCAATGCAGGCTCTTGGGAATTGATTTGGCAGCAATCAAGCTTGAAAAAGCACCTTGCTTTTTAGCTTTTGTCAACTGCTCATTCAAAGAAAATATGGTATCTTTCAACTTATGAATCTTCAACTGGTTATCAAACGACTCTTTCGCCTCAGCAATCACTTGCCTAGTCAGCTTAATCCGTGCTTTCACATCCTTCTCGAATCGCCTCAACACCAATTCATTGATTGAATTTGCATCCGAATCAAACAATGCTCGGTACACAGGTCTTGAGATCAAATCAGTATAATTCCGAGAAAGATCAGCAAAAATCCTAACCACCTTCGAGTTTTCAAGCTTCAGCTTTCGTGCATAAGAGGCATAGGCTAATGCTAAAGTTCTGTGGTCATCGGCTTGTTTACGTATCTGATTCAACCTTGGCTTTAGCGGATCCGATTTTGATGCTAACATTGACCTCCGAAGAGATGCCGATTTGGAACCGTAAGAGCTTAATGAAGAACCCTAGAATTAAAAATGGCAAACGCACAAAATAAAACATTAGTAAACTTCCCTACTAAAGCAACATCAAGCTGAATAACTACATAAATGATAAATCCAAGTTATACACAAGAAATCAAACTGAAACAATGACGAATTAACACGTAAGTCGGAGAACAAATTAACACAAACGCATAATTGATTTTAAGAAAAAAGACGATAACGAGAGTAATTCGGCACTCTCGAAACAACCATAAAAGCATCTAGTAACACAGAAGCGGAACCTATAAACCCCTAAACAAAAATCCAAGCTCACCACTCATAAATAGAAACACAACAGTAAAAATCCAAAATTCAACAAAGGAGAAACTCACGAATCCGAGATCGGCGTGAGAGTACTCCGTGAGCATAAACGACACCATAAGGAGAAGTGAAACTGTGATCGTCACAAAAGCAGCGAAGTATCTGACCCCGAACATGGAGCTTCGGAATGTGCGCCCTGAAAGCCGATCCGAACTCATGTTCCGGCGGATCCGGCCCGGATTGAAAGCCATTGGTTCTCTGCAACTCCGTGAAAGTGTGCGTGAGTCTGTGTTATTTATTCAGTGACAGTAGGAGTCTAGAGATTTTTCAGATTTGTAGGAAACAGTTGGGAAGTAATTATAAGGTGCGGTGGGGGTCAGTGGAAGAATTAGAACTACACGCTACGTGGTGTTGTACAATGAGGCACTCGACGCCAAGGGTAAAACTTTTGTCCTCAAAGGTACAACAAGGAAACGCGGTCGATGACGGTACTGTGGGTCCCGGCGCAGTAAATCGCGAAAAGGTAACATGCCGGCTATTTATTGTCGATCATTATCAAGTGGTTTTGAATTTTGGTTACTCTTTACCGCAAATAGAGGATAACTATATTGATTTAGATATATTTGAATTTCATTTAAATTTAAATTATTATAATATAATAAAATTTTAAATATAAAATAATAAAAAAAAAATTATGCGATTACCTAGATAGAACACGATGTGATCATACCAAGTTTTTAAAATTTAACTAATATAGCTATATCGTAGGAAGTACTATGACATTATAAAAATAAAAATAGTATTACTGATTACCCTAATTTTTTAAATAAAAAGAACAAATATTACTGAAGAAAGATTCATAACAATATACAACATTCTAGAAATATAATAAAAATTGTTCATCCAAAACTAATATTCAACCACGTTTATTAAGGAGAATGCATAAAGTAGTGTGTAAGAGTGATAAAGGTGGTAGTATTCACACAAGATAATATTTACTACTTAATGGAATGTGTCAAGTTTAGTGGGACGTTCAATAAGAAAAGTGTGTCATGTTTAGTGGGACGAAAAGAGTACTATTGCATTTCAATCCTCCACGTCTACTTTACACCAATTACGCCACATATAAATATACCGACACCTTGTAATATCGGCTAATAAAACATATATACATTAAAATTTAATTATTAAATTTAATATATATTTATATTATCAAGTGGTTTTAGTTTAGAATATTTGGTTAATCTTTAGCGCAATTTGAGAATAACCATGTTGATTTAAATATATTTGAATTTCAAAAATTATTATAGTATAATAAATTTCTAAATATAAAATCGTAAAAAAAATATGGGATGATTTAAATAGATGTAGTTATCCATTTTGGCTAACTAGTAAATCATACGATGACGCAATATTTTTTAAATTGAACTAATCTATTAATATGGTAGTAACTGAAGTGTCCTTAGTAACTAATCTAGCAGTGATTCGGGATAGACGCCGTCATTTTATATTTTTAAAAAATAATATTTGTAAGTATGTTTGGTAGATATGATATAAAAAAGATAAAAACACATTATGACTGAGTGGGATATTCATTCTTGAATATGAATATGTGTAGCATTTATTTGGTTTCATTTGTAATTGCAATAAATAATTTTGGAATGTCAAACATGTAATTATACATGTTTATGTTGTCAATAATCTAATCTACCAAAAATATAAATAAAAATTATCATGATTTTATACATATTTACTAAACAACTCACAATATTATCTTATCCTAATTTTTTAGAAGTATTACTGATCACTCTAATTTTTTATAGATCAAATAAAAAAATTATTAAAAAAAGATTAAATTCACAACAATATACAAATTATTAGAAATATTATAAAGATATTTTCATTTAGTAGAACATATATAGTACTATTTTAAAAATTTATTAAAATTATCATTATTAAATTTAAAAATTATTAATAGATATTAATATTTTTTATTTGGACTTTATACAACATTTTTCACATAAATTTTTAAAATATTATATTATCGTAAATGTATATTTATTAACAATATTAATAACTAATAATTATTAATTCATGAGATGTATAAAATTGTAATTTAAATTTAACTTTTATACAAATTTTATTTAAATACTCGGTATTCACATATTTTGAAATATAATACTATATATATATATATATTATGGGTCAGTCGTATTTTTATAAATTAGTTTGATTGATTGAACCAATGACTCAGGTAAACTTTTTATAAAAGATGACTGATTCGATTCTTAAAATATGAAAATAAATAAATCTCGTGTTTGCTTTAAAATAGTACTCCCTCCATTTTTTAATAAGTGTCCAATTTTACTAAATCACATCTATCAATAAAATAAAATTTTTACTTATATACACTTTATTGAATAGTATAATAAATACATTCATACAAATAATATCAAATTTCAATAAGTATTAAATAAGGGCAAAATTCAAAGATTATTATAAATATACTCTAAAATTTTAAGATATGAGATTTATTTAGAAATAAGAAAAAAAGTGAAATAGAACACTTAAAAAAAAGAGTCAATAACAGCGGTCTAACTAATAGGGCTTTATCTAATATGCTCCCGACTCTGCATTACCTTCGGCTACTCATTAGCTGATCATCGCCGCCGTCGACTGCCTCCCACCTCCGCCGTCATTTTCCCTCACCAGTTCGTCTGCGCTCGGCTCAAATGGCTTCTGAATAAAAAGCTTCCGGAGAAATGAACCTCAATTCTCCATCATCTTCTTCTTCAAATTCGGACACATGGAAACAGCGCATTCTGATTCCCACTGTTCTCGCATATCCTTTCTACTTATTCTATTTTATTTGTCATTTTTTTACCTGAATTATTTTTTCTGTGAATTGGTAAATGATTTCATTCTACTAATTTTGCTATCATCACCGGCTGTTACTGCGGTAAAATTATTGTATTGATATGTGTATATAAAGTGATGCTGCATATAATTTATTTTGAGTAATTTTTGCCGTTTTTCATCCTGATCATTGGATGTATGTTTGATATATTTCCTGAACTGATAATCGCATACCTTATTCCTTTCCAGTTATGCTACAATGTATGTTTAATGTATTTGGTAATCACAAAATTCTATCATTGCATTATGGATTTTCTTCCTTTCCATCACTATTTAGTTGATGTGATTATCCATTTCTACTTAGTTGATGAAGAAAATGGGATGACAATGATTGAATTTCTAGTTTGATATTTGATAATATGGAAGACTATATTTCTGGTTATAGTCATATAAACTCCCTAGTTGGTGCATGAGGAGCTTTCTTTTCTCCTGTAGGTTAAAAACATGTATGCAAAAGCTCTTCTACAGTTGCTTCTATCTTTTTTTCTAGGAAAACACTGCATTATTGGTTCTTTTTTGTTGGACTAAATATTCTTCTTGTTTTTCTTTGTTGGGTTGGGTAATAAATAGCTTGTATTACAGCTTTTCTTGGTCGTCTTCAAGGTCAGGGTCCCTAGCCTTTCTATCAGTATTACAGCTAATTTGATTCAACTTTTACATCCTTATTTCAAATTTCGACTTATGATGAATCAGCTGGTCCAGTTGGTGCTGCTCGTTATTCTGTGATTTTTGCTGCTGTCGGGACAGGAGTTGATTATGCTACTTCGAAGATGAGGCCTGCCATTGACGAACTGCAACACGAATGGTGACCGATTAGAGTACTCGATGAAGAGGCCCTTGCTGCAAAACGTGCTAGGGAACAACAAATCTACAGAAGTGTCCATAATCTGAATAAAGAAGAATCCTGATACCTTCTCTTTGCTGTTCTCTTTGGAGTAATTCAGTATGACATGTAATAAATCGTTGTGTATTTTGAGTAGGTTTTTTCGTCTAAGGAGATGATGTATTCTGACTTTGTTACCTATTTACTTTAGAAGATTAAATCTTGGCATTTAGAAGATTATATAGAGACAATGAGAGAAGACGAAACTGAGTATGAATGAACAGAATTTCCTTTAGTTAGCCATCCATACATAAACTGCAACAAAGGCATACAAGGCCTGCCAGATACACTGCATTAAGTCTTACAACTTCCAAGGACACTAAGAGCTCTCACGAGAGCAAAGAAACGAGGGAGACAAACTCTTGCGCAACACGCCCCTTTGATCGAGTGTTGATCACAAAGTGCTCCGGATACTTTCTCAACAACATGAGCATTCCATACCATGGTTTTCCCTTGGCTTCGGGTGTAGATATATCCTCGGAGGTGAGGTACTTTCTTACGCGACTGTGATGCCAAATATTGCTGAATAGGTCCACCAACTGTGCAAACAGAAAACAAGTGAATGACTCTAAATGGACTTAGCATGAAGGAGGACCAGATTTTGAGGCCGAGATAGTGCATGATCCTAAATGGACTGATCTCTTAATAGAAATCCAGAAAATAAAAGGCTTTCAAAATGAAAATTGAAATTAGTAGACCATAGTTACGAACTTATTATAATCAGAATTCAAGAACCGAATCATTTCTTCTTCTTATTAACTTTACATGAAAAAAAAAATATACTGTCACTCCCTTTGGCAAAAGGGCTAAAGTGACTCAAGTCTAAAAACATTTTTTTAGATTTTAATATCACTCTCTGTTCCACCCAAGGGGATGCAGAAACAGTGAAGGTAAGAACAAGAGTTCTTTGTTAACTAGTTCGTTTTAATACAGGGAGGATGGTGTACTACTTTAACAATGTAGAGTAGGAAAAATATTGTAGGCCTTGGCCAAAATTTTCATCATATTCATATAGAAACAATATTCCCAATAATGATCTATTCTCCTCAGGTAACAGTATATCATATCCATAGAATAGCAGTCAAATTCTAAAGGACAAAAACCTCCATGAAGTACTTATAAGAAATTTTACCTCCGCGTGAAGTTTCTCCATCGGCATCCAATCACCAGGGCCACATAAATCAGACAAGACCGTCGCCACGGAAGACACCACATCCTTCTCCTCTAACTGAAGTAGTTGCTGGTTGTCTGCTTCCCTGTCGATGCGTGGTCTTCCATCACTCTTTTTATCTGCAATATATTATAACGGAGCCGTATAAACTAACATGTCAAAGAGACCTTCAATCTCTGCCTCAGCAGATATATAGATCATAGTATAATCCAGTAACTAAAAGGCACTCAAAGAGACCTTCAATCTCTGCCTCAGCAGACATATAGATCATAGATTTTAAGGTAGCTTTACACGGAATGTAGTTGAGTACGAGAATTCATCAGTGTAAACTCCCCTAAGGTAGACATAAGCTTATCCAATACCAACCATGATCAGTGTTAGTTTTTACACTTACTGGTACAACGATTTAACATGTCAAAGAAATTTCCAGTCAATCTCGTACTGTCTGATAAATTAGTCTGACAATATATATGATTGAATGTTTGAAGGATTGGACTATCAAACAATCTCAAATTACTCGATCCATCAAAGTACCTGGTGGTTTATTCTAGTTAATTTTTATATATGATCAACATAATCCAACAAAAGAAAACAACTAACCCAGTTGCCCTGAACCCCCTGCTTTACCGCCGGAGCCATAACCATACCCGCCACCACCAGAACCATCAATGCCGCCATCAATACGCCTGATTCGCTTCCCTCCCGACGAGCCCTCCTCCGCTCCCCCGCCTCCATCCTCCTCATTATACTCATCCTCGTAATACTCCCCTCTTCCTCTTCCCTTCTTCCCATACCCTGCCCCACCAGTGCTGGGGGGCGGCGGAAGCCCCAAATGATGCTGCGACGGACTTTGATACTGATGCACTGGAGCCCCCATGGGCACCGGGTGGCGGGGGCCAATCGGTCCCCCGAGAATGCTCCTGACTGGCAGCAAGAAGTAGAACTCCTTGTCGCCGATTTGCAGGAGGTCTTGAGAATCGAGCTTCACCGGGGGGTGACCGGGGAGGTGGAGGACGCCTTCGACGAAGCAGCCGTTCTTGCCCAGCACTTCGAGGGCGAAGCGGCGGCGCTGGAAGTCGTAGAAGATACGGGCGTGGTGGCGGCTGATATTCATTCCGCCGCCGAGCGATGAGAGGTCGACGTCCACCGACGATTTCTTGGAGTTGCGGCCGAGGATAATGGAGTAGGTCTGCATGTAGTACTCGAAATCCTCGCCTTGCAGCTTCGCGAAGCCTGCCTCCACGTCGCTGCTGCCCATTCTCGCAAAATTAGGGTTCGATCTAGGGAATTGGGAAATTGATTTGGGGCAATCGTTACAAGGGAGCGTTTGGCGTTTCTTAAATTATAGCATTAGATTCATTTTTTCCTCTCGTTATTACATAAAGTTCATACTTCTACACTTTCAAGTTTAACACCTCCAAGATTCCATCTAAAACTTTTACCTTAATATAAAAATAAATTTATATTTTCTCAATTTAACCATTTTCATATCATATACTCCCTCTCTCCCAGCTAAAAGCGGCCACAAGTGAGTGAGCATGGAAATTAATAAATCAAAGTTTTGTGTGTTAAAAAGTAGGAGAGAGGTATTTTAAAGGTAAAATTGTTTACTTTTCAGAAAAGTGACCACTTTTAATGGGACAACCCAAAAAGGAAACGTGGTCACTTTTAGCGGGACGGAGGGAGTACTATTTATTACTCCTTTCGGCCACTAAATTTCTTTTTTACTCT
Organism: Leonotis leonurus; assembly: GCA_026898415.1. Taxonomy (NCBI): domain Eukaryota; kingdom Viridiplantae; phylum Streptophyta; class Magnoliopsida; order Lamiales; family Lamiaceae; genus Leonotis; species Leonotis leonurus. Next base: position 2,758,291 of record JAPKLX010000003.1, on the reverse strand, counting down.
GACCAGATATAAGTTTTAATATAGCTCTTTTGACTTTAATGTTGATATGTAGTTAGTAAAATTTAGGTCTCACTTGACATATTATTTTAAATTGTGTTGTGTTTAGTTAGTGAATATTGTTTTAAATTGAGTTGTGACGGGTTTACTTGCTATAAATGAAAAGGTTTAAAGTGAGAACAAAATTTTGTGGACAGACAAAAATGGTAAAATGAGAATAAGTTTTGTAGATGAAGAAGTATAAAATAAAATGATGATCACATTAAATTAATTTTTTATCACCAGACAATCCATAAAAGAATTGTACTCCCTCTCTCTCATTTAAGATGGCCGCTTCTTTTCGGCACACATATCAAGATGATCTTCTTATTTTTGTTTACCTAATACACTTAAATTAAAACACAAATAAATTAATTATAAAAAAAATTAACCAACTTTATAGGATATACGGAAATGGAAAAAAAAAATCATCTTAAATGGGATAGAGGGAGTATTTGAAACATTTAATTTTAGGCATGAATCTTCTATTAATAAGCAATAGACGTTCATTTTGATATTTTATTAAAATTGTAATACCATCCTCTTATAAAATGAAAAGAGTATAAATTTACTTTCCCACCTTAAAAATTTCCACTTGGTACAAATTATGTTAAGATTTATGAATATTATGTATAAATTTACACAAATTATCAAAATTTTGTCCCATTAAAAATTAAAATATATATATACACATATATATAGGTAGAGATTTTTCCTCTCATCCTATGGGCATGACTCCGTCGTTTGTGTTCAAATTGGGCTTGAACTCGATTTATGAGAAGCTCGCTAATATTATTTTGAGCTTTAGTTTTAGTTCGGCTTATTTAGTATACTTCATCCATGAGATGAAGCGTTTTTTTTTGCGCACAATAATTAATGAATGTATGTTTATAGTTGAAAAAATTATAAAGTAATGATATATATAATTTAAATTGTGTGTGTGATAAATGTATCCTAAAAAGAAAACGCATCAATTTAGTTGGAAATACCTAAAATGGTATACATGTCATCTTAATTGAAACTAATGGAGTATATATTAATGATTTTCGAGTTCGAGCTCAAATTTGAGCTTAGAAAATTAGTCATTTTTGCTCGAGGCTAGACTATATGCTCGATTGAAAACTCGATGATAGATTCGCGAACATACTATATGCTCAACAAGTCACTATTGTTATATCCAAACTCCGCTTGATAAAGTATAAAATTAAAAATTAAGCTCAATCTTAAATCAAACTCTAATAAACATTTTTCAAGTTGAATCCAGATAACTTACAAATTGCCCTATTCATTTATCGTTATAGTTTGCACTACTGAGAATAGTGAAATTGGATCGCTACAATTTATATGCTATATCAATAACAAGATTCTTATAAGTAAATTAAACTAAAAAACTTTCATAAAAAAAAAATTAATACTCTCTCTATTCTACTAGGCATGACATTTTTTTTTCGGCACGATTATTAAGGAGAGTGTATAAAATGGTGTAAGAGTGATAAATGTGGTAGTGTCTACGCCTTTATGAAAAGGGTAACTTTTACTATTTTACTAATGTTTTATTTGTAGTGAGACGTCCAATAAGAAAAATGTGTCAAGTTTAGTAGAGTATAACTTTTAAGTTTCACGCTATTCGTCCCAATTGAATTAATTTTTGTGGAAGCAAACTAGAAAATCATTAATATGTCATTAATTTTCATAATAAATATCAATCAGTTATTAAGTTGGATTAGGGGAGGACTATAGCTTAAACAATTTATGATTTGGGTTTCAGACCCCCACTAGCCAATTCAATGAAATATAGCATAGACCTGCAAAAGAATTAAGTAATAATAATGAAAAACGGATCTAATATTTATGATTATTTTATCAGGTAAATACAAATTTGGCCTCGTACAAAAATTAAATCATTTGTAAAAATGATATTCAATCTAAACTATCAATATATCCAGAAATATTAACCGTTGAGATTGATTAAATTATATTTAAATATTTTTCATTATATTAAGAATGTGGAAGTTAATTTGTAGAAAAAATCATAACTACTAATTTATTAAAATAGATGGATGCCACAAATAGATGGATGCGATTTTTTCTTATTTTTTCACATAATTTACTATATGACCCAAAATTTATATTCATTTTAAACAAATAATTTGAACTAAGTGTATTGTATATGGAGTATAATTTGAGTTGAGTGATTGTCATTTTAGTTTGACTTGTGTATATTAAATAGATGAATTATCAAAAAAAAAATGAAATACAACTTCATGCATATGACAAAATAAGTAACAAATTTACTGCTATAAAATACAAAAAATTACAAAGTTTTGTATGATAAATGTTAATCCTTTTGTGAGTTATGTCTTTTTGTCCCAGAAAATATAATTTTTGTTTGCACGAGAAATACGTAATGATGTAAAAATTATGAAGTCTCAAATTTTAAAAGCTCGTGTTAAGTTGTCCCACTAATGTTGTATTGTTTCAAAAATTAAAAGGTGATGAAGTCACAATTTTTTTCGTCTATCTCATCATCTTTACATCTTTTACGGTATTTTTTATTTTATATATAAAAAAGAAATATATCATATTTCATGAGACAAAGTGAATATTAAAGAAAACCTTATAAAAATATATCATATAAAAAAGAAATATATCATATTTCATAGAGAAAAAATATATATTTATTTCGTCCTGATAATAATAATCCATATTCATTTCCAACAATCCATTTTTTAGCGAAAAAATTAAAACAGAATGTTCATAAATTTTTGTGTAATGTATAGTGAACGAGTATCCATTGGTTTTTATATAAAAAATAAACAAATACTAAAAAAAATATCATCTTCCCCAAATATCTGCAGATTTTCACTGCTGGAAGTGTAATGTGAGAGAGTGAAGTCAATAATAAAGCACTTCACCATCCCCAACTCCCAACCCCCCCACAAAAGATTCCAAGATTCGAAAGCAAAGCAAAATCTTCTTTTTCTACAAAGTCATCACAAGGTAACAAATAATTTCCCTTGATTCTTTTACCTATTTTTTTTCGTACCACACCCCACAAAACCCCACTCCCATCCCCCCCCACCCCCGGGGTGCATCGTTTCTATCGAAGAACACTATAAAGAACACAAACACACAAGCACTGACTCTTATTATTATTCTTTTTAAATAAATTCTTTAGTTTTGTGTGGCAAGCAGTTCTCTGGAATTTACATTAATCCCAGCTAAATTCCCAATTGCCAGAGCCGCCAATGTTGCTGAGGGCAGGGGCTTTTTCGGCATGCAACGCCGCCGTCGCGGATACCAACGGCAATTGCCGGTTTTCCGGCGTGATTCGCCCGCTGGCGGCCGCCGCTAGGCCGCGGAGGGGCGGCTCGCTGCGGGTGGCGTCGGTGGCGACGGGAGAGCAGAAGAGCAAGCCACCGCAGGAGCCGACCTACCAGCCGGGCCTCGCCGACCGGCTGCGCCTCGGCAGCTTGAACGAAGACGGCTTGTCGTATAAAGAGAAGTTTATAGTGCGCTGTTACGAAGTCGGAATTAACAAAACGGCTACTGTGGAAACCATAGCCAATCTCTTGCAGGTGTGCTCAGAATTTGTGATTTGCTGTAATTTTGCTTTCGTTTTTTACTTGACGGAGTGGATTTGATCTGCAATGTTAGCTGATTTGGTTTTTTACCTAAGTTTTTGGTAGAAGATTGCACATTTGTGAAATATGATGTGTGTGAGTGTTGAGGAACTGTTTTTAGGTAAAGATTGCATCTTTATGATCTTTGCTTAGTTTGATTATTGATTTGTCTGTATGCACGAATAAATTTACCTGTTTTTTAAAAATTTGCTGCTCCTCTTTTCACTAAGATGCAGTTTTGGTTCTGAAAAGTTGATGAAAACTTATGTTTCAAAATTAAGGTTTTATATGGCTGGTTCATAAGTTGAAAAGGACTAATTATTTATAAGAAGAATTGTATGGCTTTAGAAATTGGGTGTTCTGATATAATCTTTCTCATTGGGAATTAAATTAAAGTGAATATATTTTTTATTGGAATGTTTCATGAATCTGTTATATGTCTTAATTTGGGTTTGTTTTATGACTTTGTCCCAATGATTGCTTCCATTTAGAGTAGAATAAACTGATGTTATAGTCTGTAATATCTTGATGCACTAGTTTCTTGCATCTTTTTTCGACTTCATATTTGTCTACTTATCCTCATTGATTTTCTGTGTTGCCCAAGTCATTTTCTTATTTTTCTTACAATCATCTACTTTTTTTCCCCTTTTTATGTTTGCATCATCTGCGTTAATCGCAGGACTCTTCTTTGAACTAGTTACTTCTCTCTTTCTTCAAAAAAATGTGTGCTCAATTTTTGGATCTATTTTCCCTTTATTGCAAGCAGGAGGTTGGTTGTAACCATGCTCAATATGTTGGGTTCTCAACTGATGGATTTGCAACTACACTTACAATGAGAAAATATCATCTCATATGGGTGACAGCTCGTATGCACATCGAGATCTATAAATACCCTGCCTGGTAGTATAATTTGTTAATTTGAACCATAGCCTAATTGATAGCAAACTTTGGTTGCTATACTCTTATGCATATTTTCGTATATTTATAATCAAACAGGAGTGATGTGGTTGAGATTGAGACCTGGTGCCAAAGTGAAGGAAGGATAGGTACAAGACGCGATTGGATTATCAAAGATTATGCTACTGGTGAAGTCATTGGAAGGGCAACAAGGTCAGCTCAAAATTTATAAAGAAGTGTCAATCAACGTGGGATTTTTAACTTAAAAAGCACAGTATAAGTTCTAAAACAAAGTGTGTTGTGTAAATCCGCTTCATCCTCCTTTGAGCACAAAGGAAGCTAGATAGTCATAGTGGCATCATTAACTTTATACTCACTGTCTTGAAATCCTAGCTATAGCTATTGTGATTGGGGCGATTCGGGTGAGATCTAATGTTGATCCAACCATCACTAATAATGATATTAGGAATTCCTCTTATGGTTATACCTCTAGTAATCTAGTCTATGATTAGTACTACTTCAAGACTTCGAGAGTAATTGTTGTTCTCTTATACCCTCTATATACTTCACGTCCTTATGTACCCTATTTTATTGCAGTAAGTGGGTGATGATGAACCAAGATACTAGGCGGCTGCAGAAAGTGACTGATGAAGTGCGTGATGAATATCTAGTTTATTGCCCAAAAACACTTAGGTAAATTATCTCTTTTCATTTTACTCCTTTCTCTTGGTGGTACTGCTTTAAATCGGTTGCATGATATTTCTAGAGCACATTATAGAATTCTATATACTTTGTCATCTTTTAAGTTCACTGGTAAACTGAATTTCTAGGCTTCACCAGTAGTTTTGTTGTTATCTTGCATGAGTTGTAGCAGCAATTTATAAGGTGAATCACATTATTGCGACTATACGCTCTCTCACCTCTCTAATTGCTGTACATAAAACAAGATGAAGAAAACATTCTTCTGAAAACTTACAATATGAAACAGAAAAATCCTATCAGAATGTGGGGAATAATGTAGGCGAAGGATCGAATGATTTGAATGATTTTGTATTCTTTGAAATTACGGTGTTCAATCGGAATTCACTGAAAAAAACCATGCTTATGACAGATGAATCAGGGTATAACTCGGGTTAATGAGAACCTAGAACTGGATTCTCCTGCCTGAAATGAGCAGCAATCTTGAATCATTCGTTCTTTCGCCATATAGATCTTTTCTTCCGTAAACATAACGTTTTTCATTTATTGTGAGAGCTAAGGATGATTGCTACAACAACTAACTTTTATATCTATTAATTTGTTCTTGATGGCAGACTAGCTTTTCCTGAAGAGAACAATGGTAGTCTGAAGAAAATAGCTAAACTTGACGACCCGGCTCATCATTACAAAGTTGGGCTTGTGGTAAGACCATCTAGTGTTTGAAACTAAATCGAAGTGTTTCTTCTGAAATAACGAGCGTGCACTGTTTTTGTAGCCTAGACGAGCTGATCTGGATATGAACCAGCATGTAAACAATGTCACCTACATTGGATGGGTTCTGGAGGTTAGTTATAAGATCATGCATTTTTCACCAACCTCTTATGCCATAGATGTTTCCTGAATAAAGAATCAACTTTTCCTGCAGAGCATGCCTCAAGAGATCATTGACAGTCACGAGCTGCAGACGATAACTTTGGATTACAGGCGCGAATGCCAGCAAGACGATGTAGTTGACTCTCTTACAAGTCCTGAGTTGGCTATTACTGACACTGTTTCAGAGCTTCACGGAACTAACGGTTCAGCAAAAGATGATAACTGCCTCCAGTTTTTGCATCTCCTGAGATTATCGAACAATAACTCCGAAATAAACCGTGGACGCACAGAGTGGCGAAAGAAACCTGCAAAAAGATGAGCTTTCGCCTTCCCTTATTACCATCCTCCAAACTTGCTTCGTATCTATGCCGCACTACATTCTTCGCTCTTCTGTTCGCTGCTGCTCGCCTTCTTTAGCCATCTTGTAACTCTATTCTTTCCATTTGCTCTGACGATCTCGTTTGAAGTTTCGTTTTTTTTTTTTTTTTTCCATTGAATCTTTGTTTTGAACAAGAGGATTGATTGATTTCCATGTTTCTTGTTGTGCATCTACATTCTTGTTTGAGATCATCACTCACCTTCTATTTCCTTTTCTTGTCTTTGTTATTACAATAATTCAAGATCAAATAATTAGAAACTAGTTACATGAAAAGCAAGAAACATAGTAGAATGCATTGCACAGAGAGAAATAGAGAATGAAAGAATTGTAGCATAAGTAAGAAGTGTATATCAACCATAACTACAAGTGGGAGAAAGTGGACGAACAAACTAAATAGGGAGAGACATGTTATCTCTGAAAATCAAAGAAAACAAATTAACAATCATGTTTATTTTTTCACTAACAGCACACTAATTCAAAATCAAAAATTGCACCATCTCCCTCCAAACACAAACACCCCATCCATCCATTCACATATCTTGCAACCCTCCTCACTCTTCTTCTTCGTCGTCTCCTTCTTCTTCCTCCTCTTCCTCTACCACAATCCGCAGAAACATTTCTGCATTCGAAGGTCAAGAGAAACAACTTAAGCTTAAATCAAAGTACTAATACGAAGATTGAACAGATGCACGGCAGCATGAACAAACCTTAGGTTGATCCTTCTGTGTACCAGCGCCGTACGACGGATGCCTAGGAGTCCCGGATATGTTCCCAGCTCCAGTATTCCTCTCTTCACGCACTTTGTTGAAAATGTGAGTGAAGTTTTCAGCTGACTGAGGGTCGTTTTCGTCCCATTCGCCAAATCGTGGCACGGCTGCACCTTTATCGGGCTGCCAATGCAAAACAATCCGTTAGGTCCCATAAGTGACAGCACGGATAGATACAAATAATATAGGTTGATCGATTGTGATCCTTCAAATATAGGTTGATCGATTGTTCGTAAAAGACTTACACTCTCGTCACCTCGACTAGTTGGCCTCAGCTTGGATCTTCCGGGGGTGCCATGGCTACTATCATGGCTCTTCCCATCCCAAGCAGGGGATCCACTCCCTCGTCCCATAACTTTTGCTTGATAATGAGGGTGCAGGGGCGAACGCTCGAAGCTCTGCTCAGATCCTCCACTAGCCCGCGTAGGGCGTGCTGGCCTTTGGCCCCTGCCACCGTAGCTCGATTCGTTTACAGCCCTCTGACCCGGATTCTCACTAGAGTGAAAATCCCCTTCTTCTTTGCTCACCTTACGTTCACGCCTCGCCCCAACTGCCACCCTCCCGTTAGGCTCGTCTGGTCGGGACGCTGGAAGGGCGGTGGCTGCTGCCGGAGGCAGGGGATCGGAGTCGGGGAACATGTCTGGATTCTCCATAGGATCGTTTGGATTGATCATTTTCCCACCTTTGTTTTTTCTTGCCTTTTCGAAGTAAACTGTGTAAGGAACGTTATCATCGTTTTCCCAGTTGCCAAATTTTGGCACATTTGCACCTGCACGCTGCTTGATTGCAATGAAAAGGAATTTTCAGTTATTCAAGAATTCAGTTCTTGAAAAAGTATGTAATCTTGTCCAATCCCAAGTTATATTATGATGAGCCTTTTCAACTTCAAGCTCAATATTCTGCTATAATTTCAAAATTGGAGATTCCATTACTGCAACATCAAATTCTCTGATAGAAGAAAGAGATTGCCAGTACTAGAGGAATGTGAAGCACAAAACCTTATAATCTTGTTTTTATACACAATTGAATAAAAAGGCAACAAACAGCTTTATAATGAGTTAAAAAGAAGCATAGACTTTACATGGAGCAGATCTGACCACAACACTATTTCTTCTTCTTCTTTCTCTATTACCCAAATCATCACAAGTAACTAATTAACCGGTTCCCTAGAAAAGACATAACAGCAAGACTTTTCAACAGAAACTAAATCAGCTGAGGATACAAATTTGCAGAGAGAGAAAGTAGGTCATTGATCATAAATAAATAAAACTATAAAGCAATTCGATACGAGAAATTAGCAACATGATCGATAAAAAAAAACAATTTTTAAAAGATTGAATTTTGTGAAAAGGGAGAGTTAAGAAACGTAAACTTACAGCCATTTTTTCTCGAAAGAATTGAAGAAGAAAAGGCTAGTGACGGTGGTGAAGCAGAACTGAAATAGGGAGAAGGAATTGAAGGAAAGATGAGATTTTAAGATGAACCCAGGTCTTAGAACTCTGCGGAGAACAAAAATTCTTCAGCAACTACTTTGCAGGCGCTGAAGAGAGAGAGAGAAAGAGAGGAAGAGAGATGAAGTGATGATGAGTTAATGATGGAAGGAGAAGGGTCTATCAACCTCCCACCGGCGCCACCGGTTATGGATTTGACTGTTCGCCTTACTCGTCTCCCAAAATATTTCACCCCTCTTAATATTTATTTATTTATTTTATAATATTTCACCTGTCGTAAACAAACTCAAACTCATGAATTCAAGTTAACACTTTAAAATCAATTTAGAATTATTTGAAAACCCAATTTATACTACAATACTAGTATTTTTTATTTATTTGTTATTTTTCATGAATAATGATTGAGGGAGATTTGGACGACAATAGTATAATCTTGATCAGAGGTCGAAAATGGAAAAGTAAAAAAGTATGAGAATATGTCTAAGAACATTTATAGTTCAACTACTCAACATAATGATCTTATAAACAATAATTCTAGTTATATCGGCTTCAAATATAAAGTAAAATTGTCAATATCATGAAATATCTTTTTTACCAGTCATTTTACGTGAATTCAATCAAGATAATACATCAATCACATCGATATTTATGCATGACCACTATGTATATAGAGAGAGAGTTCGTAGTTCGTACTAATTGGTATGTATTATGAATGATTATTCTTGATATGGAAACTAACAAACTATGAATATAAGATAACATATATTCACTTTCTAAAATTGAGTCATTTCCTGAAATTTAATTGCTTTTCTATAATTAATTACTTCATCCCCTCCACTTATAAGTTTGTTACATTTTTTTTTCTCCACGGTTGATAAGAAGATTGTACCTTTTTGAAGAGATAATTTCACTATTTTGTTGAATGTGTCATTTTTAATGGAACATTCAAATAAGAAAATTATGTCGAATTTAGTAAGACAAAGCTTCACTAACCAGAGTTATTAATTTTGTTTCCAAAATATAATTAGATTGACGCACGTTAGAAAGTAAATTTGCAAATTCCAACGAGTAGTAATTTCTAAGGCGAAATGTTAACTGCTGAACGACCGGTGACCGGTTCTACCGGTAAAAGTTTACTGTTTTGGCGGCTGCCTTATTATTTCGTTCATTTTTTTTTATTTATATTCGTACAATTGCAATTTATAGTTTCGAAAGATATTTTATATGCAAACTGATAATCATTGAATAAATAAACTATGGTCGAAATTAATCTACTAATTTTGTTTCAGAAACATCTGGTAACCGACAGCATAAGTTTGGTATTGAAGTAAAAATCACGTGCTATTTACACCCTGAAATGGGAAGTGGAAATTCTTTGTAATTTATATGCTTATTTGCAATGGCAGTTGATATGATAATACTTTAGGTAAATTGTTATTAATTTGTCTCATTATGATGAGCACTTTAGTCTAAATTTCAGAGTGTGAAGTCATTTCATCTAATATTTATATTCCTACAGATTTAAATGATTATAAAAAATATATTTTTCTTTTGGAATCAAAATTAATAACTCTGCCGGCCTTGTTTGTCTTTTAACATTGACCATAAGCTGGTCAACTACTAAACAATGACTAGTCAATAGTGATTCTAAGAAAAATGGTGTAAGCATGTGCATTTAATACTCGGTTCATATTTACATTCAAAAAAAAAAAAACTTGGTTCATATTTTATTACATTATGGTTGGGCACGTATTTTAAAAAAATAAATTAAGTTAAATGAATTCCTTTTATTTATTATTTGTGGTAAAAAAAACAATGAAACATAATTTTTAGTTAAATAGTCTCATAAATATTAGAAGAGGGAGTATTGTGTGTTAAGTTGGATTTGTGTCTTATTTGATTTATTTTATTTAACTGATATGTGTGTATAAATTAAATGAGTCTATTTATTAAAAATAAATTTGTGGATAATCAAAAATATAAAAAATAAATAATAGATTCATAGATGGATGAAATAATATTTATCTGAGTCATTTAAAAATCATAGTAATATATCTATATGAATTTTCATAAGTTTCCAAATTTCTATTGTTAAAAAGTACTATCCCCTTTCATAAAAGTCATTTACGTTTTGTCGTTTTGTCATTTTTTATTAATTCACAAAGATATTTACGTTTCAAATTTTCTAATAATAGAAATTTAAAAATAAGTAAAAAATTAAAAATTAAAATTCTAGTAATACATGTATAAAAGGAAGTAAAAGATAAAAAAAAAATGAGCGCTTTTTCTAAAAAGAAAACATGCTGCAATATTAGCTCCAATATTATAACAGAAGAAAATGGGCGCTTTACTCACTTGCGAATCAGTGGAATCACTCTAGTTGGAACGGAGATGACCACCACCACTCCAACTCCGCCGACGACGGCTGAGATCGCCGAAGCTCCGCCGTCCTCCTCCCCCAATATCGACAACTCAGAACCTGATTCTCCCCGCGAAACTAGACCAGGACTGAAACGCTTTGCGCTCACTCTCACTGTTCTTTTCTCGTTCCTTTTAGGTAAGAAAGCATTGCAAATTCTCACTATCACTATCGTTTACTATTGAAGTGTCTTTTTAGTTGGTTATAGTTCTATGCTATTTGCAACTGTAGGTCTTCCATTTTTGATAAAATCAGTAGAAATCTACAGATCACCTCTGCCGTTTCGAGAAATTGATGATTTGTCCGCTGCGGTTGAGTCGAATACGCTGCAATTTCCTTGCAAATTCCGAGCAGTATTTGGCAAGGGAGGATCATCGTTTACTGCTAATGAATTGTCGGTAAAGATTGGACATCAAATGCGGAAAATCGCGTCCAAGGAGTCCACATCATGTGGTGCTTGTAGCTATAATTCATCAATTTCTGTAGTTATAGAAAATGGTGCTGATTGTTTGCATAGTTACAGTGATTTCAACTGGAAGTGTGGAGCGTTGAGTTAGCTGGTAAAGAATGAGAATTCGAGGGAATATGATGATGAGTTGTTTGATGAGTATTTGCATTCGTTGATGGATGATACTGGCAGTCGCAATGGTGTAAAGGTTTACACAGTGATAGTGGTAAGGAAGGAGGGACAGAAGGATGTGAATGCAGTTGTTGGGAAGTATAGACAAGGGTGGATTGTGGGTAGGATTTCAGAAGATGAGGCAGTGAAGAAGGTGGCTGAGATTTTTGTGAAAGTGTTTGTGAATGGCGGAAAAGAGGAAGGGTCGGTTAGTGGGGAGTTTATGCCTGTGGGGGCAGATGGGAAAATTGTGCTCTCATTTAACTTGCTGAATGCTGATCCACGTGATTGGATTTATGACTGGTACATAACTTATCTGATGTGATTTTGTTAGCAAAGTTGATCATGATGTGATTATTGCTATTGAGTTCAGGATGTATCTTGTTTCTTATGAAAGCACTGTTAATGTTTCTTAATTGCAAGGTATTTTGGATGATTTATTGTTGACGATGTAAAACTGTTTGTCTTATCTGAATCATTATGAGAGTCAGTTGTAGCTTATGTTTGAATCTATGTATTTTCTGTAAAATGAAAATGATCACTTTCTGCAGGGAATTCCAAGAGATCTATGATAATCTCTTGGTAACAATCCTCGAGTCTTTGAAGCCTCTAGCAGATATAAGTGTGGAGAGTCAGGTGAGGCTTAAGCTCTTATTCCTAAATTTTGTATCTTTTAAACCTTCATCCCAGTTCAAGTAACATATTTTACCATGTTGGGTGTATGAACAGGTCTTGTACCACACTCCGAAATCTTCGTTTTCCTACTGGGATGAAAAGCTCAGAAGCTATATTTTCACTACTAAAGATCTTCCTTTCTTTGTATGTTCTCTCAGCACTTCCTCTTTATTGAAAACTTAACTTTTTTGTGATTGAAAAGTGTGTAAGTTGCAGCAAAATATGTCATGCTGGTGAATTCTCACTTTCTCTTTTTTGGTTAAGTTGTGCATGTTTTGTGTATCCTAAATTCCTAATGTATGATAAACATTTCCAAATTAACGTGTGGTTCATATATGTAGAATTGTAAATCCATACCGTATTTTCCTTTTATCCACAAACTAATTAAGAGAGTGAGCTGAGGCACACTATCAGTTTTCTTTTACAAAATTTTCTACTTTCTTAGTTTCTTGAAATTTATCCATGTAGAGGATCAAGGAAGTCCATAAACGTTAAAACAATACGTATAACATTTGTTTTTTTTTCTTTTTCTGTAGAATTATATCTTTTAGCACCATAACATTATATGCCTTCCAAATCTTGGTAGCATGACTAACTTTCCTGTGATTTCTATCTATATCAGTTTATAGTTTGGTTCATGTCATGGTCATCAAATCTTCATATTTGTTTATTCTTCTATGAAAGGGCCAATAACTAAGTACTTCTGAACTAGTCATCAAATGCTTACAGTCCGGATATTGTAGGTAAACTCAAATGAGTGGCATTTGGATACATCTGTTGCAGCAGAGGGCATTCGAAGATCCTCCATCTTGTGGTGTATAATCTTTAACTCTGCTTTTTCATTGTTACTAGTATTACTGCTTTCACTTCAATTTTAGCTTGTAATCTCGAATGGGGAAAGTGTAATTGGGACAATGATATCAAATACTTCCTCCGTCCTGTTTCATTATGCGCATTTCTTTATTGGGACATCCCATTTCAATATGTGCATTTCCTAAAATGGAAAGCACAACACATTAGATATATTTTAAGAAGTTACTTTATCTAAAAAGTTATTTTCTCTCTCCTCTTTTTTTAATAAACAATTCAACTTTCTTTTAAAAAGTAACAATCTCTTTCCTCTTTTATCGTAAACAACTCAACACTCTTAATGTCCGAGCACGGATAAATGCACATAATGAAATGAGACAGGGAGTATGAGGTTTTATCTTATGAGAAAACCTTGAAGTTGCATAACCTGATTGAAATTAAATATCCTGAATTAGTTTGTGATCTGCTTTAGAAACTATTGAGTGTAGTATCTTTTCTTTTGGTTTCATTTGTTCTCACAGGTATGTGTCATCTGCAGCAGAATGTCCACTTAAATTGCAGCTTCCTAATGGGAAAGTTTCCAAGTCAAATGGCTTTATATCCCCTGTGAGTTGAATTTGTTTGAAATGTTGTTTCTTTGCTGTGTTTCACCCACGAAATGTGATTTTATTTGTTGTATGCCATATGTTCAGATGTGGGGAAGTATTGTTGTTTGGAACCCTTCGGCTTGTTTGAATGATTCAAAAATGGGGACTCATGTCAGGCAGAAGATTCTTTCAGAGGTCAGTTGCCATTGTAAGTGATAAGAAAATAACGTATTAAAACAAGTAACGTTGTTCTGAAATCTCATGTGATTGTGTTAATGTTTTAAAAGTTGTATGTTATTTGGCCTTCCCCCTTTTTTTTTTTCAGTTCATGTCTTTCTCAGAGCAAGTAAATGTTGAAGTAATGTGGGCTCACTAGCCAGCTGGTTCTCGCACTAAATTTTTAGCTAGGCTACCTGATACATAATAGATTATGTCAAAAGTCTTTACCACGAGCCTAATATCATCAACTGTGAAAACAGGATTTGAAGAAAATCTTTGAGGTCTTCTTAGGCCAGCTGCGGCAACTCTTTGGTCTGAAGTCAAAAGGTCTCTTTCGTGATGCATCAGGCACAATACGGCTTTTGACCAGTGAAAGTGGCTTCTCAGAGTGGTAAGCAAGTCTATAATGCACATGTCTTGCTTACATAATGGGACTAGAAGGATTTGTATTACAAAATGCCATTATGATATGTACATATATTATTTTTATTATTTTCCTCATGCTTCTCACAAAACATGAGGAAGATGTTTGGAAACAGGCACCTTCACTCATTCACTCCGCATGGCCATTTTTGCATAAAGCATTTACTTGTTAATGAATAATTGTTTTCTTATCAGGGAACTAGACGTATTATCACGGCAGCACACATGTTTTAATCTTCTTCAATGCACCACTACTCTTGGATCACTTTCTCGACTGGTATGTCATTACTTTCTTTAATTGCTTATATTTTCAGTTTGTATCCTTGGCTGTACTAAAACTAAGATACTGATGTAGGTCCAATCACTTCCAAGAATGATTATTAAGGAGTAAATAGGTGAACAGGTGACTATTCCATGTCATTTTCCAACTAAGATGTGCGTTCATCTCAATATCATTTTAGTCAAATACATTCTATCGTTTATCTGGTGCCGATTGACTTTTATGGCCTAACGGTGGAATATATATATGTCATTGTGTCCTGGGATATCTATTATTCAAGGTTCCTGCCAATTATAATTTGGTTCTAACCATGACATTTACTCCATTTACCTTGTGAACGTTTATGAGCAGGTGAGGTACTCTCTTGAAGCTGCAAAATTGGCTTTGAGCAATGTGTCTGAAGGAATTTACGACACATCTGCTGGTATGCTGTATAATTCATAAAATTCAGCTCTAAGGAAGCATATTTTCTAAGCTGAAACACTGAAATATAGAACACTCATAGCTTATCCATCTTTTGTATCAGTATCTTCAAGACGTGCTAGGTCCTTAGCTGAGGATGCTTTTTACCACCCATCCATGATGTCCGTGAGCTACTACTCATTCGAGCACTGCTTTGCTGTCTACTCGGTTTGTGCTTTCACACTGATTTCTCTTATTTGTACCAGAAAATCAATTTTTCTTCTATAACATGATTTGGATTAATGCCTAGATTCGCAAATTAAACTTGGAGAACATAGATATTAATCTAATACTTAAATTAAATCCTGATCTAGTAGTGGTGGAATTTGAACCCAAGACATTCCATTCAAGGAGTAACCACTCTGCCACTAGACTAACGCATACACACATTAGTTATTTTTGGGGAATAAGGGGCCAAATATATAGCCAAAACATTAGCTTCCTCAAGTGAAAAGGTAGAAAGTATTTGTTAATTTGATGCATGCCCGTAAGAAATATGTTGATGAAAACTTTATATAATGATAATGTAGTCCTTCACATATTCATTTATATGTTTTTTAAATCCATTCTATCAACCCAAGAAAACACATCCTAAATATATGTCATTGATATAGAACCTAGCCGCTACGAGTAACGAGGTAATCTAATTATCTCTTCTCATGTTCTACAACAGCCCTTCTTCTTGCCAGTTATGCTTCACGTCCTTCTGACCGCCCTTAGAGAATGGAAAAGGTACATGCAAGAAAGCAGAAAGTACAAAGCATGGAAAGCTAAAAAAGATTAAGGTACCCCTGAACCTCACTCACAGATACAAATTTTACTCTGAAAAGGCTACAATTCCTTTTCCATATTATAGGAGATCATGAGCTTGTTTTTGAAGCTAATAGTAACAATAGCAAAATGAAATGCTTTTTTAAGTTATATAGGCAGTTTATTGTAATGTTTAATAGGGTGGGGTAGCACCAAAGGAATTTATGCATACAGAATGAGGTGCTTTAGACAGGTCAGGATTCTTATGGTACTATACAAAATTGTTGATTTTCTGACACGTGTCTGCATAAATTAAATTTAAGTTTCACCAATGTCTTGTGATTAATTTATTTTGTATGTACCCACTCTAAGCAAGAAAAGAGTACAAACAAGATCCACTATGCATAGGAGCAAAACCAATTAATCAATGGCTCTAGTAAACATCCAAACCAACCATTTCTGGTCCAATAAGAAATAAATCAATTACAATGATCCCAATAGGCAATAATTTCTCAGGAAGTAACCAATTATTTATTATAAGCACACTCTGGTGGAGTAGTAGGATGCCTATTTGTATCATTACAGTAATCATAATTTACATACTTTTTCCTCACGTCCTCAAATAATCTCTGCTGCTTACCACTCAACTGCCAGTATTTGCTACCATTCCACCAATACTTAGAATCATTGCAACCCTCAACATTATTGGAGGTTGTAGGTAATGCACATGCACCAAATCTAAAATCTTGGAACTGGGCAATAAATGGTGCATTAGACCAGTCAATCTTAGTTTTCCCTCCATCTGTTGCCCAGTCCTCTCCATTCCACAAACTGGCTTGTAAACTCATTGGCTGGTTCGGGTACTGGACCCCAATGTCCATCTTGTTTTTGAATACCCTAATAGGTATATTGTCCACGTAGAATCTAAAAAAACATATGTGTAACTAGAAAGAATAAAGATTACTATTGAAGTTTTTGTTTTCATGAGAGAGATTGTGTACTTACACTATCTGGTGTGGGTTCCATAGGACTTTGTAGTTGTGGAAATCAGCAGTGGGATCGAACCAAAGCATGGTTCTCTGTTCTCTATCTCCTATCCCATTTGCAAACACATTTGTTTGTAATGTGATTGGTTTACCTTCTCTATTGCCCAAGAATTCAAAATCTAGTTCATCATGGTTGCTCGAGTTTGAAGTTAGCTGCAAATTTACTCAAAATTATTACCACAATATTAACTAATAGTATTATACTATATACTCCTTCCGTCCCGTTAAAAGCTGTCACAATGCATGATTGAGCAGGAAGATTGAAAAATTAAAGCTTCGTGCTTTAAAAAAGTGGGAGTTAGTATTTTAAAGGTAATTTTTTCATTTTGGGAATATGATCACTTCTAATGGGACTGTCCAACAAGAAAACATGACCACTTTTATCGGGACTGATGAAATATATGATCTATATATAAATATGATCAAAAGGGATGGAAAGTGTACATAAAAGGCTGTAACAACTCCAGCAGTGTCCTTGTTAGGCAGCTTAATCTTCATGTGAAAGAATCCCGATCCATAGCTTAGCTTTGATGCAAATCCAGCTCCTATATAAATATAAAACTTCATCAACTTCAGTTTCCTGCATCATTTTACTACTTCAACTATAATGTAGTCGAATGTTTAAAATTAAACAAAATTCAACACAAAATAAAATAAAATTTTCTATGATTTGCTATAGTTGTAAGTTTTTTTTTTTAGGATTATAACATCCTACCATAAAATAACAAAATCACAAACAAAATTTATTGTATCGAACCGGAGCTGTTGTCTATCCAAAGCTGAGCATCTCTCCCTTCGTTGAATAATTTAACACGGTCGCCTCCCCAGACGACCTTGTACACATCGTCGAACGGAATACCATCGGATGCAGCATCCACCACTGATCCCAAAACCCAGATAAATGCAAGAAAACTTATCTTGCAGCAACCCATTCTTGTATTGTGCATGAAAAAACCCTATCTCTGTTTGATCACCATCCATGCTTGTGTGACATATATATATAGATATAGATACATAAATTAATATGTATATAGAGTAGTGAGAGAGAGAAGCCATAATGACAGCTTTCTCTTAAGAGTGATAGCAGAAAAGAAGCTGGGCAAGTGTTGTGTGATCATAAGCTTCAAACTTATCTTCACGCTACTAAATTTGGTGTGTGCTCTTAATTACCCATAACTAATTGCTAACAATAAAAAGTGCTTATGCGTAGGAGCAATTTTAATGTCGTAATTTAGGAGTGGGTTTAAAGCAAAAGAATAATTTGCAAAATTAGGTTTTGGAATTATTGAATAATCAAGAGGCAATGAACTGTCACTTAGTGACGCTGTTTTGTTATGGTGCTAGTCGTTTTTGCTTGGAAACTAAGGATTATCGCCATAATTAATCTATATTGAGTTAATAACCTCCATCACTTGATTTGATGTTGACCCCTGGCTATAATTTTATTATTTTAAAACTCTTACTTGTAGAGTTTTATTGGGTGTGAATATGTAGATTTGGATCTTTCCTACAATTCATCAAAGTTTTGGCCAAACTAAATATAACATGGTCTTTATGTTGATATCAGTTCCACAAATGACAGATTTTTATTTTTATTAAATACATTTTGAATGTATGTATAATTTACAAAACGACTATCCCATTTCGAAATTTAGGTAAAAGCATATGGGTTTTACTTTCATTTGTAGAATGTATTTATTTTTGGTCAATGTTTAATATGAAATATTTATTCAAAATTTTAAGATCTGAAAAAAAGTCATGTTAGAGTTTAAATTTTCACAAAATCTGATTTTATGATGGATTAATGAATATGTGAAAGTTTGTAAATTTACAAGGTATATAAATTAATTCTGTCTATAATTATATACATGTGTAAAATTTGAAAATAACTTATAGTTTGGTAACAATCGTAGCCACTACTCAAGTTCAACTCAAGATAAAAATCTTCGATCTATTATGAAATAATATACTCCCTCTATCTTATTATTCTCGACCTCAAAAGTTAATAAAACACTCATAAATTTGATGAAACATGATCAATAATGTTAAAACGGATAATATTATTTTCTTGGACCCAAAGTTAATAAAACACTCACAAATTTGACAAAACGGGACCAATAATACTGGGACGGAGTATATTATTTTATGTTTATGTAGTTATGTTAATATTACTATATGCCAAGTATGTGTTTATGATGTCATCATATATGTATGTATGATTCCGAGACGGGGACGGAGTCAGAAATTCTATTAAGAGTGGCGAACTTTCTCAACATCAAAATTATAAAATTATACTAAAAGAAAATATCAAACCAATTAGGAAATTTCTTATACCAAGCTGGTATAAACTTTGTACGATTCTTATCCACAATCATAAAAATTTCATGGGCATTTCTTGTTATCATTGAAAAACGATTTCATTGTGTTGATTTATGAACCTATATATAAAAACTTCCCTTTTCTAAAAATAACTCTGTTTTTAAAAAATAAATATGAAGTATTAAAAAAAGTCAAATACGCTACGATCAAGAGACAAAGAGTTGAGAGTGTATAAAGAATTGAGAGTGTGTATGAATGATTTAATTGATTATTAATTAATTTCACACTCTTAAATATTACATTCTATATAGCTGATTGAAATAATTAAATTATGGAGAAAAATAAAGAACAACAAATATTTGCATATGAATTAAAATATATAGAACGAATGAGATCTCACACAATAATCGCGTTTGAAAATCTTTAACCGATGTTGGAATAGAAGATGCTAACCATAAATCATAGTACTAAATAGTATATAGAAAAACGAATAAATATTTAGAAAATGACGTGGAGTTGCACTTTGCACAAAAAAAAAACAAAAAATTAACTCTCAATTACAAGTCATGTGTTGATGGAGGTTAAAATTTATAATGTAAACTTAACAAAGTTAACATATTTATATATAATAATACTTAAGTTAGAGCATTAATTATAACTTAATAAAAAAATTTATTTTAAAACATAAACTAATATATATACCCACACAAAAAATTAAAATTTTGAGCGGCGGTGCCACCGTCAGTCATCCCTTCTCTTTCGTGTTTCATTTGGGACCTAATTATCAATAGATATAACTACTGATTTTATTTCTATTTGAAGTAAATTACTGATTATTAAAAGAGCCCCATGATGATGATAATTCACATCTTTTTATAACTGATCCTCTATCAATAATATTTTGTTCCCATTTTATTTTATTTTATTCGACTTGTATATATATTATCTATCTATTTTTATCGATGATGTCATGACGTAATTGTATTAATTATATAAAGTAGTGCTATCGTCACCTGTCACGTCATATATTATGGGCTTGTGCATATATACACACACATAATATTTTACATAAGTTGAATTTTGTTTTTGAACTAGACGTTCGATTGATATTGAAAGGTTCCAATTTAAAATTTTGAAAAACATTTAAATGGGATACGATAAATATGTGATTTATAATATGATTATTACTAATTGTTGCATTTGAAATCGAAATTTTTGATCTCAAACACCAATTATTCTATTCAGTGACGGAGTCAGGAATTTTGCTGAGGAGACCTCTCGGGTCCCATTATGGCTCCGTTCCTGTTTTTATCTATAAATCAACATAAACATTATATTACGTCAATGCAAAACAAAACTAAGTGAAATATAAAATATAGCAATAAACTTAGTGCTCTAATAAATATAAGTGATTCCTACATAAGTTTCCATAATTTTTATATTATTAAATACGTGATTATTGTTTATATTTCACTATATTTTTGGCTGATCTATTAATATTAATACTTGTTTTTTAAAGATACATATAATAATATGATATATACTTTGTGAATGTGATGGGAACATTAAAATTGGAAATTTAGAATGATATATTTGGTCAACTCGAGCATTATTGAAGAATTGAGAGTATTTGAAATAAAAGAGCGATAGCTGTTATGTTATATAAGAACGTATTATGTTTGTAATAAATAAATAGCTCCTCTTATTCTTATGACGGTGCCAACTTTATTATTAATTTATTCCACTATCTTACTCTTTTATTTACATCAATATCAAATTAAAACCACGATGTTGATAATAAAAAATAATAATAATAAGGTATTTCACTTTGACTTATTCGGAAGCATAATAAAGTCAAAAGTCAAAACTGAATATTCAAAAATCTTAATAGAAGTTGGTTGTATCCATATATCATTATTCAAATTCAGTGACCAACAAACTAAAAGCGTTTGATTTTCGATTGCATTTCGTCATACGCTTTTAATACTTCTAAATTAAATGCTCAATATAGTTAACTAGGTCTAATAAATAATAACGTAATAAACTTCAAAAAACAATTTATTATAGTAGACCGAGTATCTAACTCAATATGACAGCTATCAAATATACTACTAATATCTGTTTCAGCAGCTCTAGTAGTATGAAACTATGAATGAATCAATTAAATACATACTGAAATATCTACCGTTCGACCGTCCGCAATAGACACAACTTAATGTGCTCACGGCAAACGTGTCACTGCTACATCAGCATACAAGCAAGCCTCTATACTTTCATTTTTTTAATTATCTTGTATTTGAGTAATACTCCATCACTCTCACTCAAATTGATTACAAAAATCAATAAAACATTTACAGTTTTGATCAAACATGACCAATTTTCTTAAGACGGATGGAATATTAAACTATATTATAATCAATAACCATAGTCAAAAAGTGAGAATTAACTTAACAATTGTCGAATTAAAGGGGCAACTTAATTTGGTATTTGATGTGTACATTCAGTCTGAATAATTTGGTTTTTGATGTGTTAATTAGTTCAACTACATCTAACATCCCCCACCCCAAAAAGAAGATATGCAATTTTCACACTAAATGACTAATGGAAAGATCATAGAGAGTTTTGGTGGATTATAATTCAAATCCAAACACAACAACAAATACATAAATTTGATCAATATGGATATCATTTGAAAATTATTAGTGTGTACAAAAATTATCAGAGCATGCGTAATTATTATACTCCTTTCGTCCACCATTTTATTACCTATTTTGATACAATACACATTTTATAAAAGTAGTTTAATTTATAGTATTTTATGTATTGAGTGGAGTTGAATTTAATTTGATTTATTGAATTGAATAACAAATTCGTGAACGGATAAAGTATTAAAATATGATAAATCACTAATTTATTAACCAACAAACCTAATCCTGAACGGGCGAACCTCGATGTCGAGTGTCAAGATGGAGCCGACATCGCTGCGGCGGCTGTGGCTTCGGATGTTGTCCTTGAAATGCTTCCAACACCTCTGCGCTTCCTTGGTGGCGCTTTCGTCGTCAATGACGCATTTTATTTGTTATGTCATTATGTATCCAACAATTGTATCCACCTTGACCAACAAATAGATTTTTTAACATATATTAAAAATAAAATTTTATTATAATATAATATATTATCATTAATATTTATTTAAAAATAAATTTTAAAAGTAAATACCTTGATTTTAAATTTTAAATATTAAAAATTATACTCTCTCCGTCCTAAGAAAGTAATATATTTTTTTATACACAAATCACTTTATTAGATTTACTTTAATACATTTTACTTTTTAGTTATAAAATTTGTTAAAAAAAATACAACTACTTTTGTGGAACGTGTCAATCGGGAAAGAGGAACGACTTTCGTGGGACAGAGGGAGTATTAAATATTGAAAAATAATTATATAGCTTTTTGAATAGAATAAATTTATATTATTAAAGAAATTAAATAAAAACATATAAAATTAAAATTAGAAAAAATAAATAAAAATAGATAAATATTAATTCTGGAATACCAAAGTGCGGAACAAAAAAATAAAACACAAAATCCCATTCAAATTTATTCATGGTCATAAAATATATAAAGTATATATAAGCAATATTAAAATGTAAGATTTAGAAAGGATTTTGATTTCACAATTTTGTACAAATAAATTATTATAAAATCAATGAATTCCAGAATTTAAAATATGATTGCATAAAATGAGGCCCAGATTGGGAAAAAGGCCCAATCAGCAAATACCGGCCCGCATTCTCGCGCCCAAAATAGTTACAATCTTTTAGAGAGAGAAAAAAATAAATAAAATTGCAATACATTTTTAGAGAGAGAACGTTTTAGGGACCAACGAGCACGAAGGGGACGAGCCCTGCACCATCATTTCTAATCAAAATCAAACGCAGTTACACGCACCCACACATACATACACGTATTTGTATGTATAGGTTCTCCCTCGTCGTCATGTTGTAGCGGGAATGCTTTGATAAGCTCAGGTGCTATAGGGCATAATATGCAATCTTTGCTTTGAGTTGAGGTACCTTGTGCATCACAAGCAAAACCCTAGGAGCTGGGAGAATTTGCCGGGACCTCTTTTCCTATCCCCCAGCTGAAATTTGTTCGTGGCCAATCACAATTGAGGTATTACCTCGCGTTCCTAGCTCTGGGAACCCTAGGATTTGGAGCTCTGTCGAAGTTTGTCATGACATTGGGATTTTTCTGCAAGCTCGTAGTTGAATTAGGGCTTTGAATTTGGGGGAATTGATGGGAGTTGATGTTTACTTGTTTCTTGTTGCGCATTTTGGTTGAGTTGCAGCATGAATGTCAAGTTTGCTGCATGTAAGGTGGTTATCCAATGATGGGCACATGATTGGATGAGCTCTGCATTGTTTAGCCTGCTGAATGAGTTAGCTTATGCCTTTTGAGTCTGCGGCACTAGGCTGGCTAAAGCTTTTAGTTGACCAGTTATGATTTTTGAACTTAGGAAGAGATAAAGAGAGTGCATGTTTCATCATATTCCTAGGGGCCTCTCTTTCCCGTTCGTCCGTTCTTTGTTGTTTTATTTGTGAATCTACCTGCATAGTTTGGAAGAGTTCTATACGCATTAATGTACTTGGATAAAAGCCATCCAATAAATCAGAGGGGTCTATATGGCAGTAGGAACAATTATGTCTCCAATTAACAAATGAATAATTAAGATGCATTCGTATGCGATCCAGGCCACCTATTTATTTGGCTGTTTCATATCTGCGATATTTTAGAAAGTTCTAAAACATTATTTGCCAGCGAAGCCTTTGGGCAGCGAGGAATTATGTTTCACTAATAAAAATGAACTTTTTCTTGCATGTGTGTGCATATTGAAATGCGATAAACATGGAATGTAACTTTCTACGTATTTTCAAGATTTTAAAATACTGTGCTTGCGTGGTACTCCCTCCGTCCCACCAGTAATGACCCATTTGTATTATTTTAATACACCTATCTACTTTACAAATGGGTCATTACCGGTGGGACGGAGGTAGTATTATAAAAAAAGATTGCTTGATTCAGATTAGTGAAATTTGATTTCTTGTCTACATTGTGACTTCATCTTTGGTCCATGGTCGTGAGAGAAATTCAGCACATTTTCAATTCAAACTCAACCACATTTCAAATTTTCTTCTACACGGATTTATAACCGAAGCTAATGTTCATAGGGTTCATGTTATGTTGGTAGCAATTATGAAACTTCTGATTTTATCTCTTTGATACATTGAACTGAGAGGCTGTCATGCTCACTAGTGGATGGAATCGAGGATGAACCTCCCTTAGTCAAATCCTAAGTTTTTTGAAAGTAGTCTAGTTATTTTATCCTCTATGCAGAACCCATTATTCATAATAAGCTGCTTTCATGTTCCATAGGAGTTTACTTTTGTCTTGATTTAATGGAGGCAGTAATTTGTACCTTCTGAAGTGGGG
The DNA here is from genome assembly GCA_026898415.1 of Leonotis leonurus. Taxonomy (NCBI): domain Eukaryota; kingdom Viridiplantae; phylum Streptophyta; class Magnoliopsida; order Lamiales; family Lamiaceae; genus Leonotis; species Leonotis leonurus. The sequence continues at coordinate 2,733,464 of JAPKLX010000003.1, read as the reverse complement.
TATGCATGGATGTTGCTCACCGCCTGTTCTCTTAGTAAATGCTGAAGTTGATTCTATGGGAGGAGTTGGTATTGCTTGCAAAACTTCTCCCAGAAGAGCAGCAATTGAAAGGATTCAAGGAGAGCTTAGGTAATGCAATTGTGATGCGTAGCTTTAGATTATGCAGCTGCACAAATTCAACGATTCATTTCATTGCCGTGAATATTTTTCTTATGACCACAGGCAAGAGTATAATGTTCGGGATAAAACAAAAAGAGAATTGGAATTTCTTGAAAAAGTATGGAGCCGTTACTTGATCTCTTTCTCTCAACGTATATTGAATATGTTGCAGTACTTAATTCTTTTTTTGGCAGGGTGGAAATCCCCTAGATTTACTCAAGCCTGGAGATGCTGCTTCGGTTAGTTTCCAATCAACTTCATTCACCAATCAACATCAGGATAACATTGTTACAAGGTATTTAAAATGGATTATATTTCAACTAGTGATGTTTCTAATAGTTAAGCATATTTTAATGAATAATTTATGCCTTAATATTTCCATTGAGTTACAGTGAAGCAAAAGGCAGTGTTGCATTTGCTGCATCTCCCCATGGAGATTCTGTGGAGAGTAGCGGGAGACTTGGGGCAAATCCTTGTGAACCCAATAGTGCTGATAATCTCATGCTATTTGATGGTGATCACGAGTTTTCTGAAGGTGATAAGAGATCATTACATCCTAGTAGGATTAAAATTGTGCCATCAGAAAAGTTATCCCAGATGGATGGAAGTCATAGGACTCGGGAACGTGGTGAACCAGCTGCTTTTAGTGTACCTAGAAAAGCATATAAGAGACGGAATAGGTCCCGTCCAAATCGTGATGGGATTAGGTTGAGTTCAATTGATGCAAATACAACACATGGCAGTGATGGCTCCTCTCTACCTTCTTGCCATGGAAAGGACCTTCCCGGACTAATATCTGATACAGAAAATCATAATTTGTTAATAAATTGTGATGCAAAACCTATGTGTGCTAAAGATGTTGGCAACACTGGACTGGTGGACACACAGAAGAAAATGGAATTCGGTGGTGGAAAGGCTGTAGAATCATGTAAGAACCTGCTTGAATGTGCTCAGGTGGAGGCTGCAGCGGATGCTATTGCTTCTGAGACCCCTCTGGATGATCAATGTAATCAACAATCACAGTCGGGTGCCCTGGAAACTCCTATTCAAATGACTATTGATGGATCTCAGGCCATAGAGACAATAGAAGAGATAACTTCTGTAGTTATTGAGTGCCAGGGGGTTGCCAATAAAGCTGAGAACGAATCTAGATCCTGTGAGATCACCGGTATCAGCAACGAAAAAGATGGATCCAAAGTTGATGCTCATAACACGACTGACTTGTCTGGCATGAAGGCTTTGGATTCTGAGTCATTTTGTGCACAAACCAACAAAAATATTGATGCCTATAATGATGGTGATATGAGTATTATGGACCCAAATGGACAGCCCAAAGATCAGATCCTTCCCTCAGGTGGAACGTCATTGGTAGGAAATGATGACTTAGTAATTGAAAAGAGAGAGACGGGGGTTGTTGACGTTTGTCCTCTTGATAACCCAGAGAGCTCCTCAACATGTCTAATAGAGCAAGAGAATGGTTTTAGATGCCAGAATGATGAAGAATTGAATCAAAATGGATCTGCTATGAAGAGTTCGGTGAAAAACCAAATTGCAATTGAAGCAATGGAACCTTTAAAACCAAGTGGGTTAGAATCAGGAATAGAAAATGTTCCTGCTTTGGATGGCAGTCCTGGTTTGGGATATGAAATTCCATGCACTATTAAGAATCAACCTTCTGTTGATTCCTCAACTTCTGATTTCCCGAAGGGTGGATATTTGACAGTGAAATCTACTGTTCCCCTTGACGTTCCAACTTCTCCGTGTTCTAACACAAAACTTCAACCAGAAATGGATGAAGATTCAATCTTGAAAGAAGCAGAAATTATAGAGGTCAGATTCTTGTATTTGTTTTTCATTTTTCTGATTGAGTTGCCCTAAAACCGTGTTTCCATGTGACTTTTTGTATCAAATATCTGATACAATGAAATGAATAGGCAAAACGAAAGAGGATTGCAGAGCTATCGGCTGTGTCTTATGCTAGGAAAATTCATCCAAAATCTCATTGGGATTATGTTCTTGAAGAGATGACGTGGTTGGCAAATGATTTTGCTCAGGTCTGGTCTTTAAAGTTCTCCTAACACCTAAGTTCTCAGTTCAGAGTTTACATGCTGTTTGTAGTATTTTTAGGACACTGTTTGTTGGCAATAAGCATTTATGTTTTTTTTTTTTGCTGGAGATGATGCTTATATTAAGGGTTACTGGTTGTTTAGGAGCGTGTCTGGAAAATAGCTGCTGCAGCTCAAATAAGTTGCCGAGCTGCTTTTAGCTGTCGGTTGAGAAAACATGAAAGCAGTTCTGTTATGGAGTCAAAAGAAGTTGCTCGTACCTTGGCAAAATCTGTCATGGAGTTCTGGAATTCGGTTGAGGTATATTTGATATATTCTTTAAGTTGGTGTCAAGGACTCAAGAATATTATTTAAGTTGGTGTGGAGACTATCCTTTAATGCAATGATTCCATTATGATGTGTTTGTTTATAGGTCAACCTTTTTCGTTCTCTTTAATTTGAAATTATGTATATATGTTTTATATACTTTTGCTTGAGAAAATATAAACTTATGTATTCTTAAGCTGATGAAAAGGTGGCTAGAAATCTCTCATGAATTCTCAGGTAGGAATTTGCATCTACTCTTTTTTGAAGAGGTAATTTATATATTTGGCAGATCTGCACATGCAAAGTTCTATCAAAATGATATATTCCGAGTGAAATGTCAATTCAGTAAATCTAGTATATGTGGACTGAGCTCTAGTTCTAATTGAAGCACTGCATGTTTATGGAGTAAGGTTTACCTTTGAACAATGAGTATGATGTCATTAATGACTTAAAATTTGTCAATATAATGTCTTTCTTCTTGCTAAGATACCAAGGAATGAATTAAACATGTCATGTTATGTCTGTGCTTTGCTTGGTATTGGAAATGGATGCCTCTGTAAAAGGACCTCTTGAGGACATCTTTTGTTAACCACTGTTCTATATGGTAATGCCGTAACAGCAATGTATTACTTCTAGCTTGCAGATCTTTATCATGGTGAACTCACAAATGAACTGTACTTTGACTCGCTATTTAATTGTGAGCAGCCCTTTTTTTCGTCTCTTGGGCTGGGGTAATTTCTAAAAAAATGTTTAGTTATCGCGTGCTAATATGTGTGTTTTGCGGATACGAAGATCAGCAGGAATTATTATTTTAAATCTTTGATGATTGTCATTTTTGGTATGGCAGGCAAAGAGCATATTACCCGATCAAGAAAGTCAAAGGAATGATAGACTTCCTGTTAAGGCTTATGCAGTCAAAATATTGAAATGCAATAATTTCAATGTTACTGATCACCGGACTCTGGTGCCATTGACACCAGATAGAGTATCTGAAATGGGGAACCTTGACCTCTCGTGGGAGGCTAATTTGACAGAAGTATGAAATCATAACAAGATATCTTGATTCCCTGGTCAAAATCCCTCATTTCTTTTGCCACTGCATAACCCAATCCCCCACCGTCATTTTTCTTTTATTATGATGTATTTGCATGTGTTTAATGTCTGAGCGTAAATGATTGCTATGATGTTTTACATCGTATAAATGGATTCCATGAAGATTTTTTCCTTGAAATTATCAACTTCTTGTTGACTAATTGTACCTTTCTGATTTTCAGGAGAATCTCTTCTATGCAGTCCCCCCTCGGGCCATGGAGACCTATAAACTCTCAATAGAGTCACAGGTTGCACAGTGTGAGGTAAATGATTTATTTGACTCAGTTTATGCAGTGAGACTTATACATGAGCTATTGTTTCTAGACATATAATCATACTAGCTGATGTCTTTTTTCTCTTCTGAGGAAAGACTCGACCTTCACTGACCTTGGAACTTGGAAGAAGTTGGCTCCCGTCTATTACATTGTGGAATTAGTTTTCTGGAGCAGTTTACATTTGTAAAGTTTCTTTACAATAATAAAATATTGGAAGTTAAATAGTCTGAACTTATCTAATAACTGGCTGAGGGAAACCAAAAAGAAGCATTAAGGAACTTGGTGGCATTCTAACTTTTTTCAGTTTTTAGTTATATTTATTACATTTAACTACCAATTTAAGATTTCAAGATTTGGGCTTTGGCTTTTTCTCTCACTAGTGATATCAGGTATATAATGAGATTATGAGAATATGTGCTTGAACCAAATATGATAACCAATATTGTCCAACTAATCGACCCTGATTAGTGGGATAATAGCTTATGCTTCTGCCAATCTGGATTCATTACTGCTTGAACCAGTATTGTATAATATGTTTTTCTTATTTATGAAGGTCATCTCTATTTGGATGACCCCAGCTTTCTTTTCCTTGCAAAGCTAATCATGTTTAATTTGCTAACATTTTGGTGTTACCTTCTATCTACTTTCTAAAACTGATCATATTCTTGTCCAGAAAATAAGTGTTCAAGAGGAAGTGGAAACATATGCACGTGATGCCACTGAAGGTAAATCTGATATAGGTACTGCTTGGTTCTTCATTGCTATTTTTTGTTATTAATATTTTTTGTATTTCAGACTTTGAGTCTCAAGATACTGCATATGATGAGGATGAGGGGGAAATAAGCCCATATGACGTGCCAGTGACCTTTGACAGAAGGAAGCCATCAAGATTTGGCCAAAACACAAGAGTTGGCCAAACAAAGCGGAAACACTTGAGACATGCTTATGGGGTGAGATCATATGAAGTAACCTCCAACATATTGGGAATGCAATATGCTGAAAATAAGGTTGTCAATCAAAAATCTACTATGATGACGAAACGGCCTGGTGGTAGTCTTAATGTGTCAATCCCAACAAAACGTGTCCGCACTGCTTCGAGGAGAGTTATCAGCCCATTTAACGCAGGAGCCTCTGGTATTCAGGTACCAAATAAGGCTGATGCTTCCAGTGGTGATACTAATTCATTTCATGATGATCAAACGACTCTGCGCGGTGGATCTTTTGGTCCAAATAGCTTGGAAGTTGAGTCAGATGGGGACTTCAGTAAGCAATTACCTTTTCACTCTGTAGAAGAGACAAAACATAAGAAGAAGAGACCTAAGCATCTGGTAACCAATATTATATTTTTGAATACGGCTGAACTGATTGCTGAGTGTCTCCCATGCTATATCTTATTCCCTTGGTATTCTTCAGCAGAATGCTGCTTATGAACCAAGATGGAAGGTTGATACTACCTTTCAAATGGATCAGGTGAACTTATAATCTTCTTTTCTTCTCTGTTTTATTTTCATATTTTAGTTGATGCCGTAGAATGAGAACTGCACTCTAAGTGCATATGAGTTTCTGAGAGCTTATTTGCGGTCGGCCAATTATTCTCCTTAACCTTACTTAAATTTATACTTTCTAGGTAAATTTCTTATGTTGAATTAGATAATATGCTTTTTTTTTTGTTTTAATACTTGGCATCCTTGCTGATCACCACTTTATATGACTATGAAATGCACTGGAGTGTTGTCATAGTATTTTGGCGTCTTATGCCATTTAATTTGGATTTCACTCAAAATTACTTGTCCGCTTGAATTTGACACAAATATTAAGAACAGATTATATTTTTTGAGCTTCGACTCAGGGAGGGCTATTCATATTATTTCTTAAAACTGTGTATGTCCAACTGACGTTGAATGCTTCTGCTCTCTTTTTGTAGTTTCAGAGGGACAACTTAAAGAAAAGTCATCAACTTGAGTCTAATGGCAACAGTGGTAAAACTTGTTCTCCTTTAAGTTAGTAATAACTCATAGTTGTCAGTATTGATTTTGCTTCTCTTATGATGCAATGATATATCATTTGTGAAGGTTTATTTGGTCAACCCATGATGAAGAAGCCAAAGATTATGCGACAATCACAAGATAACTCTTTTGAGAACATTGCTCCTGCTACTGAGTCTGCTCCTTCTCCGGTAGCCTCCCAAATGAGTAACATGTCAACTCCAAATAAATTTGTAAAAATGCTTGGTAGTCGGGATCGGGGTAGGAAACCAAAAGGTTTGAAGGTAAATTTGCCATTATAAGCTGGCTCCCCACTCAAATTTTCTATTGTTGGTGTGACTATTAAGTCTGAAGTCAAGCATTTTATTTCTTCTCAGATGCCCACTGGACAGTTGGGTTCAGGAAGTCCATGGACACTCTTTGAGGACCAGGTTGATTTTTATATGTTTTGCATGCATGTACATAAGCAAAAATGCTTGTCATGTTTTCAAGACTTAACATGTGATTGCATTTTAGTACTTATGGAGGTATGATCATATAAAGAAATCTAAATGAAAATTTTTAGGCACTTGTTGTCCTGGCACATGACTTGGGCCCGAACTGGGAGCTTGTCAGCGATGCTATTAACAGTACTCTGCAGTTCAAGGTAAGTTTTTTCTCAAAATGTAGGTGGATATTGTGACTACTATGATTCTGATTTATTTCAGAGTTTGTTCTTTTTATTTTACTAAGTATTATCTTTCTCTATATGTAAAGTGCATATTCCGCAAAGCTAAGGAATGTAAGGAGCGCCACAATTTTTTGATGGATAGAACTTCTGGCGATGGAGCTGATAGTGCTGAAGACTCGGGATCCTCTCAACCCTATCCCTCTACATTACCTGGCATTCCCAAGGTACAATGTCTTTTTTTGCTTCCTTATATTCTTATGCTGTACGGTTTTGTTACAATAAATGTACTTTGTTTGTACAGGGAAGCGCCAGACAGTTGTTTCAACGTTTGCAGGGGCCAATGGAAGAAGAAACCCTCAAATCTCACTTTGAGAAAATCATCATTATTGGGCAGAAGCAACAATACCGTAAAAGCCAGGTACTTTTACCAATCGAATCCACTGTGACATCACATCATCTCATGTAGCTCTGCCTCATATCAGCATCCATCATTGTATGGTAACTAATTTTTTGACTCTTTGCTACTTTGATACTAACAATATGTTGAGATTCTGGTACTATAATGATGCTAATATTATACAGAGACTATGTTATTAAATAGGATGTCTGGAGATTGATGTCGATGTTCCCTACTTGGTTATATTCCTGTGTTATTTTTGAATGCCTCAATGGATTTTGGAACTGTGAGACGTTCTGTTGGGAATGGATTCCTTTGTTCTGTTAGGGTTTGCACTGTGTTGACATGTTCTGATTTTAAAGAATAGGATTTTATACAATTTTTTACAAAACTTGTTTGTAGGGGGATCCTGTGATAATGGGGGTAATTGGATACTTATTTGGCGAACTTCTGCTCACTTTAAGATTACATATTTTGCTTCTTAATTTTGTGTATGATGTTTAATGTGAGCTATGTTATACTAAAGCTGTAAAAGGCATAGACCATTTTCCCTCCTTTTTAAATTTCAAGGTACTGGTCATTACTTCTATTTATGTTGTTTCCTCAACTAAAAATTAGGCATTGTTAACTTTTATTCGAAGCTTCAATTTGGTCCTGATTGTGATATATAATTACATAATTTCCTCTAAGAATGATAACCAGGATTCCAGGCAACTCCAGCAACTTCATTGCTCTCATACAGCTGCTTTGTCTCAAGTTTGTCCAAATAACTTGAATGGAGGTCCTGTTCTAACGTAAGTTTTTTTTTTTCATTTTGATTAGTTGCACTTTTGAAGGTGGATTTGGTTAAGATTTAGTAGTTTTTGTGATCTGGTGAACTTATAAACCAATTTCCTTAATATTTTCTTGTTCTCTAAATTCGATGACTCTTGCACCCTTAAAGCCCTTTGGATATCTGTGATGCCACTATATCTGGCCCGGACATACTTCCTATGGGATATCAAGGGTCAAATCCTGGTGGATTGGCCATTGCAAATCAAGGTCCTGCGACTCCGATGCACTCTGCATCCGGTGCCAGTTCTGCATTGCAAGGATCCTCGAAAATGATGCTTGGCAACAACCTTTCATCAGCACCTAGCTCACTCAATTCCTCTATGAGGTAATGTGCTGAGGGCTCATAATTTTCTTTGGCTTATTTTTTACTTCTGATAGGATACTCATTTAGTTTCCATCATGTAGGGATAGCAGATACATTGTTCCTAGACCTGCTTCAGCTGATGAACAGCAGAGGGTGCAGCACTATAACCACATGATGACTAATAGGAGTATTCCACAGTCTAATCTCTCTCCTTCTGGAGCTCTTCCAGGAACTGATCGTGGTGTCCGAATAGTTCCTGGTGGCAGTGCCATGGGTTTAGCGTACAATGTTAATAGAAGCATGTCCATGGCAAGGCCTGGGTTCCAAGGCATTGCTTCATCATCTATGGTTAATTCTGGGAGTATGGTTTCCCCAGGTATATCATCAGATATGCACACTGGAGTAGGCTCTGGTCAGGGAAGTGCAATGTTGAGACCTCGTGAACCTATGCATATGATGCGGGTATGCCATTATTTTCCTTCCTAATTTTCTTGTGAATAGCCTTAATTCTGTCAAAGGTCCAGAAACATATCCCTATAATAACTTTGAGAGTAAAAGCACTGTAGTCCATATTAATTGACCTGGTGAGACAAGCAAACTTCTGTAGCATTGTAGCTTTTCAGGCCAACAACTTCATCCTGCACCCCCATCCCCTACACATACCCACCTATGAAAAGGGTTGGTGCTAAGACATCAGTAAACTCTTTTGCATTTAACAATCAAGGATTTGGAGAAATAGCATAATGTAATACGACTTATAGACTGAGTTGCTGAGGGGGATGTGGGAATACATTTAACACTTTTTGTATGGTATTCTAGAGCATTAGGGATGGTGGCCGCGACAAACCTGCATAAAGGTGACAACAGATTGCAATTTAGTTTTTTAGTGTTTATATGTTATTGCTACATCTAACTAAACTTCATCCAATAGGGTATCTAGTCTATTAAAGAACTATCATGTTTCTAGTCATTTTCATCTAGCAAAAATAGTATTGACAATGGTTATGAATCTTAAATGCAATTACATGAGGACAGTCACAATATGAAGTTCATTTAAGTGGCACTTTTATGTTTGTTGCTGGGCCTTGGGAGAGAAACTTTTCCTGATGACCTCTTTTAATTACGGGTTAAGTATTGTCTTGATGTTCATTCCACTGTTCCATTGCCTCTTGTAATCTTGTTGGATCTTGAATGGCAGTCTTTATTGTTCCATGGAGCTATTTGTGTTCTCATTCCTATGTCAGTACTTTCAATAACAAATAATTATGTGGACTTGTAGCCTGGCCTGAGTCAGGATTCACAGAGGCCGATGATGACACCAGAGCTTCAGATGCAGGCCTCACCAGGAAACAGCCCTCACTTTGGTGCATTAAGTTCGCCTTTCGCTAACCAGACTGTGCCTCCACCTGTGGCCTCCTACCCTCTCCATCATCAGCCCTCACATCCAGTATCACCTCAGCAGCCTCAAGTCCTTAGCCCTCATCACCCACATTTTCAAGGAGCAACCAGTCATTCCCCAAATCCCCAACAGCAAGCCTATGCAATTCGCTTGGCTAAAGAAAGACAACATCGTCTTCTGCAACAGCAACATCAACAGCAGCACCCGGTACAGCCACAGCAACCACAGTTTGCTCCATCTAGTTCTTTGATGCCACACGTACAGTCACAGCCTCAACTCTCTACACCTACTGTACAAAATAGTTCACAAGTTCAACCCCCGTCACTTTCTCCATCGACATCAGCTTCTTCATTGCCCCAGCATCAGGAAAAGCATCAAATACCAAGTCAAGGAGTTGCAAGGAATGCACAAGCTGGTGGGAGCAGCAAGCAACGGCAGAGACAGCAGCTTTTGCAAGCTAACAGGCAGCATCCTCACCAGCGCCAACAGCCAGCTAAGGTTGCAAAGGGAGTTGCGAGAGGTAGCCTGATGACTCATCAGAACATCTCAGTTGATCCTTCCATTCTAAATGGGGTTTCTACAAGTCCCCAGAATCAGAGTTCCGATATAGGAGATACATCCACTCATTTAATGTCAGGTCCGGGTTCATTTGCTAATTCTACTGTGCAGACAACAGGGCAATATGCATCTCCACGGCCACCTAACCAGCCCCTTACTCAGCAAAAGAGTTCTCTTGGGCCTCTAGGCCAAGCTCCTCCATCAACCAAGCATCTGTATCAAATTCCTTCTCATCCCGAAAATGGTAGTCAAGGTCATGTTGCAGCTATTCCTTCTTGTTTATCAGCAGCTGTATCTGGTTCAAACCACCAAAAGTTAGTGAATCAAAATCAGTTGGCTCTTCAAAGACTGCAACCAAATCGCCAGATAAATTCTGTTCCATCAAAACCAAAAGCACTGAATTCTGACACTGGCCAGCACCAAACTAGCAGCTCTGTTGACTTGGTTGCGGCAACAACGTTATCTCAGACCACTAGTAATGCTAGTAATGTGGGGAAGACAGTTTCTTCAGCCAATTCTCATCAAAGGCATGCTTCAGAACCATTATTGGATGTGCATGCAACGAGCTGCACAATGTCAGTGCCTGTAAATGCAGGTGAGCCTGCTACTCAGGTGGATGAGGAGCTTGGCCAGACACCATCCACCAGCTTGCCTTTGAGTAAACATGATGTTAGTGCACAGATCCAGCAGCATCCTCCGTCGTCACAACATCCACATCCTAATACACCAAGGCCTCAGCAGCCTCAGCTTCTTCAAGCAGGTCAAGGCAATTTGTATGGTCGGCCCAGTGACCAGAGTTTGGAATGAAGACGAGCCAACAGATGTGCGGTGATGATTAGTGCTGCTCATATGTGGTTGGCAGTTGGCATACTCTTACACATCAGTGTACAGGTCAGTCATGCCTTACTATGTTTATGTATCTGCCACATTAATTGATGTCTATAATTTAATGTTTGAATTTACCATCAAATAACAAAAAGGAACGAAAGATGGGGATATTTAGATAGGCTATTGCCTATTGTATAGAAGTAGCTCGTAAAAAAGGAATGTGGGCCGATTTGCCAAAAGTCTGACCCTGAATCTCTAGATTCCAGACTCAATAGATGAATCCACTAAACACACTTCTCAAAAATGTCGGAAAGATTGTGTTTCCCAAGTAGTAGACAAAGATACACATTATCCTACACTCATGCAGGGTGTTGATAGACAGGTTGACCGTTTGAAGCCTGTACAAGACATAGGGATTTGAGTTTAGGTTAGGATTAGAACATTCTGGTCCTTGTCTCTTTTATACTTGATTCCACTTTCTCATCTTTGGTGTATTTTTCTAAGTTCTATCTTTTTATTGGCATGTTTAATCACCCCTATGCTAATTTGGTTTGCAATTTCTTTAGTGAAGCTTTTGCTTGTGGATCTGTAAGGGCACGAAGAACTGACACGTTAATCTAATTTACGAGCAATACAAATTGTGAGACACGGGACTGATCAAAATTTTGGGAACATTTGTATATTAGAAAGGCCCTAGGGCTTCGGGAAGATAGAGACGAATAGTAGAGGTAGGTGTACAGAGTCTCGTCTCGTATCGTCTCTCGTTTCATTACTTTTCTGATGCCCCTTGTGTTATTTTTGGGGAGGAGGGAGGGGGCTAGGAGGGGTAGGTCGGATGAATTGTCATTGTTATGGCCGAAGGCTGTGGAATATTTTGTGAATATTAATTAGTCTTCTTGTGTATACTCAACATTCGTTAAATAGTGATCATCCATTGCCCTTGCAGTTGAATTGCATTGCATCCACCCCCTTCCCTTCCCTTCCCTGTATTGTATATTGCTCTTGTATTTTGTCAAAGATTTGAACAATGAGGAAATCAAATCCATCTGCCCATCATATTTTCTCACTATAGCTTGTGTTTGTTGCTTCGCCCTCTTATCTTATACTCCATCCTTTCCGCTGTTTGTTTATGTCTTGTTTTGACTAAAACTGTGAGAATTTTTTTCCGTTGTTTGTCTTGTTTAGACTAAAACTGTGAGAATTTTTTGATTAAAACATGATATAAATAGCAGGATTGATGGATACTGTTATATACAAACATACACAAGTTCTTAATTCATTGTCACTGGCAAAGTAAATTAACCCAATTGGATTAGTATATTTTTTTCCTTCTCAGTTAACATAAAACTGTTTATACATTGCCTCCCATATTCAAATGTACACAATTTGCGATACTAATATTTTTTTAATAACTATGATTTCAAGAAAAATACTTCTTATCGTAATTGTATTGTTTGCAATATATACTTGCGTTTTAAACAAATAAAAAACATGATTTAAACATTTAATCAATTCTGATTAAACCAAAAGAGTTTAAAGCCTAAAATAAGTCCAATTCAAAGTCCACATTCAACAATTTCATACTCCTTAGTAGTAGTATTTAATAAAGAAAATGTACTTTCGTTTTCTATACTCTAGTAGCATCTTACACGCCAACATTGACTAATCCTTTAAACTATCTTATATTTCTCCCATACTCTCTAAGTGCGAAAACTTTTAATTTAAAATTAAGATGTTATTATATTTTTTAAAATAGCTTAACTGTTTTAGGTGACTGTCAATGGGAGGAAATGTTGACTTCTATTTAATTTATAAACATTATTCTGACGACATTTCCTTTCTCTGTTCCTTTTCTATGGGAAGTTAAAATTGTTAACTATTTTTTACTTCTCCAAAGTTTTCGCCACATTTATAATAAATAAAAAACATATAGAAGCGTATATTAATTTTAAAATAAAGACGTAAGTATGTAATGTTACTCGAATAAGAAGAATCATATAGCGACATCGAATACAAGAGGTATAATAATAATACTACTGAGAAATGATTATATATGTGTTCTGATTATACAAGAAATAAGCTTTACGTGAGAAAAAAATAATCTCAACCATATATTTTAATAAAAATAATATATAAATCATATATTTTAATAAATTAAGGTACATATTTTTTAATAAATAAATAGAAAATATTTATATTAAATTAAATTAATTTTAATAGTTTATTCTAAATAGATGGGGAGTTTAAATTATTTTTTTTTCTCTCATACACATGGCTATTTACATCATTTCTACGTAAGATCATCTATATCTTTATTATTGCTATTATTTGAAACCATTTAATTGGTGAGTCGATATGAGTGAGATTGAAGTAATTATTATAATTGAAAAAAATGAATTAATCATGCTTACTAAATTCTAAACATATACTACTTATCAAGATAAACCCGATTACAATTTTATGGTTATATATAGAATTACATTAATGGAATATTTAAATTTCATAATTAATGCTATTAATTTGATATAGTACAACCGATTTAATTATTTTATTATGTGAAGCTTTTAATACACGCCCCTAAATTCTCAATAGATGTACTTATTATCCTAAAATATGATTATATTAATTATAGCTTTATTTTTTACTTTGGAGTAAAATATAAATATTGGAATGATTTACTAACTTAATTGACATGTTACACTGCATTACAATATATACCCATTTTGGTAGGTATTTCAATTTTATTTTCTCTTTCCCTTTTTTAATTTTTTAAAATATATTTTTAGTAAAATAATATTCATGTAATTTTACACGAAATAAACATTTTTATTTATAATCTCAAATTAAAAAGAAGAAAAGAAATATCAGTAATTATAGGACATGCTTTAAATGTCGGATTTGGTAGTTGAGAGTGATTTCAGAGCCAATCTTTTCCAATCTCACCAACCAATCGCAAAATTGAAATCTAGAGCTCCACTCTCTCGCTAAAATCTTCGATCCGCCCTCGAAGAATTCTCGATCTTTAGCTCACTCAGTCCTTGTTTCATTCTTCTGTTCAACCTTCTTTCCAATGTCTAAGCTTTTTACTTTGGCTGAGGTTTCTGAGCACAGCACCAACAAGGACTGTTGGCTCCTAATTGGCGGCAAGGTAATTCAATTTTCATCGTTTATATCGGCAAGTTCAAATCTTCTTGGGTTTTATTTGATGGGTTGGTTCGTTTTGTGGATTTGGATTCGTGGATCTCTTAGTTTAATTTTTTCGTGGAACTGGGATTCATGGATGATTGTAGGTATAAGATCAGTTTGAGCTGAGTTTTTTAATTGATTGTGGGTTTTCTTGTGTTGAGGTATTTGATTTCTCTTGTTAGATGTGGTAGGTCAAACTGAATGCAATTATAGTGAAGAATTACTGTTGCTTTGTGTTGGATCATACTTGAAGGGTGTTTGATCAGATCTTGTATGTAGCATCTTAGCTCGTATGTGTCAGTTGCAGTTGGAATTTCTGAGGGATTATATGTTGTGATGTTACTGTTTTGTAGATGGAAAAGATTCAATCTTTTCGTGTTTGGATTTGACTATATGTTTGTTTGAATCCACTTTTTCGTTGGCTTGAATGTCGATTTTCATAAAAACACGGCTTGGTATCATGTGATCTTCTTTGATTTTCACAAAAACATGGCTTGAATGTCTATTTTCATAAAAACATGGCTTGAATGTAGATGCAGGCCTTGATTTTTTTTTTATAACAGTGACTTTCATACAGCTTGAATAATTTTTTTCTTTAGATGAAACAGTCAGCATTAAACTTATTTTATCAATCTGTAGTTGTCTCCATTCTCTTGTAGATGAGTTATTTAACCTTTTCCTGGACTTGTTGTGAGGATCAAGAAGTAACGTATTTTTTTGTTAGCCATGTGTTACCGTAAAGGATCATAAACTAACCAGGCCAATAGCTTTGATATCCCTTAACACTTATCTTGATCTTGGTACTTTTTTTTATTCTAATATATGCTCCTAGTTTTTAATGCAACGAGCGAAGTAACGTGTATTTGGAGGTAATCACAGTATTTGAGCCTATAATGTGGGGGAGTGTATTAATAGGCTGTGTTGATGAAAGCTGGTGATGCCTGTCTGCGAAAAACATTCATGATAAACTCATGGGGCATCTACCCTCTTTGAATTGGATGCTTGTCGTTACTATACTAACATGCATGTCAATAAATGACATTTTGATGCATGTAATGAAAAACCATGTCTATTGGTAAAATCAGACGATAGTCATTGATTTGAACGTGCCATAGAAATAAAGTGTGTTCTTTTGCAGTTTTCCCACAACGTTAGTTACTGAATTAATATTCAAGATGAAATTTTTGAACAGGTTTATGATGTGACTAAATTCTTGGATGATCACCCAGGAGGCGATGAAGTTTTGTTGCAGTCAACAGGTAATGCAATGTTCTAACCAACCGAACTCAGTTCAACGTATATTGTTGTTCAACTATTTCTTGCAATCTTGCAGGGAAGGATGCAACTGATGATTTTGAGGATGTTGGGCACAGCTCAACTGCAAGGGCAATGTTAGACGAGTACTATGTGGGCGACATAGATTCATCGAGCATTCCCAGCAAGACCTCAACCACATACACGCCTCCCAAGCAGGTGCAGGCGACCCAAGACAAATCATCGGGTTTCATCATCAAGCTTCTCCAGATTCTGGTTCCCCTTGTTATCTTGGGAGTGGCTGTTGGTGTTCGTTTCTATACCAAACCATCAGCCTAAAATGGAGTTGGGTTAGGGTGTAGAGAACCTGCAATGGATAATCTTGAATTGGATTCCATACATAGCAGGATACTTTTCAACTTTTGTGGTGTTTGAGGACTTGTTTTATATTTCGATTCTTGTACTCTCCAAGAAACTTCACTTTGTTCTCTTTCTTGGGTATCTACTTATTACATTCTTAGTTATTCATGAACTTGTCTATTGCTTTTTGCCTTGATTTTACTGTTTTTGTTTTCTAGCCCATGTAAGAAAGTTAGAACATGACACCCAATTTTAACTTTTTTTATTGGGAGGGGGTTCCCACACTTCAAACCTCAAATTTTGTGGCATAGAAATTTGGGCTGAGAATCGGACGGGATAGGGTAATTGTTTTGAAGTTTCGGGCTTGAAAAATACTACTAATTTTTTTGTCTTGATCCTGAATAAAAATGTCCAAAATGGTCTCGAATAGTTTCGAAGTCCTAATTGACCAAAATTTTCGGAACGGGACCAATATTTTTCAGATTTTAAAATTAATTTCAAGAAATTGAGAGTCCCGAAAATTTATAATTTTTCAATCACAATTCCGATCCCGAAAATTTGGATTTGGAATTCTGAATCCAGTCAGGACTCGGAATCAAGAAAGTCCTGATTCCGATTCCAAATTCTCACCTGATTCCGGTTCCAAATTCTCACCCAGTAGAAAATGCAATAAACTTTGTTCATATGGAAGGTTCATGATGTGCTCTCATGGTATAATAGTGACCTGATAAAAGGTCACGAGTCGGTTTTATAATTTAAATTTAAGATAATATACAGTTTTGCAATTTAAATTTAAGAAAAATGCAATTATGGCCAAGAGATAGATGCAGAGACAAGACAAAAATCCTTTAAAATGAAAATAGAAGAAAAAATAAAATATCAAAATCATAAGCATAGAAGAAAAAGACTCATGACAAACAATTGCATGGAAACAAACAAACTCAACCAACTTTATGCCCTTTCAATCTCAAAACTGAATTAAACTAAGAAGTAGCTACAAAAGAACCTACATCACCCAAGAAATACCATTCTAAGATACCACGCCTTAATTTGTCTCAATTTGATCATGCTTTTACAATAAGAAATAACACAATGGGGGCATATACCCCCTCCCCTCTTCTCCCCTAATCCAAATTCACTACCAAGGACTGTATGGGGATATTAACAAGAATCAAGAAACGAGATAAACGAGAATCTCATGTCAAAAGTATTTTTCTAAAGATCGTGCGTCCCGGTGGCCAAGTAGAGCTCTTCCGGGACCCGATTCCGGCCCGGGAGATCATGAGCCGGTACCCTAGGCACTGCATTACCCGGCCTGACTTCTTTGACTACCCGTGGATCGTTGTTCGGCCTGACTCTGTCCTCGTGCCGGGTAATGTTTTCTTCCTTGTGCCTCACCATACGGTGGACAAGGTCACAAAGGACAAAATGCAGGAGTTTCAACAGTCACTGGATCGTGATCGTCCACTCGACCACCCCGTAGAGCCAGCTCCCCATTTTAGGGGAGTGACTCACGATCACGAAAGACCGATTATAGATCTTCATCATTATAATCATCGTAGTAACCTGCACGAAGACGGATACCAGAGGAGACACAAAACTAATGATCAAAATCATGACAAGGACATTAGTTCTGATCAAGATTCTGATAATGGGAGCGTGCACAGGGAGATGTTTTATGAGCCGTGGGAGGAGATGCAGAGACGACTTGAGCAGCTGCAGCAGGAGAGGGAGGATTTTCCATCAGAGATTCGGAGGCTGAGCCACGAGCTGGTGGTGGAGAAAAGAGGTAAGACTTGCCTGAGGAAGGCAGAGAATGGCCGGAAAAAGCTCAACTTGAAGGTGAGTTTTTCGTCTCCGATTGTCATACCTGGAAGCCAGAGAGGGACTCCTGTTCATCATGAGAATATCTGAGCACATGTACTGTATAACGGCATATTCTGGTCCCAAAAGTTGGTAACCATGGCTGTATTTTCCTCCATTAGTATAGCATGGCAATCTTGCTTTAGGCCTTGCTCATGTTTACGTGGCAATCCGTGAGGCGTGCCTCGGTTCCTCTCATTTCACTACCACAATTCATATGTAAATTCAATACCGTGGTATGATATTTGACACTCATGGCACGCGTAGGTTGTCGTAAATCATGAGGTATAGCACAACAATGCCACGAAGCCTCATATCTGGAGACGATGTCCAGCCCCTTTCTACAAGGGTTTGTATGAAGCTCAATTTGTTTCAACAAATAGCAAATATATATTGCAGGAGTTTAGATTGTGCAGGATTGGAAAACAACACACTTACAAGAAGCTTTTCATTAACAAAGACAAAACATAAGTGAAATGAAAAATATTTACAACAATCCATAAGAAGGCATGTTCATGTTGGCAAAAAATCTCCCTTAATTTGAAGCTAAAAATATATGTGCTAGAAATGAGAGTACATAAAGACATACACAATATAAATGCTATCCGTTCTCTTTATCTTTTCAATCTCTCTTTTCCTTCTGCTTTCATTTCTTTCTGTTGGTAAAGCAGATTCAAAAACAGAGTATTTACAGAGTGAGAAAAAGGAGAAGAAATGGTCAAAGAATAGCAAACTGAAGATCATATATGATATTAATAGTTCAGAAAGTTTGAGAATACCTATTAGAGTATGTAGGCTATGTTCTCTCTGTAAACTTAGACTCGGATATATGAGACTGCTTCGATGGGGAGGTTGATCCACGTGAAGCGCTAAGAGCAAAGATATTCAGTTTAAAGATCTTCTTCGAAAAGGAACTCATTAATTTTCTTGAACTGGACCTCTCCAAATTCCTCTTCATGTACACATGATCTTTCTCCAAGTCATTCAATCTCATCCGCATCCTTGCTAGCTCAAGCTTCAAGTCCCTGTTCTCTCGTCTCAAAGAGGCGTAGTTGTCCCGGGGAGACATGGCAGCGCTTCGTGCTCCGCTGTTGATCCGCCATGATTGGTGGATGGGCTTTGGATCATCATCCGGGTAGGAACAGAACAGGGAATTTCTAAGCCTTAACTGCTCGTAGTAGAGTACTTGGACTATCGATTGAACAGGAAGGCGTTCGTTTTGTGCAGCATGCACTCCGGCTTCTTGTGATAGCTTCTGAAAATCGATCAACTTGCACAGCTTTCTCTTATCAGGTTCTGATAAAGCTTGATGAGCCTGTATACATGAAACCTGAAGTTAGTTAAACACATCTTTCCATACAAACATAGAAAAGAATACATGCTACAAGGGATTTCAATCAAATTAGATAACTCGAGTAAAAGAAGAGTGTGTATCTGTTACTTACTTTGAGGTAAATATCAATAGCTCTGTACAACCCGTCGTGGACGGTTCGTGCATGAGCCGGCAAAGTCTCTGCAATAGCTATGAACACATTCAGTTTGAGATTTGCATCAGGTGCAATCTCAGCCAGATAATTATCCACTAGTTTAGAGACCTTAAACAGTGCGGTTTGAGAGGGGGAAGCCGGGCTGTCGGATTCAAAGACCGACTCATCATCCATATCTTCATCACTATCATCCATCTGAGAGAAGTTCACTAAGATTCTGTGAACCGTTTCAACATCAAACAACGTATCACCAGCATGTCGGAAGGAAGGGATTAAGAGATCATCTAGAGTTGCTATATCTAACTGTGATCCTATCCTCTTCTCGAGATCAAGCCTGCAAGAAACCGAGCAATCAAGCATCACAGCACTTCGCAGCATACCAAACAGGAAAGTGATAGGGACAGCGACTTTCTCAACAGGGAGGAGACTAACTATTGTCTCAACAACAAGTCTCTCGTGGCTGCTTGCACCCAACACCGGATCAACTGCTGCAGCCTGGTTGGGCTGATTCCATAAGGTCGACTTCTTTATCAACTCTTTCTCTGCATAATTCACAAGTGATGCCCCGATGCTCTCCGGCCTCACCCCACGGCATTTGATGGCAGTTATGACTCTCTGGTACAAGTCAACACGAAGTACAGAGATATCTTCGATCCACCAATCTCCTTCGCATTTAGGCTGCTTGCTCATGTGGAGTCTCCCCGAGCTACTGTATTCCAATCTTGAGAAACTCGAAGCAATTTGCTCGACACAAGCTTTGGAAGCTATAGCATCAACACAACGAGTGACAATTTGTAGCTCATCTGCAAGTGGAAGTAGATTTTCACACTGTTGAAGGACTTCAACACACATTTCGAGGTTTTTGCACACAACAATGTCAAGATATTCTTCAGCTCTGGAACCAAGATTGTTCTTAGAGTATTCTTCAGTCATTTCTAGATAGTCAGAAACACAGCAAAGGCGAGCAACGTTTGCAGCTGTTATCTCAAAGTTAATACCGTAGCAGAACTTGGCCGCCATCTCAAATGACTCGGCACCTCCTGGTAGGCTAAGGAGCTCAATTCTGGACACATCTGATTCCCGGTGCTCTGCCACTAACTTCCGCATTCTTCCACTTCTTGAAACGAGAGGGAACTGCAAAAGTACCACACACATAGAGCTCTTGTTATACTCGATATATCGCATCATGGCCATTTCATATCTTCATATTTCAAGCTCATGAAAGACGAGAATGAATCCGATATTAAGGATATGCTGAACAAGCTGATGAGTGCTAACTGCTAACTTACTGACCTAAAATAAATGAGCCATATCTATCGGTTTGACACAAATGACACACTACCCTTTCTCATTCAAATACTCCCTACGTCCACGGAAAGTGTGACCCGGGTATTGTGAGCGGAGAAAGGGACCAACATGAATGAATATTTGTGAGGTTTAAAATATAAAGTAATAAGTGAGGTCATGTGCAACAAAAGAAAGGTCACCTTTTGTAGATGGACGAAAATAGCAAAAATGTCATATTTTTCGTGAGCGGAGGGAGTAAAATTTAAGTGCTTTGAGGAGGAAAAGGGTGAACTTCTGTATATTCAACATTTATTATATGGAATGTTGGGATATGTGGTGCATAAATCTTCCTTATATAAATGTGCAGAACTTTTTAATAGGAACAGAGAGCATTAACATGAACTATAGAAATGTAGAGGCTGACCTTATGCAATGAGAATGCACCCCCTTCTACTTCGATGATTATGTCACTTGGGACATCACGAAATACCCTGCATAAGATGTAAGAACAGAAGCTGTCAGAAAATTATAAAAACTGTCGCATTGTAACACGCTCTTCAGTCCCTCTACATAAATTGCAGCAAGAAAAAGAAACGTAAAACAAGCTCAAACACAATTCTCTGGACCAGACTGAAGACTGTCCAGCACTTTCCACAGTAACGGAGAAATCAGCCAACTACAGCATCAAAAGTGACTATAACTACAGTCTACATCAACTAGCATTTCCATCAAGAATACTTGATTTAGTGATAGATACAACTCCTAAACACACAAACGCACAATGAATGAAGAAGCAACCAACCATTCATTGCAACGTTGACTGGCGCTCTTGGACAGAGGCAGCTGCTGCTGGTGATGCTTGTCCATGGAATAGGGAACGCTGAAATCTGGGACAATGGAAGTGTAAGTTTGAGAGAGAGAGAGAAAAACAAGAATGTGGAGTTAATGAAACAAGCTGAGGAGGTCAGAGTGAGAGGTGTATGAGTTTGTGCTGAAAGAGCTCAGTGGCATTTTCCTCAAACAGTTTGTCTTCAAATCATACGATGTCCAAATCATTGGGCCTGCGTTGGTGGGGCATGCCCCAAGAAAAGACAACTTTATCACGCCATACGTTTCTTAATCCTAAAAACCATTACTTGCCATAAATTGTGCCTAAATAATGGAAATAGTTAAGTGTGTACGTGGTTTTCGCTTCTTGCTTCTTCAAACTCAAGAAAGAAAGCAACAGGAAATGTGGGGAAAACGAAAAGAGCGGGAAAAGGTCGTTTTTTCTGTTGACATTTTTACTCTTTTTCCTCATTCACTAAGCTTTAATTGTCTTTTTTGCATTCTAACATATAAATCCTTAATTTGTCTCGAGTTTCCCTTTTCTTTCAACTTTTACTATTTTTAGGCGATATTAGCATGTATTATTACCATTAACTTGCACTTTTCTTTGTCATTTAAACTTTATTTTGAGATGACTGTGGAGTGTGGATTCAGAATTCAGTTTTGATTTGTAGATTCAGATTTAACTTTTAGGATTCGAGTACCTCAAATTTAAATTCGATGAATTCAGACAGGATTTAGAGCTTTTAAATTTTTTATTGTACGCTATTTGAATTTCAAATTTTAAGATCCATATCTTGTCTATGAATTTAGCTATTTAACAATATTATATATATATATGTATATATTAAATATGTTATATATGTTATTTCTTTGTGTCTTCTTTAGAATGTTAAAAGTAGCTATAAATTGAAGATTTGTCTGAAAATTTTAAATTTTGACTATAATGTTTCGACTGAATCCTTCTTGACACGTTAATGATCTCACCAAACTACTTTATATTTTTCTTATTTATTTTGATCATTCTCTAGTTTCTCGACTCTACAATGTTCATTGTTGTAATGCTTTATTGAAAGTATAGTATTTTATGAATTGTGATATTGTGAATTTGAATTATTATCGATTTTAATATATTTATAATTCTTTTAGAAAAAATGTATGAATCTGAGTTGGATTCATGGACCCGTATATCTCATTTGGACATTCATGTTAAAAAAAATTTGGATCCAATGAATCTTAACTAAATCAAAATTTTCAGATCAATATCTAGACTAAGTTATTAAATTCGAGTCAAATCCAACTCACTATCATTCCTAACCTTGCTAACTTCATTTTATTTATGCATGTGTGTGAATTTAGAGAAGTGGAAAACAAATTTTACGAATAATTTTCTAGACATTGTATCCAATCATCATTTATAATTAAATAGATTACCTACGAAAAAGTAAAATTAAGTATCTTTTGGAAATAAATAAGAAAGCAAAGGTGAAGTAGGCAAGCGTGGAAGATAGAATATTGGGAATAGTATAAAATCATAATTAATTCAGCCAACATTATCTTTAGAGCAAAGTCACGTTTGAAAAAGCAAGATTGAAAATGTGCAAACATCCAATTATTACCAAAGTAAATAATGATAACATTTGACTTGATTTAATGATTTCATCTCCCACCCACTTCCACTCCCATTGTCCCATTTCTTTTTAACCAATTTTAAAAAGAAATCAAAAAATAAATATATTATTCCATTTTTATGTTAGTGACTCAGTGGTAATGACATTGCTGTGGACATGAAAACATGTGGGACCCTTATATCATTTTTGGTATTAAATTTTATATAAATTTAGTTACCTATAATTTATGCCTATATATGAGTTTATTTTCACTAAAACAGGGTGTGATCAATCCATATTTCATATTGAATACTTTTAAGAAATATATATATATATATGTATGTATATACATCTTGTCTTTTTTGTATGGTTTAATATATTGTTTGTGAAGAACAATCATTAACCTAAATGCTTATAACATACCAATAGAGAAGTTGAGATTTTATTTTATAAAAAGGGGTTTATATTGATTACTTGACAATGATGGGTATATTCAAGCTAGCACAAAAAGAGATTTATATTGATTACTTCACAAATGATGGCTATATTCAAGCTAGAACATAGCATTCTCATAATCTCATTAGGTTGAAATAAATTTATCTCTCAAAATTGGGGTTAATAGTAATCTCTCATCTTTTAATTTTTTTTTATATCTTTATTCTTTATAAAATATAATTACATTGTTATTCTTCTATTACCTCATTCTAAAGACGGATAATAGTATTCCTTATTGAAGTGATCATATTATCCTCCTTTGGGATTGAGAAAAAGTAAATATTAGTACTATTTTTAATTTATAAATGATAAAAAAAATAATTAAAGGACAAAAGTATTCTTAGCTATCTTTTTGAAGCCAGATAGCATAACTATTTTAAAGTAAAAAAGAGAAAATAAAAACGGGAATTGAACATGGCATCCAAAGGAGCAACGGAAATAAATAAATAATTAAATTATTTATTTTCAATTTTGATTAAAATTTAATGATTATGATATAGATTAATTTTTATTTATAAAAAAAATTAAAAAAAAATTATAACAAATTATATAATTATGTGCCAAATTAAAGTTGTACCATGTGTGAATAGAGGAGTGGTTCCGATTTAGAATAATACACTCGTCAAGGCTGGCAAAAGCCCAAAATTGCAGATAGTACTAATTTGGGCCAGTTCATCTGCAAACAATTTAGGCCCGGCCCGGCCCACTCCACAGTCCATCTTAGTGCAAATTTCAAATACTCTAACTATTGATGCCCAACCAATTTCAAGTTTTGAATTTGAACAAATAAATATAATTAATTTTTTATTGTTAAATAGTAGTACTAATTTCCAATTTATAGCATAAGCTGCACAACAAAGGACACATGATATGATAGGAACTAATTATTACCGCTCTCTCTATATAAAGCCTCACAAAAACATTAGTCTCTTGACACAACAAATAAATAAAATCCAAATAAAAAGACAAATGTTTCTAAATCCCAAATCACGATATGTTAAAGACATGAACCATTATCATCGTCGAGAGAACAGAGGAAACCATCGTTCATGCAAGGAAGTGTGGTGATAGATCATGAACATAAGAACTACTAGCACAATCGACACCCCGAGCGGCGAACCTCCGACACGATGGAGCGAGTCTTTCTCGGGCATGTCCATCGCAAACGGGAAGCGATCCCGATCTTCGCCTAGCCAATGGACTAGGAGGAGGAGAACCACAGGAAACACCATGAAACATAGCTTGATTTGGTCAATGAAGTCTAAAAAGATGTACTCATAGTTGATGTACCAATTGAAGATCAAGAAAGTGAGGATCACGGTTAGGAAGAAGAGGAAGTGGAGAGGTAATGTGAAGTGTTGGATGTATTCTTGGAAGGGTGAGTTGATGTTTCTTGCCATATTTGAGCTATAGCTCGTCAGAGATTTGAACTACTACTTGGTTATGGTGTGCTATTTATAGAGGCTCTTTCTTTCTTTAAGTTAGGGGTGTCAACCGGTGGGTTTTACCTAGACCCAGACCGAAACCAGTCAAAATTCGCTAAAGCATAGAGTTTTCGATTTCAAAATTAGATCCGTTTAGAGCCGATTATGACTGGTTTCGATTCAGCCCGGCCTGTTTGATATGGTTCCGGTTTTAAGATAGAAGCATGCATTAGAAAAATGAAATATCTATTTTCAAATGAATGCTTAAATTAAATTATGATAACGAGATATTATTATATAGTCCAGCCATCTTTATTTTCAATAATATTTTTTATTATAATACTTAATACAATATTATTTGTATCAACAACATACTCTTTTTTTTTCTTTTCTTTATTCATGTTTCCCAGTTGAAGGAAAAAACTAATAAATTGAGATTTGATTTTTATGTGATTTGTGAACTTGATGATCAAAATAATAATTTTACTATTATACAAAAAAATATCAAATTTTAATCAGGGATAGTCAAGGATTCAAGGTAAAAGTTCCTGTTTTTCCATCTCTCTAAAAAATGAGTATGCATTATTAGAAGTTAGACACACTATACATAAATTAATTACTTTTTGAACATATTGATAATGTTCATTGTTTTAGGAATGGTGGTTTCATTTTCAGAGTGGGGATTGTGAAGAATATTGATCTCTTTTGAATATGCAGAGTGCAAAAGGGAATATGATCTGGAAAAATAGGGAATATTGAAAAATTTATGCCCTTCTCGCCTTTGCCAATCCTTTATATATTCTGTATAACTTCTTTATATCTTTCAAGAATATATAGTGATTTATTTATTTGAAGACACGTGATGTAGATGGAATTTATTTTGTTATAATCCTTACCAAGGTTAGCCCAAATATTCAAATGCAAAGGGTCCAATAATACATGCTTCTTTTTTTTTCCAACATAAAATTGTGAAAAAACACATACATGTTATCTCTACATTTATATTTAACGCATCATGCAATGTGACCTATTCATAATTTGATAGCGAAACAAACTCAATAATTGCACCAAAAGAGAACATTTCAAGAAACTACCATCAAAACAAACGGGCATAAATATCTCATCACCAACCGAATCACACCTACTTAACAACCATTAAATAAGATCTCAAAAATCAAAATACTCCCAATTCAAGATCCACGTAATTAATCATCACTCACCGTCTCAACCCCACAAGGCTACAACTAGGGGTGCCTATTCGGGTCGGGTATTCTACTTAAAAATTTTAGTTATTCGAACTCAAAAATCTTAATTATTTCATACTCGAACCCGAACCCAAAAGATATTTCGGGTACCTGAAATTACCCGATTTAATTAAAAAATTTCTTATTTTGGGGTATTTATCGAATATTATCGGATAATTTTAAAAAATTCAAATATTTAGAGTATTTAAATATTTTAAATTAAAAATTAAAAATGTAATATTATATAAATAATAAAAATAAATTAAAAATTCGGGTTTCGGATAATACCCAAACCCAAAAATCCAAAAATATCAATATCCGATCCCGACCCGAAAATTGAATATTCGGGTACCCAATACCCGGTGCCTGAATAGACACCCCTACCCGCACCGTAAATATTCACCAAATCAAAATTCAATATATATATATAATATAATAAAATAAATGCAAGATGTAAATAGCGTACTCAACATCAACGGTGGCATCCCCAATCTTGAGATTGAAATAATAGTTTCGGGCCTTATCGTAGCCACGTGTGAACCGGAAAAGGCCGGAATCCCTTACCACGGGCCTTTCTCGCACGTACAATCGTTGCATGGCCGTCCCACATGGACCCTACATAGAAATTAGAAAAAAAAATGACCATCAATATGTTATAAAAAAAATTCAGTGAAAATGATTTTAAATTTTTTCTATATACTAATACTTTATTTATAAATTCTGAACTTTGCGGTTGGCTCCAATGTCTATGCATACTACCAACCCTGAATCTTTAGGCTTTCTCAACCATCTTGGAGGTCAATTTGGGCCTAAAGTCAAACGGGTTCTCGATCATGTTGACTCCACTGAAGTCCATCTTTTTGATAGGTTTCAGAACCGGTAGCAATATATCCTTTTTTAGAATACGTGTTATGATATATCATCGTCTCATCAAATTAGACTCACTTTAATGAATCTAATTTAATTTCAGTACAGTAAGACTCAAATACGTGTACAAACAAAGTGTGGTGAACATATTTTAGGTGAGGAACTCGATCATAATCGTGTTGGAGACTTCGAACTCATAGTTTGGTAATACCAAAGTTTGGAAATTTAGGCAGTCAAAGTCTTTTTGCTTTGTCTTGAGAAGATCTGAAGTTGGTGCATATCTCTTTCAAATTTGAAATTCATGTGTGAATGCTTGAAAAGATAAATAGATACTCTTTCTTAATTCCCATAACATCTTCTTCTTTTTTTCTTACATAATAATAATTATTGAATTTAATAAATTCTTACGAAAAGCATAGAGTGGTGATGAGATATAGAGATTTTGAGCTCAAAGCAGCCTGCAAGTCTTGTCTTTTTCCGCCACTATACCTATATATTTTCAGTAATTAAAATTTAAAATACAATGCATTATACTACATTATATAAAAAAAATAATTCTTATATAAATGAAAACGCAATTTAGATTCTGTATTTCATAAGAAGAAGAGAAAAAAAAATATGGCCACAAATAATAAAGTGATGAAGCATGTTTGAAAAGAAGTTTCCCCGAAAGTGAGGACACCCTTAAATTACACTCAAAACAATTTTATTCCCTTCTCTGTAATAATATTCTTTTGTAGACTTTTAAATATCATAATTATGTGTATGTTAGTTAAAACTTTTCTTTTTTCTTTAGACTTTAATTAGGGAGACAAAAAGAAGATGTCGAGTTTGAACCTTAAACCTAATCAAATCAGAGAGAAATTAAACTGGCCTCCTTTAAAAATTTATGAATAAACGTCCAGTTACAACAGTTCTAAGTTCAAATTTGAATTAATCGATGTATTTAATTTGCCTATAACTTATATAACAAGATGAGTCTTTATTCATAATCATTATTGTTTCAACATTTAATTTTTTAATTAATATTAAATTATATCTAATTAATAGCTAGACTTTAAATAAAAGAATGATAATTAATAAAATTATATTAAATTTTAATATCTTCTATGCAGCATGATACGTTCTTGGAATGACGTCACGTTAAATATATTCACTTTTATATTAATTTAGTAATAAAATATTAATATCTAAAATCAATAATTTTAAATGCCGAATATTCATTCACTTAATTTTTAAAATATAATAATATCTTGGTTTTATAAAAATATACACTTGTTATTTTGATATGTTTTAGCATAAACACGTATTTTTTATTTTTGGACATCGATAATAATTTGTTGTGGGTCTCAATTTCTAGTGACATTCAATATTTTAACACTTAATAACATATTTTCATGGTTTGAATTTCTACTATTATTCAAATCAATTATATATTAACAATTAATAATAAATTTACTATTCAAGTCAACTACATTTTATTAAAATTCGTACCGAATCAAATGAGTGCAATGTTTTAATAAATAAATATACCTGCTAAAAGAAAAACGTATCATACCTGTTGCTTATTCCAAATTCCAATACTATTTATAAATAATTTTGTCACGCGTTAAGCAATGGCATGAGTAGAAAAGCTTAATAATTGCATACTTGCTAGCAAGGAGAAAGATTCCAAGAAACTACCAATCAAAACAAAAACTTAATAATTCCATACTAGAAACCGAAAATCCACTACTAATACAACGCAACGTAAATTAATTTTTCAGAAACTAATTAAACTCCCATAAAAAGAAAAACTAAAAATGCAAGACGTGAACAGTATACTGAACGGAGGCATCCCCAGTCTTGAAATCAACATCATGGGTTCGGGCCTCAGCGTAGCCACGTGCGAACCTAAAAAGCCCGGAACCCCCAACCACAGGCATCTCTCTCACCTCATTCAACGCTGCATTCCTTCCTAATATAGTAATGGAGCTGCCATTATACTTCCCTGCAGTGAACACAAAGTTCATCGCCATCAAGAACCCCACCTCCTCTTGTGAGGCCATTGCGTATAGTCCTTGGGCTTTTCCGACCACCTTGGAGCTCAGTTCGGGCCCTACGGTCAGCGGGTTGTCGATCATGTTCACCAGCCCGAAGCCCGTTTTGGTAACGGGCTTTACTACAAGGATTGATGAAGGGGTGCTTCCGCTGAGGATGTCGTGCCAGTAGAGCTTGAACTGGCTCAGTTTTTGCTTCATTACTTTGTGGTCGAATTCTGTATCGACTAGGTTGATGTCGTCGTCGTGCTCGTGGCTGATGTGGCAGTGTGCGGAATAGAGGAGAGTGGTGATGAGGAGTGTTAGAAGGATTGAATTTTGGTGTGTTGTGGTCATTTTAGGAGATGGGCTTAAGTTTTGATGAGCAAGAGAGATAGATAGATGGTAGTGATCTTTGGGTGGTTTGTTTTTGCTTTCATTTATAGAGCATTGGAATAATTAAGGTTCATGGTTAAAAACCTTAAAATACTGGTGGCTTCATATACATGATAGAATTAAATTAAATTATCTTATTAAATCATGTGTTTGGTAGTAAATGTAATTAATATATCGGCTCGCTATTAAATACTAGGTCCGTGTCAAAATCATCATTTTCCCGTGTATTTTAATCATAAAGAAATGGTGATATTAAAATAATATTTATACACTAGACAAATTTAATCTTATTATACTAGCTATATCGTATCCAGACTATTAAACATTCCCTTATTGAATTAAGGGCGGAAGATTCCGGGCGTCTTACCTTTTATGTCTTATTATAACTTTACTGTTTTAACTCATATTTTTTAATTGAAAAAATTGAAATTTTAAAAAGTTATACTCCATTTTATTTCAAATTTATCAACTATAAAAATTAACTAAAAGTGGTATTAAATTAATATTAACAAATTATATATCGGAATGGAGTGAGAACAATCCATAGCATTAAATATATAAAATTAAAACTGAAAAAAATTGAAAATGACAAAGAGTTAGACACCAAAAATAGAATATTAGATCTCATAAGCTGGTATAGTAGTAGCATATGATTATTCTTAAAAAAATTCCATATATAGTGTTGAGTTCACAGAAAAAGCATATATTGTGTAAAAAGTAAGCTAGAATAATGCATTACACATTACAAGCATGCATCAAACCATTATCATTTCACAAACACAGCATAATTAATTTTTGTTTCTCTTTTAATGTTGGGGGAGAATAGGTGAGATTTGGTATTTGTTTCGGGCTGCATCTAACATTAATACTGTTTTGGGAGAAAGAAACACAAATTTATTGTTTTCAATTAGGGTCTTAAGGTTTGGGCTAGGTTGAGTTGGGCTGGATAATAACTGCCAATTCTTCTGTTAAAAAAATATATATGAGTGTTCAATAAAAAAACAAGGTTTCTATTGTTGCTTACAACTTGAGTGTTCAAAACAAGATATTTTATTTTCAAACAACTAATTTATAATTTTAAAATCTAAATTGGGATGGGCTGCCATAATGTATTATTGGGATAGTATAATTATTACATGTTCTTTCAAATAAATGTTGTCATAAAAACCCGCACAACTGGATATTAATTAATTTCTAGGACCATATAAATATATATGAAGTGATGAGATAATATTACAAGTAGTTGGATCTGGAATTAAAATTTGATTTTGATTATTCATAGAGCTAGATTTTTGTTGGTTAAATTAATATGCAAGCTACTTTACGTGTAAAATAAATTGTTAGCCATATTGTGATTGCGATACATATATATTAATCTTTAATGCATTACGTATAAAAGAAGTCATGAAGAAATCACAAGAAAATTTGCATGTTATCTTTTATTGAATTCTTTTTGCATTTTAGTAAATATCACGGTGTTAGACTTCAATTGATTCAACATATATATCATGCATGCATATGCATGCTAGCAAATCCACCCGCTAGCAAGATTTAAACAAATAGATATATTAAATTTAAATTACAAAATCACGTCACGAAATATTTGAATTCGAAACTTATTAATTTACTATCACTAGTACTCACCCATCCACCTAAAAGTCGTCATAAATGATTCAGTACGAAAATTAAGAAAACAAAATGTCATATTTTAAAAAGTGAGAATAATAAAGTAGAGTTCTAGTGTTTTAAAAAAGTGAGATTAAATATTTTAAGTGCAAATTTTTCCCTTTTAAAAAAGGTGACAACTTTTAATAGGACAATCTAATAAAGAAACGTAATCACCTTAGATTATTTCTTTTTGAAAACGCAAGTATAGAGTACTATTAGGCAACTACTTTTGCAACCCTTCATTTAAAAACATCTCTCTCATTTTTTTTCAAAGGTAACAGTGACATATATACAAGAATTTATTAATTTGCTAGCTATATACTATTTCCAATCTTATTATTATACAAAGTTACATAGGTATAGCCCAAAAATGGTGAACAAAAGGCTCTTTAATAAATTTATTTTGATAATGACATATTGTCTATTGTAAGAATGTGTCATATTGAATACTTGAAGACCTAGATAAGTCTTAACCCAATAAAATTAAATTCCCCAACTTCCTCCAACCCCACTTCTATTCCCTTTAGAAGTTGCTACTGGCAACTAGAAAAACATATATCTATATGTCTATATAAGCTAACAACTCTATATATCTCCCATGCATATTATATATCAAAATGAAGTCCAAAAAATTGTTGTTAGGGTTCATATCCATACTAATTGTAATGAATTTTGGAGGGTGTGACATAGAGAAAGATAGAGAAAAATGTGAAGATTCATTAGTAGGGCTAGCAACATGTCTGCCCTATGTGACCGGGGAGGCGGCAAAGGGCCCCCCGATCGATTGTTGCACCGGATTCACACAAGTTCTCAAAACTCACATCGATTGCATTTGCTTGTTAATCAAGGATAGGGATGACCCTAGCCTTGGCCTCAAGATCAACGCCACCCTCGCCCTCTCCCTTCCGGCCAAATGCCACACTCCCACCAACGAGTCGATCACCGATTGCCCTCGTAAGTTCCCCTATGTGCATACATAGGATCACACATATATGAGTATTCGACCATATTTTTTTCTTCAATTTCAATTTTTTGATCTAGTTAGTTTACGTTCGACTTGTTAATTAAATTAGGGTTTCTCCTATACCCTAATTAGGGTATGTGCATTGTCTCTTAACATTTAACTTTAGTTTTATTATATGTTAATCATTGATATATTATCAATTAGGGTTGATGGGATATAATTGTCTTTTTGGATAAAAAAATTACAATGATTTTATTTTTTTATAATAAAACAATATTAAAATAATAGATTTGACCATGCATGAGAAAAAATATTAATTGACACGTATGATTCGAACCCGAGTCCTGTATTTCACATCATACGAATTACGGCACGACATCGATGGAATGCAGGTATTCTTGGTCTACCACCAAATTCACGAGATGCAAAGGTGTTCGACGATTTTGCAAAGAGTGGTAACAATAGCAATATCATTACCAATAGTACTACTGCTCCTCTTGGTATGAAAAACTATATATTGCCTAAACCAATTGCTAGCTTGGGTTTTATTTTATGTATTTATTTCTTATTGATTGATAAATTTTGAAGATAAAGGGAAGTCGTCGAGTACTGCATCGTCTTCATCAGCAACTGCTAATGCAAAGAGCAATGGATCATTGGTTGCAGGATTATTCACAGCTATCATTATTGCACTTCACATCTCTGCAAATTCTTAATGTTCAATGTATTTTCATTTGTCTTTTGCATAATTTTCTCTTATTTCTCTGTGAGATCATAATAATTATTGTTGACGTTGAGGTTAGTGCATTAATAATTAGATATATAGGATATTTATATATATATAGAGAGAGATTAATGCTTCTGTAATATTGTTGATCTTATGTGTGTGATGATGACTAATATGGATTATAGAACTTGTTTGCATGTTCATATGATATTTTTAAAATTAAAATTCAAGATTCTTTACTTTTGAACTTATGATTTATGATCAATTTCGGGTGTTTTAGCATTTCTAGCTAGAATATTTAATGTGTTGGGAAGAAATTGATATGAATTTTAAGAAAAGATTATAATATGTATTTTCAATGAAGAAAAAAATTTACAAAATAAAATAATATGATATTTAAAATATTAAGAATTATATAGTCTATATTAAAAAAAATACAGTCCTAAACTATAATAAAAATACATTTTAGTGGATAAACTATAAAATAAAATTTTCAATGTATCTCGTCTCATTGAAAATGCTTATCCAATTGCAGCGGGCGAGATTAATGCGTTTGCGAACGATGCGACATAGTTTGTAAATAAGAGTATTAAATTTTTAATAATATTTTTATTAATTCTCACTTTATGATCAAAGTTTATTGACTAGAGTATATTTTAATATTATTCAATATAATATAACGATTTGAGGTGACTTTTGGGGCTTCTTCTAAATTATTAAATTGCTTGCGATAAGTTGATTTGTTGCATATTGACTGTGAATTTTGGTGTAAAATCATGAATATTACGGATCACAGCATTGCTCACATATTCCTGATTCTGAGCATAGCTTGTTGGTTGTGATTTTTCTTATACTGGAATCCGTTTAATAAACAATCTCTCTTCTGCAAATTCTTCTTTGAAATTATCCAATACCTTGAAATTTAGTAGTCTTACTGCCTTAGGATTTGAGCACTAGTAAATTTTAGGAATTTAAGTTGCGTGGTTGGAAAATTTAGAAAGTGTGAACAATAAACTCAAGGAGTATAATATAAGTAAGAGTTTATCTCATTAAATCTTTTGCTATAAAGATTAATGCAGATTGGACTATAGCATTGGTTGTTGCCTTGTTCAATAATGTAGTTGATTTATAGGATTTCAAAATTAGTCATGATTTTGGAATCTTGAATAGTTGATTCTTGATAGTTAGATAAAGTGGTTGCTACCTTTGTGACTGATAGAACAGCAACAACAAAAAAGAGAACCGAGCGGATTAGTTACCATATTTTTAGTATTTCCATTATTTTAATTAGTTAGTTCCAATAATTAAGTACTTATATTTAGTTGAATTAGTTAGGGCTTATGATTTTTATTATTAGTATTTATAGGTCATTATTAGAGTCTAGAAATCAGATTGGAATTATTATTTGTATGGGTTTCGGCTTGGGCGGAACTTCGGTTCCGAGTTTTTCTATCTTTTATTTTATAAATTTTGTTTGATCATTCCCCACATTCGTTCTTCGCGACTTACTCTCTATTAGTGACACTTTGCAAAATATAAGTAGAGATAGTCAAAGTTGTTCTCCCTACACAGCTACACTTCTTGAAACCTATATTCTAGTTTGCATTTAACATTGTTGAGAAATGTAGAAAAGTTCCATCATACATGAAATGCATTAAAACAAGGATTGTGATTGATTTTTACTAAAAAAATTTACTCACAAAATGTATTTTAAAATTATTTTTATTCACAAAATTAAAAAATACTGCTAGCTTTTATTTGAAATCAATCACTAACCCTTGCTTTAATATATTTGATATATGATGGAAGTTTCCGAGAAATGTAGCACCCTTTGCGGAAGTGTGTGATATTATGCTCCAATACCACTTCACCTATAATTTGAAAAGGAACACTGCCTAGTTGCATCAAACTTACCGTTTTTAATGCTAATCGCGCAGGGCTCGTTGCTCTCCGTCTTACACTGAGATCTAGGAAAGTATTCACTTGTAGGAGTTGCATTATTTTGCTCCATTCTATGCCACTTTGCAATGTTATGCTGTGTTTCAATTCCGAGTTTGGTTAAACTTGTTTACGTACTGGCTGCCCTTCGAAAAGTATACGATATGTTAATTCCTGCATTCCATGTTGTGTATCATAATATGTATTTGGAATGTCATATTAAACTGAAGCAACCCCAAAAAGTTTGGTTCAAGACAAAGTAGTGATAAACAATTTGGGAGCCTCTTTTCTAAAGTGACAGTAACATACCTTACTGCCACACAGACAAGACTGTGACATGCAAGAGTATGAAAAATCCATCAACATCAAGAAAGAAAAACGAGATGGAAGCAGTCAAGGACATATTCACAATAAGCCACAGTAAGAGTCTACAAAGAGACGATAAAACAAAATGAGTACGTAGTTTGCTCAAGAAACCTAGATACTAATCCTAGAATAATACAACAGCATCAAAGGATTTAAGGTTTTATCACTGAAGGGTATCTGCAGAAAGGTATTTTACAACCAAAAGGTTGATAAAGAATACGACTCTCGGATGTACTCTACAAAGTTTTTTTCTGCCACCAGCCCTACTTCTACATAACCCATCCTACTCTATAGTCCATCGGTATATCGGTACAAGAATTAGAAGGGCAAACTAAAACACCAGTAGCAGAGCATTGTGCAGCATAAATCCCGACTGTGTCGCCTGCAACATACCACATCCAGATTATCTATGGCCAAACGCAGCTACCCCCATAGGTGATGGAGCAAAAGGCTTCCTATATAAAATGATGAATTTCCGGATACGAGTAAGTGAGATGATTCATTAATATATTCTCAGAAGGCGTTTTTGCAATCACCAAGTTGAGAAAAATTAAATGGTGTTAATCCCAGGCGCTAGTCACAGCAGAACCATAACCTCCACCATATCCACCAGATTGGTTGTATCCATTGTTCATATTGACGCCACCACCATACATGTCCATTCCACCTCTGTTGTAAGAGGAATCTTTACGAAAATCGCGGCCTCCAAATCTTCCTCCACCACCTCCCCCTCTGCGGTTCCTACCTCCTCCACCAAAGTTAGATCGAGCTGCAAATCGTGTCAGCCAAGCAGGAACCTCTTGATTTGCTTCTTGCATCAAGTCAGCCAATGGCTTTGCCAATGAGGCATTGTTATCATTAAAAAACGCAGTGGCGAGTCCTGTTTTACCAGCACGCCCAGTGCGTCCAATACGGTGGACATAGTCGTCAATATCATTAGGAAGATCAAAGTTGATAACATGTGCAACATGAGGGATGTCAAGGCCGCGTGCTGCCACATCAGTTGCAACAAGAATAGGAGTTTTGCCAGTTTTAAAAGATCTTAACGCATATTCTCGCTCCTGCATTTATACCGTAAAACTAGTGTCAGAGAAAACAAAATCACTTTATTCGAGGATATACACACACAACTAAAAGCAGCAGAATCAGTAACACATTGAAGACAATAGAAGTAGATGAAAGAGAACAGACAGCAGAGGGGCACAAAAAAATGGGGTTCAAGTTTAGCTTTTAATTACTCATGTTCCAATTTTGTTACTATATGAGTGGATGACATACACATATATGTTCGCAAAACCAATATTATCATCATCTAAAACAGATTGAGGATGAGAATAGATAGTTAAATGACCTGTTGTGTTCTGTCGCCATGAATGGAAGTGGCAGGAAAGCCATTAATGCAAAGCCAGTTTTCAAGTGAATCGGCTCCCTTCTTGGTCTCCACAAAAACCAATGTTAGTGCTTGCTGCATATCACATCCAAAAACTAAGGATTAGCAAAACTATGTGTAAAATCCAAATGGCATTCAAGTTCATCCAAGTGAGGATTGAGGAGATATCACAAAATAAGACAGCCTACTGCATAAACAATTAAACACATTAAGAACCTATAATACAATGATAAGATATTTTGGTGCGTAATGTACCCAACCACTATACTTCGATCGCAATATTATCGTTTTTCTAAATTAGAACTCATATTTAACAATACTTCTGAGAATGGAAACCCTAGCCCTAACCTCAGATATCTTTGACTGTTTGACACCACCAAACTCAACAAAAACAGTTTTACCATAAAAATCATTTATTAACACTAATTTTACCAGCACCATACATATATAACCCTAGTACCCTACCACTTCAAAATATAAAAATAGTAAAGACAGGGGGGGGATGGAGTGGTGGGTCCCAAGGAGCAATAAATTAAGCAGCTAAAGGACCTCTGCATGGGAAGTTCCCCTAACTCACAGAACACTGGTCAAAATTCTTACCTTTGCCTGAACGCCATTTGCTCTTTGTGCATGGAGGAGGTCCATCAGGTGACTTCTTTTGTCAGTCTCAAGCACATATTCAATTCTTTGAAGGATCAATTCAGTGCTAGAACCAACTCTTCCAACAGCCAAAAAGATGTAATTCGAAAGAAAATCTGAAGCTAGCCTCTGCATGTTACAAGAAATTTTTATAATATCACATATAAAAAGAGATGGCAGCACTATTAAGAAAAATATGAATACTTGAATTTTTATTGCCACGTTTGTTATACTAGTATTCATTATTAAGTAAAGCAAATATATCACTTTCGTGCATCAAGAAATATTTGACATCATTCTATTGCATTGATATATAATTTGAAAAGGGCTTTCCTTATTGTGGCACAATGTGATGAATATAGGAAACGAACCTGAATCTCCTTAGGAAATGTGGCACTAAATAGCAATGTTTGTCTTACACCAGGTGGAGGCATGTCCATCTGTTGCACGATTCTCCTAATTTGAGGTTCAAAACCCATGTCCAACATTCTATCTGCTTCATCCAGGGCTAAGTACCTAATGTTTTGTAATGAGACTCTAGCCCTTTCCAACAAATCAACTAAACGTCCAGGAGTTGCAACAAGTATGTCCACACCTCTTTCAAGATCTCGAAGCTGACAATAGACCATCAATAATAAAAGCATAAATGAAGCAGTAAATATTGTATCATTCACGTGTATCAGACTAAATGAATAGAAGAGGGGATAGTGATCAGGAATAACTCCAATCAGATTGATGACAGGGACATAAAAGATATGTTACCTGTTGATTAATAGGAGCACCACCATAAGCAACAACCACCTTGACACCAGTTTGATAAGAAAATTTACGAGCTTCTTCATGAATCTGCACAACAAGATACACTATCAGATTTGTTTTAATGAAAAAAGAAAAAGAATCATAAAATCAGCTATCAAAGATCTCACTTGGATGGAAAGCTCCCTAGTTGGAGAGAGAATGAGAGCAAGCGGAAATGCCATACGTGGCATACGTGGTTGTCTTTGAGCAGATTGGCCACTTTTCATGATTCCACTGATTATCGGGAAACAGAATGCTGCTGTCTTTCCTGAACCAGT
Organism: Leonotis leonurus; assembly: GCA_026898415.1. NCBI lineage: Eukaryota > Viridiplantae > Streptophyta > Magnoliopsida > Lamiales > Lamiaceae > Leonotis > Leonotis leonurus. The sequence continues at coordinate 2,695,504 of JAPKLX010000003.1, read as the reverse complement.
CTGAGCACAAGCCATCAAATCCCGTCCAGTGAGTGATATTGGTATGGCATGCCGCTGCACAGGTGTAGGCTTCACATACTTGCACCTTTTAATATTCATATTTAAGGCATCACCCAAGTCAATCTCGGCAAATGTATTAACGGGAGGTGGAACATCTTTCCCACTCGTCTCTACTGGGATATCCTCATAAGCATCAAAATTGATGCCTGAATTTTCCTGCGCCACAAATTCTGGTTCTGCATCTCTATCATCTTGAAAAGGATTAGTCTCTCTTTCTCTCCCACGATCCCAACCACCATTTCTATTATTCCAACCACCACCATCACGACTGACACCACCCCCACTTCTATCATTCCTAGGACCATATGACTGAAATCCACCTCCTGCCAAACCAGCATGATCATGGGGGTGGTCATTTCCAACCAAAGTCCCAGCATACGAAACTGCAGATGAAGGAGGAGGAGGGTCTGCTGAGGCTGAAGCAGGCCTATTCCTAAGATGCGGAGGAACATAAGCACTTCGAGAAGTAACCCCTACTCCACTACCAGTAGGAGCCTTCTCAGCAGATTCAAACCACGTAGCAGGCATACTCAAAAGCACGCAAAATCACACAATTCCTCTCCCCTGTCAAAAAATACCTCCAACGTCTAAACCGTTTTACAGGCAGAGATATTTTTCAACGCTGCACATGCAACAAAAGAAAAAACAAATCCGTCATCATCAAACCCTGAAATTCATACCCCCAAAGATACACATCTTTTAAAACTCCAAAACAAAATCCTTAGAGCTAAAAAACCGCCGGGCAAAGAGCACCAGAACAATTTCTGGTCACATGAACATAAAAACCCAATTGTGAAGCAAACTTTATCCAGAAGCAAAACGCACAAACAAAATTTCAACAAATTCGAGCAAAAATAAACATAAATGCAGCAATAACGACAAGAAATAAAACAAAATTCAAAAAATACAGCATCATTTCTTCAGGATTTCACATAATATCTTCGGCAGAAACACAGGTATACGAACATACAGAGACAGAAGAACGTTAGCAAGTAAATAGGAGAAATACATACGATATAATTGAAGGTAAATGGTAAAGAAACCCTAAATTTGGGCAGAGGATGTGCGATCGGAGGCGCTGATGCGAAAAATATCTTGTGCGTTGCTGTTGGATTTCCGCTTTCTCTCTCTAAAAAGGTCTACAGATTTTCTCTCAAAATTTCTTGCAGCGTATTTATAGTCTTCGAAGTTTGCGTTTGTGCTTAATCGGCGAAATTCCACCCGTGCTTTTTTAGGGGCTCTATACATTTTCCTTTTATCCTTCGAAAATCTATCTATTAACATCCATAATATTGTGTCAATTTTTGACTTGACATTTTTTCGGGTATTTAGTAAACAAATCTTTTACTGTCGATTATCCTTCCACAACTTTTTGACATTGTGTTATTCTATTTTGCGTTTAAATAAAATTATATTTTAAAATTTTATATATAATAAATGTACTTATTGCCTTCAATATATACAACTTCATTAAAATTAATAAATCAAATAAATATAAACTATATTCAATATCACTTAAAACTAATAAATTATATGAGTTGCAAACTTCTTGCACTATTATATAGTACTCCATAAAATATTACTCCCTCCGTCCCGGCTGAGATGTCCCAATTTCCATTTTGGGACGTCCTAGCTGAGATGTCTCATTTCCACTTTTGGGTGGAAAATAAGGAAAAAGTAAGGTAGTTGGAGAGTAAGGAAAGTGGGTAGATAAAAATTAAAGTGTTAAATTAAAGTTGTCTTGGTTTGCGGTGCGAAAAATTATGGGACATTTAAAGTGGGACGGAGGGAGTATAAAATTTCGTGTTGAGTCAAAATATTAAGATCTTTGATGAAGTACGTTATATAGTTTAAGATTGAATGATGATATTTTGAATTTAATTTTTTTTATTAATATTACAGTGGGAAAATAACTTAAATGTCAAATATTTGATATATTACTCTAATCTTTTTAATAATTAAATATTGTATTAAATTCAGATTCGCGTTTATAGTCCAACGGTTAATTGCCTTCCAAGCAATAGACCCGGGTTCGACTCCCGGCAAACGCATTTCCTTTTATTGATAATATCACTTAATTAATTGAATACATGTCTCCTTATTTCAGTAAACCTTGCGTATTCATATTTTATCGTGTTTATCAGTAATATTAATATATATATAAAATAAGTAATATTAAATAATTAATTATTATATACTAATATATTTTGATTTCGTTTTTGGTATTTTGAAATTTGATTTTTTATACTAAAATCGAAATTGAATAAAAATTTTATGAAATTAATATCAAAACCAAACCAAAAAGCAAAAAAACAAACAAACTAAATTTATCAATTTGACACGATTGAATTTTTTTTTCAATTTTTTACAAAATTTTGCTCTAACCCCAATAGTCAGTGGATAGTTACAAGTTAAAAAGCATAATCTGGGAAGTGGAATAATAATAAAATCATAGTTTTAAAAATATAAATGTTCATACACACATTATCATGGTTTCAACACATATTTTAGCTTAGGGTTCAGGGTCAGGATGAGCATACTCAGACGTTTGGCTCAGTCGGGATGTGGAGGGAGTGCTCGGTGGTGTCCAATGGAATAATGAGAAAATAAACAAGAAGAAAACTCAAAGAAAAATAAAGTTTCACGTTGCACATTTAGAGATGTTTATGGTAAATTGGTAATTGGACTGTCGATTTGCTGTTCTATTATATTCGGAATCGTAATCAAACCGACGGTTTATAACCGAAACATTCTAAAGTAATTCCGGTTCTAAACAACCAATTTCAATTTCAAAATTGCATATTCTTTTGGAACGCCTTTAAAAATATATGTATTTACATTAATCAACAAGTTAAAATATATAATTTTATAAATTACATAAAATATTTGTATAAAATAAGATATAAAATTGACAAGCGTAATAACACTCTATAAACAAATGTTGAGAAATAATCAGTTCATTATTTTGAAGTTATAGAATCAGAATTGAAACGTCTTCTACATGATTATAGTTCCCAAAATTATCAGTTCCACTTCAGTTACAACCATTTTTTGAACAGCTCTAGGATGCAACACCCCAAGTGCCCTTCCCTAAACAACGCCATTGAGGATGTTGTTAGAAGACATTATAACAAATAAATAGGACATAGTAATAATTAATAAATGTTACAATCTGACTTTGTAAAATAGAATGGCCAAAGTCAAGAGCAAGTTATGTGTGTTTAATATGTTCCCATCATATCACCTCCACCGTATATGCCCTCTATTCCCATTCATTCATTCTTATCATGTTTAATTTAATCAAAATATATCTTACAATTGATTTTATTATATCGATACGTATAAACTTATTATTTAATACTCTTTTTTCTTGCTGTTTCTGCTTCTGATCTATTTTAATTATAAAAAAAAAACTACTATTATAATTTAATCAAAATATATTATAAATAGTAGAACAAATGAATACAAGAGTCAATACATAACATATTCAAATCAAACTATTTATTTTCTTCGTCTTAATAATTTTGATCTTATTTAATCAAAATTACTAGTATTTTATGGGTTTCAAATAATACTATTTATATCCACCAAACTGACATTTGGTATCTTAATTCGTTGACTTCGGTTATAAAAATTATTTACATTTGATTTTTTATTTATTTATAACAAGTGAATTTATTATACTAATTATATTACATATAATTAAATTAAAAATTATTAATCAAATAAGACATAAATTCAATTTAATATACACAATCACATAAGTATAATAAATTATAAATATAATAAATTAAATGAGTCTCAAACATCATTTGCTATAACTTTCTAAAGAAAAAAAGGCATTATTAAAATTTGTGATGAATACAAATAGAAGAATATTGGTGGAGATAGGGATTAAGATTGTGTAAATATTTAAAACGCGTACTTAATAATAATTTCCTCATTACATACAAATTCAAAGACTACAAATCCACAAACACAAAGTCAAACACCATACTCTAAGCAGAAAGAATTGCCATAAAAAGAATCTCCACATTCCTCTCACAAACACAACATTCCCATTCCGATGACCATTCAAGCACCGGCGGCGGCTCCACCTCCGGCAACCACCGACGAGCTCCCCACCACCACCACCACCATGGCACCAAAGTCAAAGAAGCTGACGCTCATTCCCCTCATCTTCCTCATCTACTTCGAAGTGGCGGGCGGGCCCTACGGCGAGGAGCCCGCCGTGCAAGCGGCGGGCCCACTCTTAGCCATCCTCGGCTTCCTCATCTTCCCATTCATATGGAGCATTCCCGAAGCCCTAATCACGGCGGAGCTTTCCACCGCCTTCCCCGGCAACGGCGGCTTCGTTATCTGGGCGGACAGGGCCTTCGGCCCCTTCTTCGGCTCCCTAATGGGCACGTGGAAATTCCTGAGCGGCGTTATCAACATCGCCGCCTTCCCCGCTCTGGGCATCGATTACTTGAAGAGGCTTTTCCCCATTTTTGAATCTGGAAAACCTAGAACTATCGCGATTCTCCTCTCCACCGGAGTTCTCTCCTTTCTCAACTACACCGGTTTATCCATTGTCGGCTATTTTGCAGTCGGATTAGGTGTAATCTCCCTCGCCCCCTTCCTTCTAATGTCGGTGATCGCCATCCCCCAAATTCATCCCCATAGATGGATCAGCCTAGGGCAGAAAGGGGTGAAGAAGGACTGGAATCTCTTCTTCAACACGCTTTTCTGGAACCTTAATTTCTGGGACAACGTGAGTACAATGGCGGGGGAGGTCGAGAATCCGAGGAAAACCTTCCCATTAGCTCTATTCTGCGCAGTAATCTTCACTTGCTTAGGATACATAATCCCCTTAGTCGCCGTCACCGGCGCCGTACAAGTGGATCAGAGTCTATGGGAGACCGGATTCATGGCCAACGCCGCGAGGATGATCTCCGGGCAGTGGCTGAAGGTCTGGATCGAGATCGGAGCGGTTCTATCGGCGGTTGGGCTGTTCGAGGCGCAGCTGAGCAGCAGCGCTTACCAAGTTCTGGGTATGTCGGAGTTAGCGTTTCTTCCCAAGTTCTTCGGGGTGAGATCGAAGTGGTTCGGCACGCCGTGGGTGGGGATAGTGGTGTCGACGGCGATAGCTGTGGGGGTGTCGTTCATGAGCTTCACGGACATAGTGTCGTCGGCGAATTTCCTGTACAGCTTGGGGATGCTGCTGGAGTTCGCGGCGTTCCTGTGGCTGAGGGTGAAGATGCCGCAGCTGAAGCGGCCGTACAAGGTGCCGCTGCCGCGGCCGCTGCTGGTGGTGATGTGCGTGGTGCCGTCGGGATTTCTGGTTTATATAATGGTGATAGCGAAGAAGACGGTGTTTATTCTGAGCGCCGGGATGACGGTGGCCGGAGTGGGGTGGTTCTTTTTGATGAAACTCTGTCGCTCGAAGGGGTGGTTCGTGTTCAAGAGAGTGGATAGAGAAGGAGAGGAAGAGGAGTGACGTCACTCTTACGTCAAAATCATAGATTAAATTTATTTTACTTGATTTACTCCCGTGACTTGGTTTTACCAAATTTATCAGAACTTTTTAGTCATGTAAAGCCATTACTGAAAATAGTAATTAATTTTTGGGAGCCAGATAGAAATGTGGTGTTACCTTAATTTTTCTGCAATAATTGTTGAAATATTTGTGATTGTTCTTTTTAGTTATCTCATCAAAGACAATGAAACTAAGAAAGATCAACTTCAAAATTTTGCGTGTAGCGTCTATAGTAAAGTTAATGTTCGAAATAATATTTTTAAATTGTGAAATATAGGATCAAAATATTGCTTCAAAAAAAAGTGACAAAAATTAATTTTAATATGAATTAATTATTGTATGATATTATATACTCTCTCTACCAAAGACTTGCACACTCACGAAATATTCGTACATTTCTATTTTTAATAAATTATACTCATCATGTTGGATTCACTATTAACTTTTTAATATATCACATTCATATTTAATTATAAATTATGTGGGACTCTTATTCCACTCATAACATATTTAATTTATTTATCAATCATTCATTAGATTTTCTTTCATTCACATATATATATTTAATTAATAAATATTGTGGGACTCTTATTCCACTCACAACACATTCAAATTATTCATTAAAATCCGTGTCGAACCGAAATGCGCAAGTATTTCGTGGACAAAGAGAGTATAAAATATTAAAAAAAAATCATGGGGATGTGGTTTGAGATATGAAATGGAGAAATGGTGAGTAGTTGAGCTATTTGTAAATTGTAGAAATATAAAATTGGAAGAATGAGTGGCAATTGAAAGGATGCGTCGTCAACAGTCAACAATCAACATGCCTCTAATTAATTCAATTAATTAATATTCCAAACTTATCCCTACTTGTGCATTGATATTTATATAAGAATATCGGAATGATGAAACCGATAGAAATATTTTTAATAAATTTTTAGGAATAAAAAAAGGAGAAGACATTATGATGGGCAAAATTTTGATTTTCCTTCTATATATTTTTCTAACGAACGATATATAATTTGGTTTGTCCTCTGAAGAAATAAACAAATTGGTTGGCACAAAGAAAGAGGATTCTATCAATAAAAATTATTATCACCTCCCTCGAAGAAGGAAAACATTGTCCCCACTAACCCAATAAAATACTATAAATATTGTAAATCAAACTATTGAAGCGTTGTCAAACTAAATGATTCATCACGTATATTTTATTTCCTTGTTGAAGTAGACATCTTTAAACCTTTCCACTTAACTTATGCATCTTTTATTCCAAATACCAATTCATCATTCCACCACTAAACATTTTACTATAAACATCAACACAAAATAATACCAGCTTACATTCATAAATCTAACACAGCCTTCATAGGAGTCCCTCAAAATATTTAATTCCCACACAGTTTAAAACTACTCCATCGATCACGCTAAACGTGATCATGTTTCTTTAATGAACCATTCCACTAAAAGTGACAACTTTCTAAAAAGGAGACAGGAATGAATACTCACGGCGGTGAGTTGGATTGTTAATATATATACATACACAACCTGACTCGAGATCACTTGTGGAGTGGATCTTAGGCTGGATTGAGTCTGGATTCGGAATGAGTTTGCATATATTTCAGCAATATTATTATTTGGTCTGAACTCTGAAGTACTAGTATTTCCTTCTTTCAATGATTCAACCATTACTAATAAAAATATCATACGCGTTCTAGATTCCTATACCAAATTTATTTTTCCCGCACGTGCTGAAATAAGTTCAGAATATTCCATTCCAGCTAATAACTAAATTTAGAAGATATTTCCGACTAACAATAATAATTCTAAATAAAACAATACATGTGAATGATGTATTATTGTATAGTGGAGTTTCAACTAATCAAAAGCCCAAAATAAATATAAATAAATAAATAAAAAATCATCAGCCACCACGATCCAAGAAAATGGGGGCTGCTCAATCATCCAATTCCCTCACGCCACCGCTTCTCCAAGATGAAGAGCAACCCACACCCACCGCCGCCGCCGCCAAAACCTCCAACAAACTACCTCTCCTCCCCCTAATATTCCTCATATTCTTCGAGGTCGCCGGCGGTCCGTACGGCGAGGAGGCCGCCGTGGGCGCCGCCGGCCCTCTCTTCGCCATCCTCGGATTCTTGGTCTTCCCCTTCATTTGGAGCATTCCGGAAGCCCTCATCACGGCGGAGCTAGCCACCACCTTCCCCGGCAATGGCGGCTTCGTCATCTGGGCCCACGAGGCCTTCGGCCCCTTCTGGGGCTCCATGATGGGATCTTGGAAGCTTCTCAGCGGCGTCATTAACTTAGCTTCCTACCCAGTCCTCTGCATCGATTATCTCAAGCTCGTCTTCCCCATTTTCTCCTCGGGGATTCCGAGGTATACCGCCATCTCCATCTCCACTTTAGTACTCTCCTTTCTCAACTACACTGGTTTGTCGGTCGTGGGCTACACTGCTGTCTGCTTGGGAGTTGTTTCTCTCTCCCCATTTGTGGCATTGACTTTGGTTTCTTTACCCAAGATTGATCCCAGTCGGTGGATCAGTTTGGGTGAGAAGAGTGTGAAGAAAGATTGGAGACTGTTCTTCAATACATTGTTCTGGAACTTGAATTTCTGGGACAATGCTAGTACTTTAGCAGGTGAAGTGGAACAACCTCAAAAAACATTCCCAAAAGCTCTTTTCTCAGCTGGGATTCTTACATGTTTGGGTTACTTGATCCCACTTTTGGCTGCCACTGGAGCAACCCCTCTTGATCAAGAAAAATGGGTCGATGGCTATTATGCTGATCTAGCCTCATTGATTGCTGGCGATTGGCTCAAAATTTGGGTTGAAATAGGGGCAGTGTTGTCAATCATTGGGCTCTATGAAGCTCAGTTGAGTAGCTGCGCTTATCAGATTCTAGGCATGGCGGACATCGGGGCCGTGCCCAAGCTACTCGGGGCTCGGTCCGAATGGTTCCACACACCGTGGGTCGGGATCCTGTTCTCGACCCTGGTGGCGTTGACAGTGTGCTTCTTGAATTTCGCGGATATTATATCCTCGGTGAATTTCTTGTATAGTATGGGGATGTTGCTCGAGTTCGCCTCGTTTTTGAGGCTGAGGAAGAAGATGCCGGGGGCGGAACGGCCGTATCGGGTGCCGTTGCCGTTTGTGGGGCTGGTGGTGATGTGCTTGGTTCCATCGGGATTCTTGTTGTATGTGATGCTTGTGGCGAATTGGACTGTGATATTGGTGTGTGGGTTGATGAGTGTGGGTGGTGTGGTTTGGTATTTGTTGATGAAGATTTGTAGATCAAGAATGTGGCTCGAGTTTGAAGATTCTACCGTCAAAAATCATTAGGTTTTAAATTGATCCCACTAGTTGTTGAGAATATTGGAAACTAGCGATTTTCGGCTATGAGTATATGAAAATTACAGCCCTAGTTATTATATAATGTTTGCTATATTTTTTGTTAGAAACATTTGAATATGCTTATTTTAAATATGATATTACATAATATTAAATGTTAATCTAGTAGTGATATAATTTGGATTCCATTTGAACACACTTAATATTTGATGATTCTATAACAATTTAAAAGGCATTATTTATACACTCACATAATTACTTTACTAAACATTTTGAATCATATGATCACATATAAAATATTTTATACATTTATTTGATTTTATTTACTTTTTATATTTATATGAACAAAAAATTATGTAAACATTAATATTTTTTTTTAAAAATATTGATTTTTTTTTATAAAATTGGACAATTTAAACTACCAATCCAACAACATTGTAAAGAATGTTAATTACTTGAATTGATGGAAAATCGAAGAACACATTATTTGGAGAATGTTATTCCGTACGGGTGAGAATCGAGACGAGACCGGAATTCTCGGTCCGGATCCTGAAATCTTGATCCCGAAAAATATTAAATTTTTTGTTCCAATCTTGATCTTGATGGGAATTTCGGGACTTGAGTCTCAAAATAATAAAAAGAAATTAATCCTTATTATGGTTCCAGTCATGAAAAAGTCTGATCACAAATTTTTACTATTCTGTATAATAAATTAAAAAGAAATGTGAAGAATTAAATCAAAATTTGCACCAAGCTCTCTTGAGTTTCTAATTATTACTGTTTAGTCCCTGTTACGAATATAAGGATATATTTGGCAGAAAATCATCAAAATCAGACTAATCAGTGGAGCTTGCTCGGAATTTGGAAATGAACAGCAGTGGCATGATGCCGGCGGGAGGCGGTAGAGGAGGCGGAGGTCGGTCGTGGCCGTCGACTACTTCTGTTTCGTCTTCCGGTAAGAGAATTCAGAAGGAGATGTCAGAACTGAGCTCTGACCCTCCGCCTGACTGCTCCGCGGGACCCAAGGGCGATAATTTATACCATTGGGTCGCCACTCTCTTTGGACCACCAGGTATTGACTTCCTGTTTTTATAATCGTACCTTTCTTTTGCCTTACAAGGTTCGGTAGTTAGGTTTTCAATTTTGTACGCTCCGAATTGCTGATTTCTTCATCGTATACATGTAGCTTTACATCATTTAATTCGTTTCAGTAATCAGTATGTTTAGTATCTTGTGAAATTCTTGTTCGGTAACTGTTTGGAAACAATTAATATGTTGATCTGATCTTACATTTTTGGAAGAAGAGTTTGCAAGAAGCTTCGTTAATCGTTGCCATGTTTTTGAGGACTGACTTTTGTGTCTTTCTTCTTATTTCAGGGACACCTTATGAGAGGGGAATATTTTTCCTTGATATAACTTTTCCTAGTGATTATCCATTTAAGCCTCCCAAGGTAATGTTGTGAAGCAAGATTTACTAAATAATCCAGCTACAATTGCTTATATACTATGGGACTGATAATTGAATTCTAAGTCGTCCACTCAGTGGAATTGGACCCAAGAATCTTAAGAAAGATGAATCTTGAGTTTGTTTTAACTCTAATGCAAGTTATTAGAGGACCTATGTCATAAGCAAACTGCGCGAAGTAGTATTGTGTGCTCTGTGTAGTAGAAAGGGCTATTTTTTTCTGTATGCAGTTAGTTGTTTTCTTCTCCCCGACTCTTTCTTATCTCTTTATTTCCATAATCCATATAGCACGAAGGCTCTGCCTCGGTTGATTGTATGGTGCTGCCATGCTTATAACAAGTTTTGCATTATTAACTAGTTCCTGTTGGATTCTCATAGAAAGATCTGCATAGTCCAACTATATGGATAGAGGAAATCTTGCTTGTAATAATTGGAGGACTCTTTGGGTTACTTTGATCTTGTTTCATGTCCATCTTGCATCCTTCATTGTTTTAGAAACTTTTGAACAAAATTGGGCTGATAGTGATTAGGAGGGATTCATTTTATTTTGTGGTAGAAGACATATATTACACTGCTAAAAGACTCGTCTAAATGACTAAATGTCCAACACTAGAAGCTTGGCTCTTGCTGCAGTTGATTTTTTTTTTTTGTCATTCTTAGGTTGCGGCTTTGTGTTCATGACTTTTGACTTCAGACTTTCAGGTTGTTTTCAGAACCAGAATCTACCACTGCAATGTAGATTCTGTTGGCAATGTTAGTTTGGACATCTTGAAAGATGGCTGGAGCCCTGCTCTAACTATCTCAAAAGTGCTGGTTGCACTCAGATCAATATTTACAAATCCTGATACATGTAAGCATGTTAAAAATATTAGATTTCTGTATTTTGGATGTTTTCTTCCCCGCTTCGGTCTGCCTATATATGCGATTATGTGCAGCTTCACTTTTGCAGCCAAATTTGGGTAGGGTAATATGCTCTCAGCTTAGTTTATGAATGCTATGCATCTTAGTATAGTTCTAAGAAGGGCAGTTTTAGGCAGCATTCTACACTGCCGCCGCATTTGTGTGACATTTGGTACATGTGATTAATGGTTTTTCTTTGTAGCTAAGTATATGGTCATCAGACTGCGAATCATAAGACTAACTCCTGCATTAATTGTTGATATTGGTGATTGCAGATAAACCACTTGTTCCAGGTGTTGCCCACCTATACTTAGCTGACCGGGCGAAACATGATGAGCTGGCTGCTGAGTGGACTCTACGGTTTGCTAGGTAAAAACGAGTTAGGGAAACGGTGTAACGAAGCAACTATTGAGCAGAAAGTTTATTTACTTTTAATGTGTGTGAACGAGAGAGCAAGTTGCTGGAAAGGCTTTCAGCCTCCCAGTTTGTGCACATATTTACAGTTACACCAGCCTGCTGAATGGATAGTTTAATTAATTGTGGTATTTACTGCCGTTTGATTGCAAGTATTATCATCTTTGAAAATTGGATCCAAAATTTACTGCACTTTGAATGTCGATATTCTATCACTTCTACTTTCTGTTCTAGAAAGACTAGATGGAGCACATGTCATCATCGGGAAGACTTAGCTTAGCACATCTCTTTTTGAGATATTTTTATTTTCAAGTAGTTGCCAATCTAACCCCCTCGCTTTGCTTACTCCCTTATTCCCACTAATAATGACACGTTTTGTATTCAATTAGGTGTATTAAAATAATAAAAACGTATCATAAATAATGGTATAGAGAGAGTATTTTAGTAGTATTAGATATCTTCCGAAAATCCATGATTTACTGATTAATATATCAACATAGGATTCTTTATTATTTTTCACAACCTTTTTCGATGAAATTGAGTAGAATCTAAAGTACTTATCTAGGTTTTAGGGTTACACTTTTCTCGAATTATTTTTCAACTTTTAATGTCATATGTTTGAAAGAGAAAAGTTTAAGTTGTCGTAGTTGATAAATTATGGATATAATACTAGATATTTATATAACGTGATTATATTTATTTATTTATTTAGCAATTTAATCATTTGGTCTGCTAAATGAATAAATCATGTTAAACCTCTATTTAAGAATAACCCATTATTTGGGAATAATTGTTCGTGCTCCCTAGAATATGAATTAATAGGTGTTTTAATGTAATCTTTTGAAATAAATTTATGTCGGAATTAATATTGCCTAAATGTGTTTTAATATGTAATACTGATTTTACAGCAAAATTGCCTGTCGATATATTAAAGGGGAATAATCTTACTATATAGGCGTCTTCAAATTAATATCCAGCCACAATTCAGTACCTACCTAGTGCCATATCTTTAGTCGCAATCTTACACTGCAAGCAGGATAACTTATAATATCTAAAACTCAACTCAATCAAAAAAAATTCTAGAAAGTTCCCTCTCGAATCTTGACCATACCTCAGATTAGTGTAACACTACAGGGGAAAAAGTCATAGAATACGATACATAAAATGATTAAAGATGTGCATCTCTATCTAAAAAGAATGGCTTCGAATTACCAGTAAGGTAAAAAAATAAGCATTATGCGTAAATCAATCCCATATCATCTACTATTGAATATACCACATTGTATCACTTCATCCTGACATGCTTCTCAGAATGTATTTTTACAAAACTTACACAGTCGCCCAGAGTAAGTGACCTTTTCTTGCAAAAAATATTTAGACAGGTACTCTCTTTCCACGGTAACGGTCAAAAAACTGCATAGAGAAGCATTCCCTCATGAGACAACTGTAAAACTCTTCCTCAGAGAAACATTCGACACCATAAGACAAAAGCAAAACACTGATTGTTGCCATGGAATGTTAATCAAGGTATCTAATTCTCGATGGAGAGTGTTGTATGTAATTGCACAGACAAGGGCCACAAAAGGCTAACAAAAGATCTACAAGAACAACTTCCAAATTGACATATATCATGAAAAATGGAAACAATAGGGGACCCCAAAAGCTGTTCTTTATCATTCAGTTCATTCATTCAATAGCATGAATTTGCACCAAAGTCACTTAAGTCAATTGACACCAAAATTCCTAAATAAAATTAGCCCATCTCTTTTGACATACAGTTCTCATAGCAAGTTCTAAATAATCAAAATGTTTGATTTGATTGTTTGACACGACTTACAGATGAATTTGCAAGCTAAATCCCAGTGGAGCTAACCCTATAATAGTATTTGAACTAGATGCATCACAGCAGCACTACTGGACCAACAGACTTTGATGCTACTATGTAGTCAAATTTGGAGTACTCCTTTAAAACTGGAATCAGATCTAAACAGAACATGAACGTAGTCCTTTAATTTATGAACTAACTCAACTAGTAAATTGCTGGAGTACCTGATTTAAAAGCAATACCATGACAGTGAAAAAATCTGGAAGTCTCAGAACATCTTGAAATTAACAGAGGTATACCATCATTCTGTAATATTGTATCAGGCTTTGGCCAGGTCTAAGGGTTGGTGACTCAAGGAAGACATGATCACAATGAATTGATATATTTTCTCTGTTTTATAAATTTTAACATCTTTCACAAACTTGGAGTTTATGGCGCAAATCATAACGAAATCACAAATTCCACTGATGATGGCAGACCAAGTAACTTCTATTTTAGAAAGATGCAAAGAAACATTACCGATCTCACAAAAGGTTGCTGGAATAACCAACCAATAATAGGCATCTTCTGCAGAAACACAGCCAGTGTTGGCCAGAAGCCACTGCAAATAATAAATAATCAATTAAGCTTCTACCGTTATGGTGGAAAATAAACCAAATTTTAAAGTAAACGATTTCTAAAGTAAAAGCATCACTGTACCTGAAGAGCACAACAAACCCATAAGCCTCAACGATCATACCTAAAATAGGCCATCCAATGATAACCAAAAAGAAGCCAACACCAAAAGAAATTGTTCCCTGCAATCAACATGAGAAAGTCAAAATGAAGAAGCAACCAGGGAATTTCTGGAGATTTCACCATGGCTCTTCACACCCCTCATGGTGGGAAACATATAGTAACAAAAGTTATGCCTTGAAATTAGAACGCTTCATAAAGAACTGGGCAGAAGACTTGAGTCCAATGGTTAATGTCACGCCTGAGAAGAATAGGATCTGTTTGAGTAGAACAAAACAACATTAGGAAGATTAGGGTTGAGAAAAAAAGAAGCATTATAAGGCCTAAGCTGAATGATAACCTACTATAAGATTATGCTTACATTTCCCATTGCAAGTAGGCCCTTATCAAAGAAGAAGATGATCCCCAGAAATGAAAAGAATACTCCAAATCCCGTCAAACCAAGTCCAATTTCTGTTTGATTGAACCAGAAAATTATGATATCATACTCAACCGCTATGACATTTCATCAAATAGCATTATCTCAAAAGCAAAACATCGATTAGATAGTGAAATATACATATATTAAAATCGAAACTACAGACAAAAATCACTCTGCATGAGATCAAATGAACTGCACTTTATCACTCAAGCTGAGAATTTCTCCGCAAATTCTCACATAATAAGGAGATATACACAATCATAGTCTGTAAATCCAACCACTCACACAATCAGAAGCAAACAGTGTAGTAATCGAAGGAACAATAAGAGGCCAGAAATGTAATAAACTCACTTTTACGATCGTTCATCTCGAATGACATCATCTTCACCGATTCAGATTTAATCACAAGCAAGCTAGATTTATCGCCTAAATCTTCAACCGAAACCCTACACCGCTGCAAATTGGGTGAAAAAAACAATTACAATCCATTATTACCGAACAATAAGATTTCATAAATCTGAGAAAATGCAACTGAATATCGTAGGATTCCTTCTTCCAATAAATTGAACACACATAATCGCTATAGATCCACTTAACTACCTCGATTCCAATCCCCTACCAGAGCATTAACACACGAAATACAAAATCACAGTTATATATAGAAGGGGAAAATGAACCTGAAAATATGTGCAACTCTTAGCTAAGACTGCGAGTCTGCGACTTCGAAGAGAAGGAAACAATTGGTATTAGCGCGATGACGTCACCTCAATCGGAATTAGGAACGAAACTACCGTGAACGCGGCCGAGTTGACTCACATATGGCTGATGGCTCACTCGGAGTATTTCACATAATTGGGCCATCCTCTATATACGATTTGTCGTTTTGGGCCCTCATTGCGCCTTTTATTTTTTGTTCATAACATAAATACAATCTTGTGTCTTATTTTTTATAAAAAAAATGAAATTTTTTACCCCAATTCACAGTTTGATACACGAGTTTTTATAATTAGAGTGTGTGCTTACATGATTATATAATTACACAACTTAGCGGCTTGAAAAAAAAAAACTACTCCTATATTGAAGCAATGGGCTTGCTCTTTTTAACAATGGATCTTTCAGTAGCCTGATATGTATTTGGGCTTTAAAGAATTGGGATGAATAGATTGCAAAATCTACACAACTAGGGAAGGTGGTACTGGTATATAGGAATTTCAATTTAGCCCGAAAGTGCCGGTTGGTTAGAAGAACAACTCAAAATCGAAGAGGGTTAAGGTTGCAAATTTATGATCCGTAACATTCTTTTAGTCTGAATAGGTTGGACTGAAAACAACCCGAATTCGATAGGGTTAACTCGAAAATCAAGTGGGTTGACCCAATTGACATCTCTAGTAACTAAGAAGAGATGAAGAAAAAAGGAAGTTGATGTTGACGTGGAATGGGATTGCATGCCCAAGAAGATTGGGTTTACTGAAACTATACATACTGTTTTAATGGAAAAGCTTCATGCCATCATGTTGGGGATTGTATGAAGGAGATGCATTCATTCACGCTCTTACACAATCAATCTTGGCCTTTAATCCAACCTCTTTGCCATCATCTCTATCACTTTTATTTTTTTGGAAATTAAAGAAATTGCTATAATTACTAACAGTTGTTTGACAAAGTTATTTTTATTAATTAGCTCTAGTATATAGTTTAATTAAGAGCATCTACAACCACACAGTTTCCAAGGGCACGTCCGAATAAGAGCCTTGTGCTGTGGAAAATGGAGGCTCGGGCGTCAATCTCCCATTTGCAGGCCTGAGCTTGCGAGTCCACTCCAGGTGGGAGTCTGCGTTGTGGGAATGAGGCTCGGGCTCCCGCCCCTGTTTTATTTTTATTTTTTGAAAAAAATGTATTTTTTATTTGTATATTTTTTATTATATTTTTATATATAAATATTTCATTTTTCATATTCCCCTATGTCCGATTCAGTTTTGTAGTGTGCTTTTTCTTATTTAATTTATTATATTCAATTTTATTTTGGTTTTAAATTAATATACTTTTGATTTTCAAGTTTTAATATATATTTTTATTTAATGATAATTTATCTATTCCAAATTAATTTATATTATTTTAAATACTAATTTACATTGTATTTAGAAATAAAAATTGAAATTATTTCATTGAAGATGTTATAAGTTACACACTGACACATGCATGAAAGTGGGTTCATTTGATTGGCTTTGGCGTTTTTCCTTCTTCGTGGGGTGATTTGACCAGAAAATTTATTGATCTATAAATTTATTAACTATATTTTGTAAAATAAATTATAGTTATTGGTGGTTAATGACTTTAAGGGCCAAAGGGTTAAGCCTATTATCCAATGTTAAAAAAATATGATGACATGGGCAAAAAGGTCAATGGGCGGGCCTCTGCATGATGTGTAATATTCCACCTTACACTGTATTAGCCTCATTTCCGTGTCAATTTCATAAACAATAAAAATATCTTTTTAAGTTATAAATGCCGCCATTTCATATTAGCATTAGTATTTATTATTTGTAATATATGAAGTACGTGTATGGTGTGTCAGTCAATAAGAATCAATTAAGTAGATCCTCATTATATTATGTCTGATTTAATTATTATTTATTATTATCGTTGTTGTTATTAAGTGTTACGATATAAATATTGAGATAAAAGTTTAAACCAATTAAAATCATATTCGGTGCGAATACATTTGTATAACTCAAATGAAGTGCAGAGAAAATAAAGAAATATTGGAAAAGGAAAAAAGAAGTTTGAATAACTATTTAAACCTTTTTGCACTTTGGTCGTTTGTTTGGATTGGTCAAATTAAGCAAAGAATCTGTCAAAAGGGGACCATAAGGTTTACTTATAATACTACAAAGAATAATGTAAAGGGCTGAACAAAGGGGTTTGAAAGATTAGTAGCTAGGAATGACAGTGGGGTATGACGGATATAAATAGTAGATATTCATATTCATACACACGAATTAAATGAATATTAAATTTTATCCACGAAGATATTCATGAATATTAAAATCACTCAAACTCACCACTCGCGGATATCCACCACCCCTCGGGTACCTGCGAACCCGACACCTGTTGGATACCCATTAACCCACCACTCGTGGGTATCTATCATCTGCAAAGTACATAATTTCAATATTTAAAATATATTAGATATAATTTTTTTTGAGAATCATATTAATTTTATATAAAAAATAGATAAATATGGTTAATATTAAGTGGATATGTAGGTTTTTTTACGGATATTTTACAGGTATTTCGTGGGTATATGAGTTTCGCGAGTATAAATATTTAAATAGATATAAAATTATACCCGCGTACGAATCTACCTGTAGATATCAAATGTATCTCAAACTCATCCCTATTAGGATTAAATACCTACGGGATATCAGATAGCACGGATAAATTGTCATCCCTACCTACTGCTAGATAGGTTAGAAGTAGTAAAATTGAGACATGAAAAGGGTAGAGGAGTGTGAAGTGGGAGGGAAAATATAATGTAGAAAAGTACAATACAAGGGTCAAAGAAGCAATAAAGGTTGGTGGTGGATAGTAGAAGGTGGCAAAGCGGCAGGCATGAGATGAGGTAGCAGTTAGTAGTAGAGTTGGTCGGTGCAGTGAGCAACTGCAGCGTTATCTTGTGGAAAATGGAAAGCGCGTTGCGATTTCTCCACCTAACAATCTTTATACTAACATAACATTAATTAAAACTGACTCTTGCGTTTAATGCTCCCCTCGTGCTCTACAGCTCTACTACATCCTTCCGTCGGTTGCCCATGAAACCATTATACACTACTCCCTTCGTCCCGCTAAAAGCGGCCACAAGGAAATCGGCACGTAGATTAAGAAACTAAAGCGTTGTGTGTGAATAAATTAGGAGTGATGTATTTTAAAAGTAAAATTTTTTCTTTTTTAAGAAAATTGTCACTTTTAGTGGGACGACCCAAAAAGGAAACATAGCCACTTTTAGCGGGGGAGGGAGTACTAATTACTACTTCTACTCACTATATATATATTATTTACACTTGTCTTACTATAACTCCACCAATTTACTGATATTAATTATCCTTCAAAATATTTTTGTCAGCTTCTTGATCAGGGAAAGTTTTATAGTAGGGCTGCATTTTTATATTTCAAATTTATGAGATAATTTATCCACAATTTTATTTGATGACCATCTAGACTTTTACTCTACGATTCCTTATAACAAATAGAAATATCATACTTGGATTCTCAAATCCCAGATCACATTTTAATAGATAGTGGTTGATCTATTTTGAAAGAAGCCTTATTTTTAAGAAATGAAAGCGATTGTGTTGTTATATAACATAAAGAAAATCACACTATTATTATTATTATGAAAAATAACCGGCTTTTGTACTAAAAATTTGATCCGCTATACAATCTAGAGTTAGTGAGATAGTACATCAGTTTATGGGATTAAATAACTATTATGATAACTGTGTAGTATGATAATTTAGTGATTAAAGTCAAAAGAGTAGAGTGGAGTACTTTTGATTGTTGAAAGTCCAACGTGAATATATGCAAGATATAGTTGTCCTTTGCCTGTCACAACACGTGGAGCAATATTACTGGGTAATAGAGATGTACGGCGAATCGTACAATGTGCTTGGAGATCTTACATCAAATCGAACATTTGTACGTGACAATGTGTTCATACAAAACCCACATTTTCTACTTAAATTAAATTTAAATAGTAGCAGTATTAAATTCCGTAATAATTATGGTGAAATTATTAATATATAATATTATCTTATATTCAAGTGCTACATGCATGTGGTTGTGGATTTCAATTAATTACATGTGATTTGAGTATGTTTCTTTATGATGTTCTTGATTTTGGAAAAAGATAAGAAACACACCCACACACAAGTACTTGATTTAAATCCCTAATCACTCATTCATAAGTTATATATAGGGGAACTAAATATTTAAGCTCGTGCATGCATGTACCAAACTATTAAATATGATTTATATTTATATGGTGGTTTTATCTCATAATAATATACTAGTAACTTCAGTTATGATGATAGTAATCAACAAATTATTTTCCTATAAATTAAAAGACAATATGGGTCCTAATTAACTTGTTTATTTATGTTTCAAATTAGTTGTGAATTAGGTATACATCTTACAAACTGCTATATATAGTAATCATTCAGAAATTATGAAGATATATAATCTAACTAATCGACGTATAATTAATCATATTTCAATGTAACATATATGGCAATATTCAAATTATAAACTACGTATTTGTGTAGGAGAATTGTAGCGACAAGTTATATTTCCACCTACAAATATTTGCCTAATATTCGCCGACAAAATAAAAAATGGAAAAAAAGGAAAGGAAATAAGAATATTGGACGGTCACGTAAGCGCTTGCAATATTATGTTTCTTTAATAGATATTTACGCTTGGTCCGGATATATGTGAAAGGAGTTAATTTCATGTCATAAGTTAAATGAAATAAGCGTATAATAAAAAAAAAATCTAAAAGATAAATAGTATGGTAGAAAAATTCGTACAATTTTTGTGTCCTCCATTTTAAATTATATAATTAAAATTAATATTTTAAAAAATTATATAATAAATTAACAATTAACAATTATTTGAAAAAATGTAAAGTTTTAAAAAACTACATACCTATTGTATCCCAAAAATCAATTAAATGCGATTAAACGTCAAAAAATAATTATATACTTTATTTAAAAAAAATAAAATTTAGCTATACAGACAAAAAAATAAAACTTTTGGTGTATGATATAATAAATTTTATATTAGCTAGGTTTATAATTTTATATATATGGAACCACAGACTCTCTTGAAAAATACAATATCATTTATGGGGAAGAATAATCTAACGAAGGATAAACATGCGTGATTCTCACACGTAAAAATGAAATTATTAATTAATTAAGAAAATTAAGAAAGAGTGCAGGTATGGTTAATAAGCATATTTCATCATATTTCTGTAAATGGGTCAAGTCAAGTCTTGCGCTTTTACGCAATATTTATTGTTTCTAATTAAGTTTTTTTTTTTTAAAAGTCACTCTTGAAATACACACGGTTCTAACGCTCACCTATATATTTAAATTAAATTATCCAATCACAACTACTCACTCCGTCACGCTAAATGTGATCACGTTTTTTTTGGAAGTTCCATTAAAAGTGGCTATTTTTCTAAAAAGGGAAAAAATTTACTTTAAAATGACTCTATCTTACTTTTTTAAAACATAACACTTTACTTTTTTTAATTTTTGTGTCGGATCCCTTATAACTGCATTTAGCGGGACGAAATGAGTAATTGCAGTAAGATCAGTTATTAGAAATTAATGATTTACTAATATAGAAGTCGATACCAAATATTACGATTCCTACGTATCTGGTGAATCTTTCAACTTATTAATTAGGAAGAAATTGGGATTTCAACATTTATTTAATATTAGGGTTCTTAGTATTTGTTGGGACTGTCATCCATTAGTGTTTACAAAACAATTTATTAATCTTTTTAATAGTACTAATATGTAGTTTGTTTAGGGGAAAGGGAGGGATCATAAAGCTGGCAACCACAAAATTTTATTATGTCATCTTTTAGTTTAATTAATTAGGCCTAATTAATTAAATTAATTAAGGGTTGCTGATTTAATCAGTAGGTGACACATGTGTATAAATATGCCACCGCAAACGACCTTATAAATTAAATCATAAATAAATAAATGTTAATATGAGAGAGACAATATCTTGTATTGCATGAATTAAAAAACTAAATAATTATGTGACACTTCAAATAAAAAAATAGAGAGACACCTTGGAGTTGTATATAAGTATAGGGTGCATTTTGTTTTTATTACCTCAGCATAGCCCTTTATATATGGGATTATCTGGTTTTGGTCAACTTGTGGGCCATGCTTCACAAATGCATGGAAGTTTCAATTGCTCTCATAATACACACAAAAATAATCTACTTTCAAGTTTGAATCAATGGTATGGGAAAATTAATTTCACAAACATATAACTATATTTATGTTTTATTTGCTTCACAAAAAAAGAAGAATAATATAATTACAAAGGCAGATGGGTTAGGCCCTTGTTGGTGAAGGTATTAAATATGTTAATTATTATTTATATATTGTATGAATAATTGGGTTAATTTAGTTATACTAAAAATCAAAAAAATTATTTGAATTTTCATATAAAATTTAAACTTTTAATTACATTTTGAATTATAAATTTCCATATTTATATAAAATTCAATTTTTATCACTTTAAATTTACTATTCCGGTTCATATATTTCATAATTTAAATAAAATCGAAGCTTCGCAACCTTTTTTTCCATGTTAGGTTAGGATACAATTTATTGTTTGAATCGTTCAACATGGCATACTATAATTAAGAAAAATTAAATTTTATGTGAAAATAAAAAAATATGTAAATTAAGTTCATGATTTAACATATAAATTAGAAATTTTGTGTGTTTATTTGAAAGTTCATGAGTTTACACACATACACACACACATATATATATATTACTCCAATATAATTAAGTAGTTTTATGTTAATTAAAAATAAATAGTAATTTGGTATTTGAATATTTAAACTTATAAGACGATAGTAATGATAATTATTTTAAATATTTTATTTGAAAATACTTTTTAGCTAGAAAATTTAAGCTCCCACTTTCTGCAATAAAAAGTGTACGAATTCATAATTGATATTAATAATCTGTAAAATTTGATAGATTCAAGTAACTATATGTTCTAAACACTTTGATTTTTTTAACAATATACTAGCTCGTACCTTACTGGGTTGATACTCTCAATAATATATGTACGTTAATTAATATTCAATGAAACATATACTCTATATTAATATAAAACATTATTAGAGACATGATTTCATAAGCGTACACGTAATTATGTTATGTGCCGACGCAATCGTAGTCATAGAAATCTGTTCTCTCTTAATTCGACATGACATGAAAAGACATACGTATATATTAATTGAATTAGAGAAGCACTAGTAATATATAAATGTTGAACAACTTACAAACATCTACACCAAACCTAATAATACTATAAGTAAGTACATCACTATCAGACTAAGTCAATGCTATATATATATGTATCCCAATTTCACTATAATTAACAAAAATATATTATGTGTTTCGTTGAGGGATTCTTGCAAGTTAAGCTACGCTATTGTATTGTATTTATTTCAAGACTAAAGAAAATATATAATATGGAGAATATTCTATATGGTCTTTAATTAGGACTTGAAATTAACCACAAAAAATACCAACTTTGGTTTCAATTTTACGTCGAAAGCTTATCAAATTAAGATTACATTTAGGAAATTGATAAGGTCGCTGTAGAATAAATTATATATATAGTTTAATATTGCAATTATTTTTTTAAAGGGTGTAAATAAATATTTAAGAGATAATTTGGCGTATATACATAGATTTTCAACAATTTTTATTTTTTTCATTATCTATTTATTGATACATAAACTTTTATACTTTCATGAATTTCTCAAAAAAATAATTTTTACTAAAATTAAAGATCCGGTGAGAACCAGGTCTAAGAACTAAAACATATGCATGTTACATATTATTTTGATGTATTACACATGAAATCTTATTGCATAACATGATAATGCATTTTTAATCAATAACCAAATGCATTATAATTTCAATACATTATAAGCATAAATTTAATGTACAAGTAATCTGGACTATGGATCATACAAAAGTCAACGATCAAGAAGATTGGTTCATAGTTCTTATGTAAGGATTATTTCTCATTTATCCATTCCCTTGATATTTGTTCTCTCTCTATATATTATATTTTCTACATCTACGTTAAATAAATTTCAAACACGCATATAATTAATTTAGATGAAATTAATATTTGAAATTTACATTCACTTAATAATTGAGTTTATTTTTTTCTCTCCCAACAATCAAATATAAACAATTCACTTAAAGTTTCAAGATGTAAAAGAAACAAGAAAATATGTCATGTACGCTCTAATTTTAGCAAAATTTGGTTTTATGAAAAATTCTGAATATGTGAGAATTTATAAATTTACAATAAATTTTGATGAATTATGTAAAAAAATTAAAATTTGTTTTGCCAATGACTTTCACAAAATAGTGAGTTTTCATACACTAATGTAATAAGAAAACAAATCAATTGTTTGTTGAAAATTTACTTCCACAGAGAACTCGATGTAATAAGAAAACAAATCTAGATTATGATTGATAGAAAAAGAAAAAACAATAAAAGATTAATAAATTTACATTATACTGAAAAAAGAAATCCAAAAACTCGTGGTTGAATTCTTGGAAGAAGAAGAATTAGTATGGTAAAATTGGAAACTACACAGTCCATAGTCTCTCCCACGTGCTCCTCGGCGACCCCAACCCCCCCACCATCCCGTACAGCTCTGCCGGGTCCATATATAGACACCCACTTAACACATTCGAAGAAGAGGAAGAACACAGCTACATTTAGTTCAAAACAAATCAAGAAACCAAGAAAGAAACACGCTCATTACTCATTACAGAGAGACCCTTTTGCTGTTTGTTCATTTGTATTTCTAGATTCATCCCCATACCATTTCCATCTAGCTTGCCATTCAGGTATAAGGATTTCATCTTTTTTCCGCTTCCATTTTCCGCATCTCCAATTTTGTAAAAGCTCCCTATTGTTTTCTTCTTTGTTGTACTCTTGTCCCTACATCTGCAGTTCGTTAGTTGAGCCAATGTGTTGAAATGGAATAATGGGTTTTTTGGGTGTTTACTTTTGGATTTTAGCAATTTCTCTATGTTGTTGTTAGTGTTGATCAGTTTTAACAAGATTCATATTCTTGGTATATTGAGAATCTATCTTAGTTTGAATATAGGTCTTCTATAGAAAGTGTTTGTTTGAATGGATATTTCTGGTGATTTTTCTGGGTGTTTGGGAACTGAATATGGTGGACTCCCATTTTCTTTAAATCTCAGTCTGCTCATCCAAATTTGCAGTATATGCTTTGTTTCACATTGTTTGACTGTTCATTGAACTGGGGTTGATTGGTTGTGTTTGTGTGTGTGTGATTTAACAACCATAACAAGATAATGTATTCTTCATGTTCTGTTTGTGTTGCAATGTGATAGCTATGTAATGAATGATGAATCTATGGTATGATTTTCTTGTATCTTTTACTCCAAAAATAGTATTTAAGCTGAAAGAAAGAATTGTTCCTATACTGTAATCCAGGTCACATAGAGCTAGCGTTTCCATCCATCACAAAATTGCATGGGGGTAACTTGTTCCTGCCCACTCAGTTTCTTCTTTGATTTGGAGAATGGATTTGAATCAGTCGTTGCGAATTCGATCAAGCTAGAAAGCGATGAGAAGAGTACATTGGTTCAGTCTTCAAGCTTCAAGGCCAAAGTCACTGAGCCTGCGAGGTTGCAGTCATTAGGTTCAGGGAAGTTGTTGAGGGAAGGATCTCTTAGGTTCAGAGCAAGAAAAGGTCATTCCATGAGATGTGTTGAAGTTCAAGGCGACGACAGTTTCACGGGCCAAGAATCGGTTGGCCTGTTGTCTAGATCAGGCAGCTTGACTGGGAACTCGCCACATTCCTCGACTTTGAACCCGAGCAGCCCGAAACACGAAGCTGCTATAAAGTTGCAGAAGGTTTACAAGAGCTTCCGCACTAGACGAAAGCTTGCAGATTGTGCTGTTCTCATTGAGCAGAGCTGGTGGAAAGTATTGGATTTTGCAGAACTCAAGCGTAGCTCGATTTCTTTCTTTGATATCGAGAAACACGAGACAGCGATCTCCCGTTGGTCGAGAGCAAGAACAAGGGCTGCTAAGGTAACTTTTGATGATTTCATCACATGCTTTCTGTATTTGTTTTTCACCTGGGAATTTGGTAATGAGATGTGATTTTCCTTGTGTGTTTGCAGGTAGGAAAAGGCTTATCACAGAACAGCAAAGCTCAAAAACTTGCTCTGCAACATTGGCTTGAAGCTGTAAGCATTCTTACTACTATTGTTAAATATCTTTAGGGATTAGGAGCAGATACTGATTTAAAATACTTGTTTACCAGATTGATCCACGACATCGTTATGGCCACAATCTGCATTTCTATTACATGAAATGGCTGAATTCTCAAAGCAAAGAGCCCTTCTTCTACTGGTAATAATTTCAAGATTCTTGAATGTGTAGGCATACAATCAGATGATGTTTTTGAATTGTGTGATGCTAACAAAATTGTTACTATCATGCAGGCTAGATATAGGGGAGGGGAAAGAAGTTAATCTCACGGAAAAGTGTCCTCGTTCTAAGCTTCAACAGCAGTGCATCAAGTATCTTGGACCGGTAACATATCTCATCTTTGAAGCTCTTTAACTCAAATGCCGTGTAAGAATTTTGTAATGATTAGTCTTTTCCTGTTTACAGATGGAGAGAGAGAATTATGAAGTTGCTGTGGATGATGGGAAGCTCCTCTACAAGAAAACTGGGGAGTTTCTTGATACCATAGACGAACCAAAGGGTTGTAAGTGGATTTTTGTCCTTAGCACGTCCAGGACCCTATACGTCGGGAAGAAAAAGAAAGGGTCGTTTCAGCACTCTAGCTTCTTGGCCGGAGGAGCCACGCTCGCTGCTGGGAGGATCGTAGCTGATAAAGGAGTCCTAAAGGTATTCTTTATACCATCATAGCTCGTGTTGCTTCTTGTTTAGCCTGCAGCATTGGCTCGATTAATGAACGATGCTCTGTTTGGGTTTCAACAGGCAGTTTGGCCTCACAGTGGGCATTACCGGCCAACAGCTGAGAATTTTCAAGACTTGATATCATTTCTTACGGAGAAGAACGTGGAGCTCGATAAAGTTGAGGTAGAGAGAACCTGCCCGGTTCCTTTTTCTTTCGACATTCTATTATGAAGCTATAGGACTTGTGTGCTCAACATCTTTTGCATTTGTTTGCAGTTCGACTCTATTGATGATGAAGACAGAGAATCAGTAGGGAAGCATGTAAGAAACATCTCCTCCGGAGACGACTTGACTGAAAAAGATCAACTGGAAATGGAAGACAATGATGTGTTCCACTTGAGTTCCCTGAAGGTTTCTTCAGTAGAAGAAGAAGACGAAACCGGTGGTGCGATCAAGTCGACTAAGATGCATTCATCGCATAGCTCTAGTAAACTCACTCTTCAGATACCAAGTGTAGATTACTTGTTAGACAGATTAAAGATTGCAAGCAAAGGAGCTGAATCTCCCACCAGAAGTTTCATTCTAGCATCACCTGTGGATGAATCTCTGGCAGCAGAAGAGTCACTTGCTGGTAACGGGACAGAACAGAGTAACACGTACGAAGAAGAAGACGAGACGAAGGAGGAGACCATCCCGGAAGAATCCATTCTTCAACGAATAAACTCGCACAAAGGAATGAAGTCCTATCAATTGGGAAAGCAACTGTCATGCAAGTGGAGCACGGGAGCTGGACCTCGAATCGGATGCTTGAGAGATTATCCGTCGGGGCTCCAAACTCATGCATTGGAGCAAGTGAATTTATCTCCAAGAAGCAGACGTCGCCTGAGATTCGACTTCCCTTCGCGGGCATCGACACCGAACGAGAGTAATCTGTCCCGGACAAGCAGCTGCTGACTTGGATGCAGTTCTAGCCTCTAAAGGCACTCTCACTCCTAGTTTTTTTGAGAAGCAGTTCCAATTCTTTTATTGTGAATAGAAAGAATGACTATAGGCATTCAATTATTCGTTGGTATATTTTCAATAGGAACATCATTCTTTTTGTTCTTTCTATCCCAAGAAATAGGGGTAGACACTGTAAAATTTTATGGGGTTATTATAACATCAAATTCAATACGAAAAGATCCGTTTTTTCTTCTTCTAAAATGGAGAAAACAAAATGATGCAGCCCAATGGCCCGAATTAAAAGAGCCCCTCTCTGATTATCGGTATTTAAACCTAAATCTTGCTTCATCTCTGTCTTCATCTGCAATTTTGTAGCAATTTCTTGTTTTCTACTTGCCTATTGAGTTCAAGACCGACCGTTCTTGTTAATCCATTTTTTGAAGTAAAGGGTCAGTTTCATTTCACTGGATCCATTTATTTTATTTTTTTCATTTTCAGAGCATTTAGCTGCTGATGCTGCTTCTAGCAAAGCAAAGTTCAAGATTCCATTTTGTTGTCTTTAAATTCTGGTTTTTAGTTTGTATGAACTGAAACAGAGTTTATCTTTGAGGGATTCTTGTCTTCACTGTGGGTCTGATTAGATGAAAGAAGGGAATAAAACAGATCCCATTGGGCAGAATGTGATAGAGTTGATAAGCAATGTGTGCTTTTCATTGTCTGTGTTGATCTTTAGTGTAGTTGCAAGTACGTATTAAACCCCTGATCCTTGGGAGTCATCTAGGGTTCTAACAAGGGGTTTCACAGACGTCGAAAATGCTACGTTTCAGATAGGTTCGTCTGTGCTCAAAACCGATGAGGATATTGCCACTGTACCAGTGGCAAGCCCTGTGGGATCAGTGGCACCTATAACCGAATCCACCATAGAAAAATCTGAGGAGGCACTTGGCAAGAATGTGACCTTGAAATCGGGTTGTCAGGATGTCTCGTTAGTGAACTGCTCGGATCCTAGGGTCTTGATCGCGATCCAGAGGTTGTTGCTATGTCTTGAATCTCCCGCTCCGCAGTTGGGGTCTCGCTGTCCTATACATATAGTCTTTGAGATTTGTAATTTGTAAATCTAGCCGTATATAAAATATGTTCTCTCTGATATAACGAGACGGTTATATGAGAGTGGAGGTGGACACTGAGGTTCAGAGCAAAGAAGAAGGTGGAGACATTCTATGACTTGACCAAGGATTGTAAGGATGGGATCAATAGGTGTTAAATAGAGACTCAAATTTGATTCCTATTTCATTCTATTCTTTGTTTGTGATTCTTCTCGAGAATGATTGCTTCTATTGATGAAATATGAGGATACTATTTAATTTGTCCACACACAATACTATTAATCAAATCAAAATAGAAAATCACAAAGACTATAACAAATGTTTAAGACTAATGACAAAACCCTCCATTGAAAAATCAGGCAACCAAGTACACAAAGACAACTTCACAAGTACAAGACAACCAAATGAGACAACCCTAAACCTTCTATAAGACAAACATTTCTCTCATCTTCCCACTAAACCTAATGGCACCTTCCATGGATCACACTCACGGCACGAACATCCACGGACCGGACAAGCCTCAAGGCCGTCACTCCACGCGAAACGGGAGCAAGTTCTTAGGCGTGAGGCAGAGACCCTCGGGAAAATGGGTGGCGGAGATCAAGAACTCGACTCAGAAGATCCGTATGTGGCTAGGCACATTCGACACGGCTGAAGAGGCTGCCCGTGCTTATGACGAAGCGGCTTTCCTCCTCCGCGGCTCGAACACGAGGACTAACTTCTTCAACGCCATCCCTTGCAGCCCCGCGCTCTCTTTGAAGATAAGAAAGCTTCTCAATGAGAAGAGAGGCCTAAACAAGACCTCTCCCCCTCCAAAACAAGAAACCAACACACTTTCTCCTAGTCTTGTCCAAACTAGTACCAATCCTAGTTCTGCATCAAATCCAGCATCCTTCGAGGGAGGGTACTTGAATCAAGTTTCTGCATATGTGATGGATGAAAGCAAGACTAGTCATGAACAAGAAGAAGGCTCCTACAACAGAAAGGGAGAATGGGAAGTGATGAATGAGGCACAGCTGTCTGAATTAGAGCTCATGAATGATCCTTTCTGGGATTGTCCTACTCTCTGCCACATGTTATGCCATATATAGCTGAGTTTGTTACGAGTTGTAACTTTAATTTGTTAGGGAGAGTTTCCTTTACAGAGATGAGAGTAGTTTAGTTTCCTCCTTGGAAATTTGTCAGCTTCTATAAAGATTCTACAGTTCATATCTCGTTTGAATTTAGAGATAAGCCTTTTTATCTCTACGTGAGTTTGCATGTGTCTGTTTTACCTAAAACCTCGTAAGCTACGATGCATGTATATATATATATATGTAAAATACAGCTAATGGTGATGCCAAAAAAGTACAGCTAATATAAAGGTAAATATAATCTGTAAATAGAATTGCAATGCACAACTCGTGTTTGAGGTTGTTTTGAGGCGGAGGCACTCAATTTTTTTTTTATACTAGATAAATATTCAAATTAATTATTTACTGGTCCTAATAATGTAGTTCCAATTAATTTTTGGATTGGTTGCGTAGTTTCAATAAACTTGTCCTATTTTTATTTTTGGCAAAGAATTTTAATCTCTTAAAGTAAAGTCACTTTTTAACATGCATCTTGTTCTGTATATAAAAGAATAAGACTATTGAAACGAATGAAAAGAATATAATATAATATTATTTCTAGTTTGAGATAAGATCTTAATTACTCTTGTTATTATTGTTCTTACTATGTTTAAATTGCATTTTATGTTTTCTAATCACGTTCTAGGTGCATAATATGATCTCATCACATACAAATTTATTGTTAGATTTATAATAAATGAACACTTCTATGATTAATTGATTATTAAAATCCTAGCTTAGAGGCTTAAATGCATTATTAAATAAATTTAATGACTTGTTGTATTGATAGAATAATCCCAAGTTAGCTTATGATCACATATTACAATAATTACAAGTTATTATTATATTGTAACTCATATTTTATTGATCTAGCTCCATCCAAAATTATATAAAAAAATGAACTCGAGGTGGATAGTAAACACGTGAACACATTGAACGGGACCTCATGATCTGTTAATCTAGCCGCATTCAATCGAGCTCTAGATAGTTGGCACGTGGACGTATCAAATATCTTTAAATTTAATATTTAAATTCGATGTCGGCTGAAACACAAACAACTATACTAAAAAGGCAGACAAGGCGAAAAACGGTTTGTTTCTGTGATTGCGTAACGATATCACTCTATGTTAGTATTTTTATATGTACCGGTTTTTGTTGTATTTTAGTGACATCTGTATCATGTATAACTAGTGATATTACAAATATACATGTCACGACAATAAGATATGCACACGTCATGTATATTAATAATAGTATCATAAATATACACGTGATGTGCATTAATGAACCGAAAAATATTGTAAACCCTAACACGAATTTTCGGAACCCTAATTCAAAACTAAATATAACCTCTCAAAAATTAATGCAAGAATGGTAGTATTTGCTAAATATTTGATAAATATTGAATAACATAATCAATTAAATCTAATTTGAAAGTAACTTCTTCCCTAAAAGTTGATCAACAAAATCTCATTTGAGCTGTTAATTAATCATAGAAATATAGAATAGTGCTTATGTCTTAAAATGAAAGCTTTATTTTGACTTGAGTTTACTTACTTTGGATAAGTAATAACATGACAGTAAAAAAGAACATAATTCAAGAATCCTTAAACCATGGTATGAGAGAGAGAAGCAGATATGGAAAGAGGGAGAGAGAGAGAAAAGAGTGGAATTACACGGGAGAAAAGCACAAAGAAAGGCATGTAATGGGAGTGTAGCCACGTCATCACCACAGCCTTTCCCTTTCTGCAATAAAAGACCAAACATTTGAATCAAATTCTCTTCATACTCACCTCAAACAGCTTCTTCACTTCTCACTGCTTCACAAATTATTCACTTCTTTTCTTTTCTGCTCACTCCCCTTCATTTACTTTCATTTACTTCAGGTATAGTTAATTCATTGCTTAATTAATTTCTTTTATTCTAATTCAAGAAAAGATGTAACCCAGCTCATTTATTTCACAAATTTTCCTTGATTTTGAGTTTTTGTTGAGGATTTCTTGCTTCATTACTATCTGCTGCTTGCATTAAATAGGGTTTGTGGTTCTTGTGTTTTAGCATTTGTGTGTGTATGTGTGTGTTTCATATATATAATATACGTAAGGCATCTTTTCTTTTTGGATCAAATTAGCTGCTCTTCATTTTAGCTTCTATCGATTTCTGAGTTTTAACTTGGAGCTGGAAAATTCTTTGTTTGAATGATGTTCTTTGTGACTGTAAAATTATTGAAAAGAAAAAAAATCGATTCTTGTATGAATTGGTGATTTGTTGAGTGTGGAGTTGCTGCTTTTGTTTCCAAATTTGTAATCTTTCTTTTGTTTATACCATTCTTTTTTGGTCAAATTCTGAAACAGACTAACCAAAAAAAAGAAGAAGAATTAGAAGCATGAAACATGAAGCTTTTCACTTTTATTTTATGTTCTGAACATATAACGTTAGAAATGTTTTCCTTTATTAATCTTCTTCTATGCTTCAATTGTTAAGAATCTGTGCAATCTTGATGGAAACAGTTTTTGGTGAATGTTCTAAATTTTTATTACTCTTCTACTTTTTCTGATGGTTAAAGCAGTTGTGTTTGAGTTGCATGGCTTGTAGCTCTTTCCCTTTTCTTTGTACCATGTACCTACATCTCGTGCCAAATATGGCTACTCGATGCTTAAAGATTTGGGAGTGCAGGTGTCGCGAAAAGATAATTTTTTTCCTCATAATCTGATTGCATTCAAGGTTGTTTTCAGGAAAAATGTCTGGTGGGAAGGACATTACACCCGTGTGTGATGATTTAAAATCGGTGAGCTTTTGAAACTGAATTAGTTGAATGGGTGATTTACATATCCTGAAGAGTAGAAATTAAAAGGAAAAGATGTAATAAATAGTGTGCAAATGTTATCTTGTTTTAGCAGTTGGATTCAATCTTGATATTAAGTCGTATGTCGACTAAGGGATTTATATGATGGACTGTATTTCTCATCTATTCTGTCTCAGGTGCAAGATCGTATCGAATTGTGTCTTAAGCATTACATGAATAAAAAGGAAATCATTAATGTTCTCATTCAGGGAAGCATTCTGCCTTCTGTTACTGAGATAGGTATAATTATCTGGTCGTCTCGTATATGCTTATTACTGTAGCACATATGCGTTTGTTTTCTTACGATAGCCTTTTTGAGGGAGGAAAGAACTTATCTAAATATGTGTATACATCCCAGGTAGGAATAGTCCTTTATGTAGATGCATATGTCATTTTGTCCATCTAGCTAGCCTGCTCGTGCTGAATTTGAGTTTGAAAGTGCATTTATTTTTCTATCCGTTTCTACAGTTGACGTTAAAAGGTTACAGAATAAATATGTAGGGAGAAGATTGCGGCGCGCGTAGGTTTTTCTGTCTCATTCTGGGGCATAATTTTGTTTTTTTGTATGTTGGTTTTTCTGTCCTATTATTAGTCCAGTTTTAGTTTTCAAACTACATAAGGAGAAATAGAACATTTTCAAGATTGCGGCGATTTCACTCGCTAACTGATAAACCAGGACGTCAGCAATTCTAAAATATGAGATTACCTTTACTGGTGCTTTTGAGCTAACTTTTATTCATGTTTTAGCTTAAGCTATGAAGAGATTGATGACTGCTTATTTGCTTTAATGCTTTTATATCCTTGGGACAATGGAGATTTCATTTAAGTTTGCTTTAGATTAGTATGGAAGTTATAAATGTTTGGGATGTGAGAAGAGAAGTTTCCGACACCTATAGTATCCTTTGCATGTAATGGGGATAGAATTTATTTTGTTCTATCAATGTGTAGTTAGCATGTTGCTCAAATTGCCCCCTTTGACTATCAATTTTTGCACGTGCTTCTCAAGTATAGATGCATCATCTCTTTAGTTAATTCTACTTGCTGCTTGTTTCCAGTTTGGGGGAGGCTTGAACGTGAAAATCCAGAATTTTTTAGGGCTTATCATCTCAAATTAATGGTGAAGGATCAAATAATGGAATTCAACCGATTGTTATCAGAACAGGCTGATCTGATGCGGAGAATCAATTTAAATGGGATATCTCCTTACCTTCCATCTAATGGATTACATATTCCACCAAGTAAGACAGCTTTTCTATGTGAATACTCTACCGTGGTCAATTATTGCTTGCTTTTGGTTTCCTTTTAAGTCTAGGGACTGATCCGTATCATCGGGCAATATAGTATTTTTTTTTTTGAATCACAATGAACCCCTCTTGTTTCAACATTCCAATTTTGCTTTCATTGCACGTTGAACCGTGTCATTTAATCTCTTCAAAAGGACTTGGAAAACGAGGTTGTTTTCCAAGCCGGTGTTCATTCCAGGCTAGCATCAATATCACTTTCCCTTACCAGATAAATTCAATGGACTTTGATGCTGCAATGTTGCTTTCATCTCCTTCTCTAACAAAGCTTAATATTTCAATCATACAGCACAGCATATCTCCATAACCGGTCCTACACAAAATTTCAGGCCTGTGAGACCAGAGGGCATGCAGCAAGCAAATATGTTTAATAACTGTGGACCAGCAAATCAGTTGTGTTTGCAAGGAGCCATTAGCGGGCCTGTTCACGGTAGGAACATTAATGTTTCTCCAAACTTGCCCTTGCCTCAAAGGAACATTAATGTTTCTCCAAACTTGCCCTTGCCTCAAAACGCAGACATGGGATTGTCCGAAATGATAAATGGAAAGAGTGTCGAACCAAAAGCTGGTTATGCTGGTACCTCGACTTTCGTTTTCAGTCCACCTAGAAATTATCTGGAACCGCGTCCTCTGATGGGTGATGCCTCTGTCTCGTCTTTCAGTAGTGTAGATTCTAATCCACAGCATCTTAACGACACTCTCTTGGATGGCGACACTTCATCCTTTGGATTTTTGCCGCAAATTCCACAAACTTTCCCTGAGTTGCCAGCTGACTTCGCCATCGGTTCTGGTCTGATCTCTCTCTCTCTCTCTCTCCCCCCTCCACCCCCAACCCTCTCCCTCTTATTTATTGTATATAATTGTTGGTTTTGTACTTCACGATTGTCTCTCAGATTTACTGGAGAGTTACTGTAGGTCTCCCTTCCTACCAGCAGATGCCAACAACTTTATGAATCACCAAGGTAAGAACATCATTGTTTCTAGAATTCTGCATCTTGTTATCTCTGATACACATAAACTAATCTCCTCTCGTCTCCAGGGGATGTCGGGAATTTGGACCCTGAATCTGAAAGTCTGAGATTTCACTGCTTTGGTAGTGATTGAATGCATCTTCCTGGGGTACTTCTCTCAACTTTAAGCGTAACTCTTGTCATGATCTTCCATCATTTCTACATTTTCATGTATATGCTTATCGGCTTTGAAACAATGCAAGTTTGCTGCATCAAGTTATCTTTGATATGTTATAACTGGACATCTGAGAAACTCGAAATGATTGTAGTGAACACATGCCATATTATTACTCGTTCGACTCTTCATTCTTCTCCATCTTAATACTCGTTTGGAAATCTTTGGTGGAACATACTGCTACTGGTCTCGACTTTGCTCATAGTTTCTGCTGAATTCTTCGACGACTGGTTTACTGATGTCCTTTTGATGGTGATAATGCAGGGTGGTGGTGCAGAGGTTACTGAATATCTGGCTGGATGCAAACAAATTGCTTCACTTGAATGATGTGGACAGAAGTACTTTGATTTTGTAGTCAAGACAAGAGTTTTATACTTATTTTCCATTTTGGGTGTTCTAGTTGCATTCTTTTGTCAGGTCGTCATCTATATTTATGGAAATGTTCAGTTATAATCTGTTGCTAAAGATGTATAAATAGCAATAGGGCAGTACTTGTGTACATTGCTTTTGTCCTTTTGGGGATTAGAAGTTTATGTAACGTTTCTCTTTTTTTTCGTATTTACATGATTTTCCATTTCTCTCTTTCGGTTTCATTTTGAGATATGATTAGAAATATTGAAGTACATTTACTTATAGTAACTTTTATTTGTTTTAAAATTTCTAGATACGAGTTTTAATGTAAGAAATATCCTTTTTTAGGCTTAATTGAGTGTCTAAATAGGATAGAAGAAAAATGAGATACAGCCCAATTTGATAAGTAGAATGGGAGTGAGAAATAGTGAAGAATAAAATGATAAATATGTTTAATTATGAGGATAAAAGACTTTGTGAAAAAAAATACGTTTTTGCCAAAAAAATTAAAATATAAATTTTAGTTATTATCAGTACGAAATTTTTAATTCATAACATTTGTTATTCATATTGAAAATGGCTAGATTTTATTTTTCACCAAGTCTTTTGGTTGTGTTTGAGTATTAACACTCTAACTATTACCTAAATACATTCATATCACTCTTTTAGTTGTGGGCTAATTTTTTTTTCTAATATATATTTAATTATATGTCAACACTTATTAATGCACTTTATTTTTAAAAGACATAGTAAATTAATGTGATTAATAAATTAATTAATAATACCCAGCAAAAAAAATATCGAGCTAAATTAATTTGAACTACCTTTGGCGTATTATTTAATTTGATTTTGATTTTGGTAAATATAGCTCAAGAAATATTATTAACAAATATGTGTTACTGTTAAGGAAATAAATCAAATTGCAATATATAAAACCTCTAATTCAAAACATCCTGCATAAAGACCATATTTTCCTTACATCAAAGTCCAAAAAATCCATAACACTGAAACATTCTGATTTTACAAATGAAGAGTGAAGAAAGAAGAAACAAACACAGAGAAAAACAAATGCAGAATTGAGTAACAGATTTATACTCTACTAATAGTCTTCATTTTCCTCTTCTTCATCCACACCTTCTGCACCAACCTCTTCATAGTCTCTCTCGAGCGCCGCCAAGTCTTCCCGAGCCTCACTGAATTCGCCTTCCTCCATTCCTTCTCCGACGTACCAGTGAACGAACGCCCTCTTTGCGTACATAAGGTCGAATTTGTGGTCGATCCGTGAAAACACTTCAGCAACCGCAGTGTTGTTGCTGATCATGCACACGGCCCGTTGCACTTTAGCAAGATCGCCCCCGGGCACCACGGATGGCGGTTGGTAGTTGATTCCGCACTTGAACCCAGTCGGGCACCTGTTATGAACAGCATCTTGAGTTACTATCTAACATTTAACTGATCCGAGTGTACGTAGTAAGTATGTGAGAAAGATTCTTTACCAATCAACGAACTGGACAGTTCGTTTCGTCTTGATAGCAGCAACAGCAGCGTTAACGTCCTTAGGAACTACGTCGCCACGGTACATCAAGCAACAAGCCATGTACTTGCCATGCCTGGGATCACACTTAGCCATCATGCTTGAAGGCTCAAAGACTGCGTTTGTGATTTCAGGAACGGATAGTTGCTCATGGTATGCCTTTGCAGCAGAGATCACGGGAGCGTAGGACGAGAGCATGAAATGGATACGAGGATACGGCACGAGGTTGGTCTGGAACTCGGTGATATCCACATTGATAGCTCCATCAAACCGAAGAGAAGTAGTCAGAGACGATATGATCTGGGAAATCAGACGGTTCAGATTGGTGTAGGTAGGCCTCTCAATGTCTAGAGACTTCCGGCAAATGTCGTAAATTGCCTCGTTATCCAACAGCACTGAGACATCCGTGTGCTCGAGAAGGGAATGAGTCGAAAGAACACTGTTGTACGGCTCAACAACCGCAGTCGACACCTGCAATCCGAGTGTGTTCAATACATGCTACTATAGACACTAGCAAATACATCAATAACTAAACAAAAGGTTGTGTTGTGACCAAATAGGACTAAATGAGAAAATAAGAAGCAGAAACGTAAGGAATACACAGATTTACGTGGTTCACCAATTGACTACATTCACGGTCAGACAAGAGAACATATTTTATTAAGCGGCTAGGGTTACAAGTTACAAATCTCAAGGACCATATATATACTACTAATAGAATACGTCAAATTTGGTTAATCCAAGACATAGCAACAGGTTGAGTTTAAGCACCTGGGGTGAAGGATAAATGGTAAATCCAAGCTTCGACTTTTTCCCGTAATCCACTGACAGACGTTCGAGAAGCAACGAGCCCAATCCAGAACCCGTGCCGCCACCAACAGCACTGAAGACCAAGAAGCCTTGCAAACCGGTGCAGTTATCAGCCAACTTCCTCACTCTGTCCAAGCATAGATCAACGATCTCCTTTCCCACTGCAAAGAACTCAGATAATGTGATTCACTTTGTAACAAGGAAGCCGAATTCACACAAAGACGATAAATTACACGACTAAGTTCTCTCTAATCATGATTGAAAACCTTATACTAGAGAAGTTATACAACACAATAATGAGTAAAAGCATTGATAAGCACTCATAAGCACCTAATGCAGAGTGCTAAACACAATGTACATTCCAAATGAGCAAAAGAGACAACTGTGAAACTCAAACCTGTGTAATGCCCTCGGGCGAAGTTATTGGCGGCATCTTCCTTCCCGGATATGAGCTGTTCGGGATGGAAGAGCTGGCGATAACCGCCCGTCCTAACTTCATCGATGACAGTAGGTTCGAGATCGACAAATATAGCCCTAGGGACATGCTTTCCTGATCCAGTCTCACTAAAGAAGGTGTTGAAAGCATCATTTCCCCCACCAAAAGTGGTGTCACTGCAAGTTCAAGCACAAACTAATGCTTCAGATTTTGCAGTTCAATACATCTAAATTAAAAGGGATTAGTAAGTAAATCCATAAATCTGATCTCATTATTGCATCTTCTTCCCTAATTCACTCACCCAAGCCTTTCACACTACATGTTCACTCTATTTAACCACACATGAATTCCCTTTTCGAACTATAGAGATCGTAGTCACAAACTTAACTAAAAGCACTTAAAGCTAAGTAAGGCACAATGTAACCATCAAAAATTTTAGAAAGAACCCACAAAATCAATGCAGCCCTAACCAGTCAAAATATCTCAAAGATTCGATCTTTTTCCAAAAAAAAAAAACAACTTCCAAATACGAAAACATAAACCGAATGCACACATACATTGAGAGATAGGTACAAATTCAAGAACAAGAATAGGTAAAAGAGTAAAGCAAAGACCTAGGCATCATGCCATCGGGCTGAATGCCATGCTCAAGGCAATAGAGCTCCCAACATGAATTCCCCACTTGAATCCCAGCTTGACCGATGTGGACGCTTATTATTTCTCTCATTTTCTCTCAAGATTTCTTCTTCTTCACCAAAATGCCAAACCCTTTCCTCCACTTTTCTCTCTCTAAAATCTCCAAGAAAATAATGAGATGGATTTGCCCTCTCCTTAACCTATAATACTATCCAATGTTGACTGGAAAAGGAAAATAGTGGGGGAGTGAGAAACTAGCTTGAGTATAATACTCGTACTCACTGGTTTTGATTAAAAAAACAACCGGAATACAGTGGCCCACCATTTGGCGCCAGCCTAACTGCGGGACCCACACCACCCTCCATCAAATTGGCTATCTTTTGCCAGCTCGCCGTCACTCAAATGTCCGGGCCCACAACATTTTCCTTGCTCTCTCACATTTTCTTGAGAAAAAAAAAACAATCTTCTTTTCTGCAGTTTCTTCATTATTTGTCACACTTACGCCATAATCACAAATAAAGTCTATCAATATATCAATTGTGCGTCCCTTCGAAAAAAAATCAAATTTTTTTTGCTTCTTTCGCATCTAGTGTGCAACGCCACGTGTATGCATGTTTGATAATCTAAACTGGCAAATAGTGCACAAGCTGTTACTTTGAGTAAACTAGGAATAACATCAAGAGTGTGCTGGAGAGTACATTTAACTGATCTGCATGTGAGAGAGATTTTAGGATCTTTGAATATTGAGGATTTAGATCTATTGGGTGGACCAGGTTGTACCATGTGATGTCAAGATGGAGGAATAATAGTTTTATTACACAATGTTGGGTGTCCGTTGTGTAAACTGCAATGTAAGTTGTACTTTAAGTTTAAGGAATAAATGATTATCTTCTTTATAATTATTGTAATTTGTACTTTTAGGAATAAAAGATTTTTAGCATGTAGACGGTGATGATCAAGTTTGTGCAATTTTCAATGTAAATATTTGCTGGTTATGAATTGAAATATTGTTAGAGCATCATTGTACTACCGCCTGTGCCAAATACGCTCCGGATCATCAATTTCAACTTTTTTAACTATCTTAATTTTTTTCATTATGGTTCTATCTTAAATTTAATTATCTGATGGGACCCAAATTCATTTTACTACCTAAGTAGCATTTTTGCTACTTTTCACTTTTGTGCTACCTCAAAACATCACTTCATTATAGCACTATTTCTTCCAAATCATCAACTTCCCCAAAACACACACCCAGAGATGCTATTAGTAGTTGCTCTCAGTAGTTTGTAAGTTTGGTAGGTGCAAGTGGAAGCTCCATGTTAATCATCCTAGTATTTAATGG
Organism: Leonotis leonurus; assembly: GCA_026898415.1. Taxonomy (NCBI): domain Eukaryota; kingdom Viridiplantae; phylum Streptophyta; class Magnoliopsida; order Lamiales; family Lamiaceae; genus Leonotis; species Leonotis leonurus. The sequence continues at coordinate 2,655,438 of JAPKLX010000003.1, read as the reverse complement.
TATATTTATAGATGTTGGGTGTAGGAGAAACACAGTTAGTTGGTTATGCCAATCATGGATCTCAACTTCAATAATTACTCTCTTTCTCTTGCATTTTTCTTATTGTTGTCTGCTAATAATATACTGTATGTCTATTTTATACTGTCATGATGCAAGTATAATGGAAATTTTACTTCATAATTCATACTCCATCCCCGTGTATTTGGGAGTCAATTTTGGCTTACTTCCTTGAGTAACAACTAGGGTTTCTGCTTTTTTTTTCCTTAGTCCAATTTTGCTGTATGTGGACCAATTTTGAGGTGATGAAATATAGTGTCTCGCACCTGACCTTTTATAAAATTTATTAAAAATAAAAAATTTATTATGATATAATGAATTAGAATTAATAATTGTTTGAAAACTTTTTTAAATTACATATACTCTAATTTTGAATTTATCAACTCTAAAAATTAATTAAAAATGACATTAAATATTAAAAATAATTATATACTCCATTTGGGTGGGATGAATCCTAATACTAAGATAAAATTAAACTAAAACATGTAAAATTAAAATAAAAAAATATAATAAATTAAAATTTAATTGTAAAATACAAAAATAAGATATTGAATCCCACATCAATTTTCAGGTCGTATTTATTTATTATTTTTCTTTTCTATACGTCTATGTATAGAAAAAGTAAATGGGCTTTTGAAAAGCCCATAAAATAGTATGGCCACCAAGCATTATTATCCTCTAAGGCCCAATAAATAGTGTTAAGTTTTAAATATTGGGCTTCAACTTTTATATGCTCTCCATGTGTATTTCTTTTTAGAATCAGTTCTCATGCTTAATTTAATTCTTTTTTGCCACATTTAAGTTAAACTATTAGTTTATTCACAATCATTAATTTTGATATCGTAAATAAAAAACGATGTTATTTGGATGTCAATAAGACTGACATAACTCGTACGTTTGATTTCTTAAATGCTTATCTTTTACATATACAATGTACATTTGAACTTGTTATTATTTTATAAAAAAAGAAGTTATATATAAATATAATATAATCCTGGGGTGTATATTTTTGTAAACCATAAATTTGGAAGAAAAACTTGAAAATGACCCAGTAAGACTAGTTGACCTCAACTTAGCTATCCAAATCTAGACCTTCCACATCCAAAGGATGTGAATGAAAATTCCAGGAGTTTAGGGGCCTCTATGTAATTACCAAAACAGATGAGGTTGACTGGCTAGCCAAGCTGGTCCTCTCGAAAGGCGCGCATATTTTTACTTTTTGATTTTGTTTATTTTCGTTACCGCCCCTATATTTTGCTTTAATGTTATTTGCCCCTAACCATCTATGATGGCCTCTTTGTTTCTCAGCCCTTCGTCGAGGACGATTTAATCACTTGTACTCCCTCTGTCCCATTAAACTTGACACATTTTTTTCCGCCATGGTTATGAAGGAGGATGAATAAGGTAGTGTAAAAATCATAAAAGTGATAGGGTCCATACATTTTTGAAGAGATAATTTATATTATTTTTAGAGTGTATCAAGTTTAGTAGGACGTCCAAAAAAAGAAAACGTGTCAAGTTTAGTGGGACGAAGGAAGTAGTATATAAATTAATGAAACTAGTGTCAAATAAAGAATTGGGCATGAAAATTGAGGTGCATGTCCTAATCCAATAATATTGAGCATTTCAAGGAATTTATGAAAACAATAATAAGTAATATTTACAATTTTATGTACTATTTGTCATATATAAAGATTTTCTCTCCAACTACTAGTAATTTATAATTAATATGTTCCCTTATTCATGATAAAAAAAAAAAAAAAAAAATATTCACAATTTTAATTAAATAGAGTCGTGAATAATGAAACAGATGAAGTACATGACAAAGTAGTAATTATATGATTAGCTATTTTCCAACTCTATTGTGTCGATAGAGTTTACTTCTCACCCTCTTTCATTTGCATCAGGGGTTTTTTGGAAAAAAAAGTCCTATTGGTAAGGAAATCGACTTGTAACCAACATAAAATGTATCCGATCGAAACGGGTTTTTCAACAAACCATTCACCGTTTGCATTACATTTCTTTCTTCGTTGTTCGCCATCACATTTGACACTTTACAATATGATTCTCATTGGTGAGGGTGATTAGGGTTATTTTCTTAAAGCATCTAAAAAAGTAAAGCAAAGTGTATAAGTTTTGACAAAAGTAACCCATGCAAAACTTGTGGTAACAAGAACAAGTTAAATACATTGCCCAAATAAATCTTTAAAACTATTTAGGGTTGAAGACATCCATTTAAATGCATTTTCCAATAGAAAATGTCTAGTATTTCAACACATAGAAGTAGTATTTGTAATTAATAAATGTGTACCGGTAGGGGGATTTATGCAAGGGATCTTATATTCAAATTTTACGATTATATAATTTAATGTTAATGTATTTTGATTTTTTTTTTAATAAATGTGTATTATGTTCTCCACCTCAAAATTATAACTAAAAATAAAAATACACGTCTGTAATTTGTGGGGGAAAAAGACAAATTATGCACTTGGGAAATTGAGAGTGTTGGTTACACTACACTACACCAAATAATTATAAGTAAACATTAATTTTAATGGCGGCATTAAAAACCCTCTCCCCATACACACTTCACACAAGCAAAGCCCTCGTATTGTTCACCCCATTCACCTCTTTCTCTCTCTAGCCATTCTCCTTTGTGCTAAGGAAAGCTAGAGAGAATCAAAAATGGCTGCTGAGAAACCGAAATCAGCTGGAGTTTGGCCTACCGTCAAGCCCTTTGTTAATGGCGGTGCATCTGGAATGCTCGCTACCTGCGTTATTCAGCCCATCGATATGATCAAGGTATCCGATTTCTTTGTTTGATATTACTTGCTTACCTGAGTTATGTGCACTTCTTCGTTGCAAACGATTGTGTTTAATATGGGATGGTGTGTATTGTTACCGGATGAATGATAGGTTTTTGGCGTGGTTGTAGATCTCACACAAAATGGGTTTCTTTTTTTGAATCTAAGAATTGAATCTTGTTATGGATTGATGTCTATTTGACTATGTGGATCGTTCTTTTTGTTTCTTTATCTTTGTCTCTGTAATGGGCTTCAGATCTCCTGTGGGTATACGGGGTTATAAAAACTTGTTCATTTGTTTACGATGGAAAGTTTTCCTTGTAGTATGATATTGCTGGGAGGTGAACTTTTTATGGAGATTTTAGATCTAGTAGTGAATTGATGGTTTAAGAATGTGGGAACCACAGATTTCGGGTCATACTAATTTTGTTATTTGTGTGAGCTGAAGGGTGTTTGTATTGATCTATGAGGTTGTGTTCTTGATTTCAGGTGAGAATACAACTTGGGCAGGGATCAGCTGCTGAGGTGACCAAGAACATGCTTAAGAATGATGGGATTGGTGCCTTTTACAAGGTTTGTTTGGCATGAGTTTGTTTTACTACATCTTTTCGTGTTTTCTTTGCAATCGTAAGAACGGTGTTTTAGCATGAGATTTGTGACATGTTAGGCTTTTGGTTGATTTCGTATATAGCAACTTGGGAGAGCAATTTTGATTAGGTGTGAATAAGCACAAACATGTGCCTCTAGACAGTCAAACTTGTTGGCTGAGGTGTAATAGACATTTTGACTCGTTGATTAGCTTGGATTTAGCTGTCTCAATGTTTTTCCTTCTCCATCCTGTTCTAGTGTAAGTGAGAGTAGAAGGCAATGTATACTTGAATTTTAAGGTTATCTTACTTAATTTCAATGTAATGATCATGAATTTATATAATGCATGTTTAGTTTTAAGAGTGATGCATCAACTCCATTAGATGGTTCCCAGTTCATTTTTCTCTTGCCGGTTGATAATCCCGAGAATGGACATTGCCTTCAGATATATGACGTATATTATTGTAACAGGATTCATTTTGTTAATGATTATTTACTTCTGCAGGGTTTGTCTGCCGGGCTTCTTAGGCAAGCAACATATACAACTGCTCGTCTTGGGTCATTTAGGTAAGTATTTCTTTTTGACCTTATTGCTTAACAGAATCATGACCATACTGATTAGTAATCATCATGTTTTACACATCTTGTTATTCTCCTACTCTCCTTAAGTCAGATTCTTTTAACTACAACTGATTATTCGAACGATGAATGTATGTTTAAAATATGTTGAAAGTAAGCGTATAACGTCCATCATTCTCTATAATGGAGAAAACTCTTCAATAAATTTCACAATATGCAATTCTTTTTATTTTTATTTTTAACTGCACAATAGCATCCACTTACTTTTGAAACCTGTTTCCCATTTGATAGGATTTTGACAAACAAAGCAATAGAGGCCAATGATGGGAAGCCGTTGCCCCTTTATCAGAAGGCTCTATGTGGATTAACTGCAGGTGCAATCGGAGCATGTTTTGGCAGTCCCGCTGATTTGGCGCTCATCCGTATGCAGGCTGATGCTACATTACCTGCTGCACAAAGAAGAAACTACACCAACGCATTTCATGCCCTCTACCGAATTACTGCTGACGAGGGAGTTCTAGCACTCTGGAAAGGTGCCGGTCCAACTGTGGTGAGGGCTATGGCACTCAACATGGGAATGCTTGCTTCATATGATCAAAGTGTAGAGTTCTGCAAGGACACTCTCGGTTTGGGCGAAGCTGCTACAGTCGTTGGTAGGATAATCTTTGCTTGTTACTCAATACTAGTTTGAAAGCTCCTACTCCTATCCTTTCCAGAGTTGAAACCTTTTCCCTATCCTCGTTTCAGGGGCCAGCAGCGTGTCAGGATTTTTTGCTGCAGCCTGCAGTTTGCCGTTCGACTATGTGAAAACCCAGATCCAAAAAATGCAGCCTGATGCTCAAGGGAAATATCCTTACACTGGCTCTCTGGATTGTACCATGAAAACACTCAAGGCAGGAGGTCCCTTCAAATTTTACACTGGTTTTCCAGTATACTGTGTCAGAATTGCTCCTCATGTCATGGTAATCTCTCTTCCACACACTTCCTCTCCAACTAAAAGCGTTCATACTAAATTCTGTTCTAACTTTGGTTTATGAACTTGCAGATGACCTGGATATTCTTGAACCAAATCCAGAAATTTGAGAAGAAGGCCGGGTTGTAACTCCGGCGGGAGAAGTTGGTTTTCCGAGCTTTGAATTCAGAATAATGCTTTGGCCATATTGAAATACATGGATTATTTGACAATATTTTTGTACTGAACTGGATTCAGATTAGGATAGGATCTCAGTTGCTGAGAATTACTTAAAAACTTACTATTACATTTGTGGAGGATGACTTAATTTGGAATTTTGGGTGTTGGATTGTTTTCTCAAAATAATCAAATAAACTCAGCTGCAGAGTTTTTCAAATTTCCATATTAGTTTCTTCATGGCAGGTACGATATTGCTCGAGTTAGGGCATATTGCAAACTTAATTTTGTGCGATACATGTTTTCAATATATGCTTTATTTGATTATGTTGTAGGACTGTGAATTGGGACGTAATCGGGTACCTGTTCCGAAATTTAATTATATTAATTTGTTGACTTTTACCTCGAGGATGCCAATTTAGTCTGAAACCGATGGGTTGATCCGAATAAACTGACAAAAAAGTGAGTTAGGACATAAATATTTTATCCCGAAATATAAATAACCCAATTGAACCGAATCGAAAATTATCCGAACTTGATAGGGTTAGTTCGAAAATTGAATGAGTTGGTCTGATTAACTGATAAATTAATACGGCTAAAAAATAAATAAAGTATATATATATATATAATCATTTATGTAAAATTATTAGTGATTTATTAGTATATGTAAGTTTTATAGTGAAATAACATTTATTTTTGTATATAGTACCAAATTAAATATTTTTATTGAAAAAAGACAACATATTTTGTTTAATAATTTTTGTATATATAATAATTTTGTTTAACAAATATTTTGGCCCGACGAGTTAGCCGAAACCGAGTGGATTAGAGTTATGATCGAAATTATTTAGTATGAAATAAAAAAGTCTGATTAACTCAAATTAAAAATAGTCCGAAATTAAATTGACTGACCCAAAATTGAGTGGATTGGACATCCCATTTATACTTATCTATTTCATTTAATAATAAATAAATAATTCAACGAGTCAAAACCAAACTTAATTGGAATGAGAGTGAGTATAATATAATGGTAGGAAGCCTTAAATGAAAAAGGAACAAAAAGAGACCATCGTAGCTAAAAAAAATATAATGGGAAATAAAATAATTCACAAAAATAGAAAGAGCGGGCCCACAAGCGCTCATAGCATTGGTCCAAAATACCCACCATTGATATTCGGCTGTGACCGACTATTTATGATTCCGAGGTGAGACAAACAATTCCTCCCCTTAACATTAAGCGCCTAAGCCTAATTATTTCTCATAATAATAATCAATAAATGTATAAATGACCACAATAAACAAAATATTATTCAGGCCGACGAACGACAACCAGTGTTGGAAAAATAAATAAATAGTAAAAAGAAGAAACTTTATCAAGTTGAAGATTGAGAAAGGGAAGAAGGAACGGATTCGTCAATCCTTTAGATTTTTGGGGTTCATCATTCGCAGCTTAATCTCTAAGCTTATCTTCTTCTTCTTTTCTTAGGGGGAGAATTTGGGAGCTTTTTCATGTCGTCTATGGATATTTCGATGGGAAAATGTCTATTTATGTTGATGTTGTGTGTGCTGACGGTGTCAGCGAAGTCGTTTCATATGGATTCTTCCTCGTCTTCCGTTTGTCAGCTGGATTTCGTTACATTTCTTCACGATCTCAATTCTCAGTGCCCGCTCTACAACCCGGTCTCGGTCTCGTCTTCACCAATTCAGGTACTTCTTTTTTGATTGATTAATTTCGTGTGTACTGTGGAATATGCTTTAATATTTTATTGTTCTCGTTTTGTTGGAAGTATATGGTGAAAATTAAGCTAGGGAAGATTTAGGTTTTCGTAACCTAAACCTTATGTGATTTAGATGCTCTTCTTTAATAGGCTTGTGTTGTTTGTTGGTTATATATTTAATTGATTAAGATACGATTAGATCGCTATTAGGTTTCAGGTTTATTATGGAATTTTAGTTTGTTGAGGAGCTGGTGGTACTACTATCACAAAAGTTTACCTTTCAATATGGTAATAGAGTATGGTTGATTAATATATTAACTAAGCATATCCTTGTATATGATAGCTTGAAACTCTTTTAGCTCTGATTTCAAAGATATGAACTCTAGGCAAAATACATTTTTTTGTAAATTTTGATTTGTTCAGACCTTAATCAAAGTTGAAAGAAATGCATGATTCAGTATTTGATAATACTATCTAGCTTACAAGCAGTATAACTTATTCAAGTCTTCCGTACCCCTATTTTCCCTATATTGATATATTCAAAAACTAATTGTTAGAAGAGAGAATGTGAAATACAGAAGAATATGGCGAGAAACAATATAAAGAAGAACAAAAAGTCATTAATGGTAAGGGTGGTTAAGAAAACACTATTATTGTAATTCAGAGATCCAGAAGATGCATGGTGTCTAGTGAAAAATTTGCCTTGATAAGCATTTAGAGTAATAACTATTGATGACGTCAAAACTTTAAATTCTTTTTTATGTGTCAACTTCTTGATGGTAGTGTTTGCTTATTTTTCGTCATGATTAATTGGCCAATAAATTTCATTGAAGGTGAACGGAGAAGTGTTTGATGAAGCAATGGCCTCCATTCAGAAGATTGAATATATGGTCGTTTTATTTTATGCTTCCTGGTGTCCATTCTCAAGTATCTTGAAGTCTAGGTTTTCGACACTCAGTTCCATGTATCCTCAGATCAAACATATGATGGTTGAACAATCTTTGGCGATGCCTAGGTGGGTGTTTCTAATCCATGTTCATTTCATGTGCATTTTTCGACTGGAAATCAAAATATATGAGGTCCACTATGTTTTCCACTCATTCCTTCCTACTACATCCATAGGGTTGAGAGCGATTTTTGGGTGTGCAGCTCAAATGAATTTATTCTCTCAAGATATTTTAGGAACCAAATATGTAATTAAGCTATTATTCTTTTTTTGTTATGTATCTTTGAATGCTCCAACAGGAGTACACACACTTGTGGACATCCCTGGGAGCTTTATAACTTCTATTCTGAAGCTGCATTCTGGTAATTAGCTTTCATCAAAATCTAAACTATCTTTGTCTGCAGTGTTTTCTCCAGATATGGGATTCACAGTATACCCTCATTGATGATAGTAAATCAGACAACACGAGTTAAGCATCATGGAAGTAAAGATCTTCAGTCGCTTATGAGTTTCTACAAAAGTACTACAGGTATAGCGCATCCAAAATCGTTATCTCTTGTTTATATTCAGATTCTTTGATGACATGTTTTAAACGGATATGCATTGTATCCAAATATCTATGTTGTGCCCCCTTACATGGTAACCTAAATCAAGTAATTCATATTAACTCGGCAGGAAATGTAAATCCGAAACACATTTTGTAACACAACTTGGTGGGTGCTTAAGTATCATTCATACTCTCTCCATCTCATAAGAATGCACTATTTGACATTTTGGTATGTCTATAAGTGTTTTCCTTGCCCATTTTGTTCCATGGCCCCACATTAAATCCCATATTTTTCTCCTTATTAATTATTATTACATAGAATGTGGGTCCATTCCTCCATTCAAGCACATACAAGTAACATTTACTTATCATTATTCCAAAAATGTGACCCTTTCTCTATTCAAACACATTCACCGAACATTTATTTAAACCCGTGTCACCTTCACCGAGTAACACTTTTGTTGGATGGAAGGAGTATAATATTTGTAGTTCTATCAGTTTCTTGACTTTGGCAAATTATTTGGGACTTTCTTCTATAGATCTAATTAACTGCTGGTATTTTTTTATTAAAATGCCAAAGACCTGAATATTTTTGTTATAACAGGGATAGACGGACTGGTAGATATAGCTGAAGAAGCGCCTTGTGATGAGGAAGGCTTTCGGGTTTGGGGTGGAGGGTCGCTGAAAGAAACATTTTCGAGGGAACCATACCTAGTCCTTTCCCTAGTATTTGTGCTTGCGAGAGTGTTTATGTATTTATTTCCAGAAATTGCATCTGATATATTGGCACTATGGATGGCCTGCATTCCTCATCTGAACTTGGGAATTTTCGGGGAGTCAAGGCAGCTTCTGGGGCATGCTCTTCAACTGGTTGATGTAAGGAGAATCTTGAGCAAGCTGAAGATTTGCAAAACAAGGAATTTCCATGAAAGAGCAAGAAATGCTCGGGTGTGGGCATCATCACTCGCATCTGTATCGTTGGGTGAGACATCTTCATCGAGAGTATTAACATCCAGAGGCAACGAGACTTAGGCACGTCCGACCAACTGGACTCGTTTGTATCCAGCTGCAACAAGTGAGTGACGATTGACTATTATTAACTACTTTGGCTCGGGCCTTAACCCCCAACCCTCCCCCATAAAGAAAGAAGAAGAAAAAGAGAAAGTCCACTGGGTTCGTCGTCACTGTCTCCTCCTCCTCATCCTCCCTTTCTTTCCTTTTCTATATGTAATTTGTAGTGCTTACATCCTTTTGTATTGAGAGTGTAACTAATGCGAGGACGATGAGACTTGGCTTGGAATATCGAGAGTAGCGAGGAATCATGTAAATCTTGCAAAAATATATATATATATATATATATATATATATATTCCTCCACTGTATATCATCATCAATGTAGTTATTTTTTTTTTTGAAAAATCAATGTAGTTATTTGAGAAAGGTGTACTTTAAAATTCGGACGCTTGCGTTAGTCTCTCTTGTCAAAGACTCATGTCTCATTATTTATAGCAAAAAAGTTGATAAAACATTCGCAATTATCTCATTAGTTATGACAAAAAAGTCAATAAAATATTGACGGTTTTGGTCAAATATTACCATAAATATTGGGACGTAAATTTGTAATTTTACAATTAATTTTCGAAGAACTCACTGAAATTAATTAAGCCTAGCAACTTAAGATATGACAAAAAAGTCAATAAAATATTGACGGTTTTGGTCAAATATTACCATAAATATTGGGACGTAAATTGTAATTTTACAATTAATTTTCGAAGAACTCACTGAAATTAATTAAGCCTAGCAACTTAAGAATATGAATCCTCAGTGATTATCTAGTTTAAATAGTAGGAATTTCTCAATAAAATAATATGTATAATAAGTCGGAAGAAAGTGAAATGAAATTGCTTGTAAATGGGCTTTATCAAATCATGGGCCTAGGCAGGCAGGCCCTATTTCATCCTAAAATATTCTTATATACCCTAATCGCCCTAAACCCTAATTCTTTTCGAGCGGTCTGTCAAAACCCTATAAATCTTTTTATTGAATCTTGGTCATTCACAATCCTTGCTTTGTGAGAGCTCCTTGGCATCATCATGGTATAATTTATGCATACTTCATATATATTTCTCATGTTTATATCTTGGTCCGGATTTTTTTTTCCGAATTATGTTTGTTCACCTCAAATTACGGGTTCATGTGTAGACTGCAGAAGCTGTGAACCCAAAAGCATACCCTTTGGCCGATAGCCAGCTCTCCAATACCATCCTTGATTTGGTTCAGCAAGCTGCTAACTACAAACAGCTCAAGAAGGGTGCTAATGAAGGTGGCTCTTGTTTTTGTTACTTTTATGGAAACTGTGTTTGCTTTTTTAAATCGGGTTTGATGATGTGGGGACGATTACTTGTGTATTGAGTGCTGTATTTTGTTTGTGCAGCAACGAAGACTCTGAATAGAGGGATTTCTGAGTTCGTTGTGATGGCTGCTGATACTGAACCCCTTGAGATTCTTCTTCACCTTCCACTTCTTGCTGAAGATAAGGTAAATCTTGTTTTGTTTGTCTATAGGTATATATTTGTTTTAATTATTTTGTGGAGATGCACTGAGATTTCTAACTGCCAAGTCTTTGATGCATGAGCTTAATTGTGGTTTGTGTTATGTTAGTCATTTTGGGTTTTGATTTTTTGAGATATCAGTCTTACCCCTATTTAGTGATTGATATAGTCTTTGTTACCCATTCCTCAGTTGAGTGTCACTGTTGAAATGTACTTTGAGTATGATAATGATATAATCTGAAAAGGGCGAAATGTTGCTCCCATAATCACTACTTCTATATAATTGTAGAGAATTTAATAAAGTCTTGTATTGGCTGAAAGAACAGCATGCTGTCTGGTTTTATGTATTTGGATTAGGGTTTCTGTGGCTTTAATAATGTATAGGCCTATAGGCAAAACAAACTAGTTTACTAGCTCTAGCTCATCATGATTTGATGATGTTGTTAACTTGCATGGGGATAAAGTCGTGTGTATCTATCTATATTAATTCGTTGCACCAGATATTAGGCATCTGGGATGTTGGTCATTTAATATACAATGAACATGTTTGCAACTAAATTTATTTTGTTTACAGTTTGTTGATGTAGTTAATCATATTAGCATCTGGTTATGACTAAATGAACTGATCTGTGACACATTACAGAATGTGCCTTATGTGTTTGTCCCATCGAAGCAAGCTCTTGGTCGGGCGTGTGGTGTTACCAGGCCAGTGATTGCTTGCTCTGTGACCAGCAATGAAGGAAGCCAGTTGAAATCTCAAATACAGCAACTCAAGGTAAATTTATGAATACTTGTTTCTATGCAAACTGTACCTCAAGACCATTGAATTTAAATTATTTGACTAGATAATATTTTTTGTTGAATTATTATATGGTAATGCAGGATGCTATTGAGAAGCTCCTGATCTGATTGTGTAATACCTTATCCAGCATGATGGGCCTTTGGAGCAACTCCTGAGGCTCTGACTGACCGAGTTCAGGATTCTCTAGTCTATTTTGCCTATTTCTTTGACCTTCCTAGTCTGTAACCTTATTCATGCTTGGCTTGGCTTGTGTACTATTGGCACTTAACAATTATTATTACTTGTGTTACTTGTAATGATAGTTCATTTCCTATATCGAGTTAAATTTGTGCATTTTATGATTTACTACCTATGATATTCCTTTCCAATTCTCTCTGTCTCTGTCTCTCTTGCTAAGAGATGGCTCATGTGCTTTCGAATTTCTCTTGCCTGTTTCTGATTAGCCATATTGAACCCATGGCAACAAAAAGCATCTATTTTTGGGGGCTTGGTTGTTGGAATCTGAAGATTCATATTGTATTCAGATATATGGTCCATTTTCTTGATTTGTTATGAGACTTGAAACTCAAGGTTTTGGAGTCTAGGATTATGACAATGTCTCTAGCATCATGCTTTCATGACTAATTTTATGTTGTATAACGAATAAGTGATTGTAGTGGTTTGAAGATCTTGATATATGACAAAAATTACAACAGCAATGCTTAAAATTAAGTGCAATGCCTAAAATGAAGGTTCCCAAATTTTATAAATTCATGAATACTAGTATCTTATTCCCTATGAATTTATTGCTTGGGTAGAAAGATTTACCTTCCAAAAACTAATTACCCTATTAAGACAAACAATTATACAATTGTGCAATGCACGAGTTTAGTACTAATATAAGTGAACTTTGAATAATTAATTCAGGAGTTGGGATGTCACTCTTTTATTCGAGTTTTGGTGGTGGTTGAAAGTTGAACTTGCTCAACCCTTACGGAAAATTGTTTGTTCGCACGCGGTTTTATTTTCCATATACATATATAACGGTATGACGTGTCACGTCTTATAGTTATATTACCCACAAAGTCAAATCACACACACACACATATATATAATGCAATAAAAAATGTTATATCTATTTATGACCCTAAAACAAAAGATATCGACGTGCACTTGGGACACCTGTAAAAAATGGCATAGACAAAATATTGAGGTATATATGATAATTACATAATCAAAACTTAAATATTAATCTTCCAGCATTAATCTCCAACCAATTACTAAGCCAATACACATACTTCACATCAAAATTTATTAAGTCGAATATGTGACGTCAAGTTATCTTATTTCATTTCAGTCTCAATTTCAATTTTAATGATTTCAATGTTAATATTAAAACATAATCATACTCTAAAATTGCATCTAACATCAATATTGTACGTTCAACTCAACGTGTTGTGCATTCGCATAGGGGTATGTAATATAATTATATAAGGTTCAATTCACTGCGTTGTCCTCTTATGGAGTTCAATTATAGTGGACATTATTTCAAACACACAATAATAATAATAATTGTTCAAAGATTGAAGGATGAATATAGTAGATCATTTATTCAAGGAAATACTAGAACATGCTCATACAGACCCCACAATCACATTAATACAATGATGGTAAAATTAATAGTGTAACCGGAAATTAATATACTGGATCGATCATTGTCTAAAAGAGAAGAGCAAAAGCCATGGCAACGGCGGAGGCCACGAAAGTGGGGACGAAGACGGTGGCGTCAGAGGCGGGGGAGGGCGCCGGAGCTTCAGCGGCGGAGACGCCGTTGACGGCCACCAACACAAGTAGCATCAATGCAACAACCAACATATTCTTGCCCTCCATCTCTTTGTATGTTAATTAATTGATATATATATATATATATATTCTCTTCTAAGAAAGAAGGATTTATGTATACGAATACACACACAAGAGGGTGTTTATGAGTGTTGAATGGAGAGGGAATTGAATTGGTGTTCAAATAGGGAAGATTGTGGGGGGTTTATATACAGCTCCAAAATGGCCAGCAACTTTCTTCAATGTTTAGCTGTTGCTTCATTCAACATTATATATATTATTAGAATACATTTATTTATTTATTTATACATACATACATGTATTCATGAGTGGATGTGTGGGTGTGACAGATAGAGAATAAATAATATACGTGAAATAAGAAAATTATATTAATATTTTTCGCTTATAAATTTGTCCCTTATTTTTTTGTCCATGAATTTCTTAATCACTTTAACTATACATATGTCTTATAAAAAAAATTTGTTTATAATATATTATATATTGAGTGAAATTTGAATTTCAAAAAAAAAATAATAGACGAAAAGAGTATAAAAAATCTACAAATATATAAATCTGCAACATTAACCCTTCAAATATAATTTTTAGATTTTTATAAATTAAATTACAAACTTTTTTGCACAAACTTAAAACTTTACTAGCTTATTTGAAGGTAAAATGTATTGTGATTATTAATGCAACAAACAATAGATGATATGAACATCCAATATTATACATAATAAATTTATTTTTACTCTAACCATTACACAGCTGTTTCCACTTGTCAAAGTGAAAAAAAAACACCCACAAAAGCTAAGCTGTCTTCTTAAAAATTAAATTAATTTTGCTTTTTTCTGTTTGGGCTTAAGGAATAATCTAAGTTTCACTGTGATTAAATAAGCAACAACTATTGTACTGCATGCTTTTGCTTTTGTACCTAACGCCGCTAATTTGTCACCATGTGTTTGAGTTCATCTTTAATTATGAATTCTAATTTTTATGCTAATATTGAACTTGTCCACTTACATCCTAATGTATCCCTCACATTGTTTTTGTCATATTAAATTCATCTAATCTTCATTTTCTTATTTTGGTTGCATCAATGCTATATTCCCTCTCCTTTTTTAAGATTGTTTTACTAATTAACACTTGTTAAGAAAAATAAATAAATTTATATTTATAATATTATTAACTATCATGATAAATACATTCGTATAATTATCATTCTAAAACTATTAAATAAAAGGTACTCCCTCAATCCATTCAAGATAGTCCCCTTCTTTTCGACACGCATACCAAAATAATTCTATTCTTTTCCTTTACTCAATACACTTAAAAGTACAAAAAAATTACTCTATCTGTCTCATTAAAAGTGGCTACATTTGACCAAATCTTTGAGAGCTTTTTAGTCAAACGTGACCACTTTTAGTGGGATAGAGGAAGTACTATAAAAAGAAATTGATCAACTTTATGGGACATACATAAATGAAAAAAATGATCATCTTGAATAGGACGGATGGAGTAATATTTTTTTGGACATTGTGACAAAAACACTCAATATTAAAATTTTACATATATTATATTTTATGTATTCTTTTTTTTACTAAAAACAAATTTTTCAATTTTTTTTTTCTTAAAATTTATTTTGATTCTATTTGTATTTGATGATTGCTCTACATTGATTTGGAAATTTTAAGATTTCATTTGTATTTGATTACTTCCCTACATTTCCTTAAAAATTTTCATGTGGTTGTAAAAGGCCCATTTAGTTATTATGTAGCCTATTAAGGAATCTTGTAAGGCCCACAGCCATTTTGACCCATATCTCTTTGGAGGGAAACATATCTAGCCCTTCATTTATTTAATACCCCTCATCATATCCCTTCATTTTTTATCTCCCAACAAACTAGAACAAAAAAGGAATTTTATTAAAATTGGTTCTGTCTATCAAAACTGTTAACCAATTTTAATGGAACAAACTTAAATCAAAGAATAAGCAAATAATGTGTGTACTACTATCGGATAAAAGTAGTGTGTGTTCATATTTTTTTTAAATTTTTTTAAATTTTCATTTTATTATAATGTTTATTAATTATGATATATTTTAATATTAATTAAATATAATAATAAAAAAACAAAAGTTATATTACTGATTTGTATATTTATATTTATATTTATGTAGCATTATCATGTAAATTACTAAAGACGTTAAATTGTGAATGGGAGAAGGATACTATTAAATATTAATATTGTAATATATAACTCTACATTTTTGACATAAATATCCTTTCTTGTGATTTTATGTAATTGCTTTATGGTCTAAGTTTTGAAACTTCTGCTCTTCAAACAGAAAAACTCCCTCATTCTTTCAATCGCCCCTCTCTCTCCCTCCGTTTCTGTCCAGACACTTACCCTACACCTATATTCTTTTTCTACTCCAGTTTTCCCTGCATGGGAATGGGATTTTGTTGATTATACCATTGTTAGATTTCGGAATACAGGTTACTTTTACCCACAGTCTTTAATAACTACGCTCATCTGCCGCAGATCTTGAGGTGGGTTTTGACTTTTCCTCTTTTCTGCAGCGCCATTTCAGTTTGATTCTATGCGTTTATTGTTTTTGCAAGTCAAGATCTCAAATGGGTTGCTTCAATTTGTGTGGTGGTGCAGATTTGTGTTTTTTTTTCACATTCGGATATGGATAAGCTGCAGTGGGGGAATAGGAAGAGGCTGAGATGTGTGAAAGTGAAAGAGTCGCCTTTGAACGGAAAATCAGACGGCGGCGGAAGTGGCGGCGGCGTCGTGAAGAAGAAAATCACTTCAAGAGTGGTGGATAATAACATTAGTAATAATGTAAATAATTGCAGTAAAGATGGGCATAGTTTTCCTCCAGTACCATCCCCTCATCGCCCTAGCAGGTATCCATAAGGGAAAGATCGAGTCTTTCGATTCTTTTGAGGTTTTTTTTTTAAGTTCTCATTTATTTGTTTGTTTCTGTTTGAGATGAATCTTTAAGGGTTAACAAGATTTATTCCATAGACTGAGGAAATATTGAATCTTTGGATTACTTTTCTTTTACCCCCTTAATGGGCCATTTTACAATTGTTTGTTTTCAATCTAGCATTCTTGGTGCAAAGTGAGGTCAATTTCATGTTTCTTATAATTCATTTCTTGTAATGGAGATTAGATGGGGCTCTGTTTCTCGAATTTTTCTTGAGTTGTTAAAGTGTTGGTTAGATCTACTCAGCTGTTTGTGGTATGAAAACTAGTTTAAAACAGATAAAATGGCCATTCAGATTTTCTAGGTGGGAAACAAAATCATGCTGCAGCTTAATATGGTACAGATTGGGAGAATAGTAGTATCTGGAATAAGCTATATTTTTCGACATTCTTCAACAGAAGCTGAAATGTATTCATTTATACACACTTGTTTCAGGGACTTAGGAGGTGTGAGTAGATCTACTGCAAATGATAGTCGAAAAGCAATGGCATCCTTATCCCCTGAGAAGGAAGACAGGTACTATACAACGAGGGGATCGGGTGGACTTGATGATGCTAGTACCAAGGCATTGTTTGCAAATCCAAAGGAGGAAAACAAGAAAGTTGTTTGGCCCAAGTTGTTAATTGCATTATCAAGTAAAGAAAAGGAGGAAGACTTTATGGCTATGAAAGGTTGTAAACCACCTCAAAGGCCCAAGAAAAGGGCTAAGTTGATCCAAAGAACCATCTTAGTAAGTTCTTTTTCCTTTAGAGTTGGAACAAGTAAACGAATTTGGTGTTTCTTGATATTGGTTAGGTTTAAATTATGCATTGTGTTAATGAAGCAGCACTTCCATACTCTTTTTGTAGTTGGTGAGTCCAGGTGCATGGTTGACAGACTTGTGCCAGGAGAGGTATGAAGTAAGAGAAAAGAAGACTTCAAAGAAGGTAAACCCCATTATATTTGCTTGTTCCTCTTGGATCGACACGTTTTTTCAGTTCAAAACAAGTCTATCTTTGAAGAGTGTCATGAATCATGAATGTGGATGTGATTTATTGCAGAAACCACGAGGTTTGAAAGCTATGGGAACTGTGGAGAGCGACTCAGAGTAAAGTGTTTCAGCCGTGAGAGAAATGCAGTGAAGATGGAGTTCTTGGTTTCATTTTTGGAATATGCAGATAGATTTGGAGAAACCAGAAGTGGGATGGTTGATAACTGATATATATATAGAACGAGAGAGAGAGAGGTGATCATCGAAGGGGGTTTTGTACTGTGAAGTTTGACAAACATTCTGTGTTAAGGCATACTGGAAGTTGTATCACGAGGAAGATGAGGACATTCTTTTTCTTTCAATATAAAATTTATAACTTAACCTGGTTTCTTCATCATCTTATAGGTGCAGCTTGAGTTTGCTTACCAAAAATGGTGGTGTTTTGTAGTAGGGTTGATGATGTTGTTGTCCTACTCAATCTAATCAAAATATGTGGTCTGGTTGGTGAATGAAGAATTCAGATGTTTATACATTTGATTTTCTATCAAACTTTAACTTGGTAAGATTTTAGCCAATCCGGATCTTCTATTGCCGTGACATCTCCTATTGCATTAATAATATTGTGACAAGTGGCATGAACAACGGTGTAAGATATAAACTATAAATTTTCCTTATATATATCATAAATCTGCAACCCTAGTTATTTCATGTGTCACAATCTTATTAATGTAATAGGAAATGTCATATAGTTAGGTAATAGACGATCTCCGATTTTAGCTCCTCTTACTATATTACTCTTAACAGGGAAAATGAAAATGGTAAGAATTAGCTGAAGTTGAGAGACTATTTAATATATAAAATAAAAAATAACGAAAATAAAATTATAATAATGCATTATGCATGTTTCATTTGTCTCATTATTCATCACACGTTTACACATTGGGGTGCTAATAATAATCATTCGTGGATTTTATTGGGTCCTCCATTTTAAACATAAAAAATAACTTTCGTAATATATGTGCCCAAAAGTAACGTGTTATAAATAATAAAACGGATGTAGTATGTACTATGTAGTAGTAGAAACACTTTTATTGATGATTATGTTATATGGAAATGGTATCACTACATAGTGTTGTGTTGTCTCGGACACTCTTAGGGGATACTCCATCCGTCCACGAAACTTCTTCCTAATTCGCAATTTTCGTCCGTCCACAAAACTTCTTCCTATTTTAAACTTTTCATTGATAGTAAGTGGACCCACCACACTCTCTACGCACAACTCAATTTAAACTCCCTTCGTCCCAACTAAGATGGGGCGTATTCCTTTTTGGGTCGTCCCATATAAGTTGAGGCGTTTCCTTTTTAATCCACCTTTTTACACACATGAATTAAATAACATTATATTCATATCACTACTTTACACTATTTTTCAACTCTCATAAAATCTTGTGCCCAAAAGTAACGTCTCATCTTAAGCGGGACGGATGGAGTATAATACATTAAGTAAGATCCAAAATTCACTAACTACAAACAACACAATTTAAAACAATATATCAAGTGAGACCTTCATTCCACTCACTACATATCATCATTAAAGTCAAAGTACTACATAAAAACCCGCACCGGCTCAAATTAGGAACTTGTTTTGTGGACGGAAGAAGTATTTATTAAGCACAACATGTTGAGATAAGTTTGAATAAATAAAAATAATATATGTTAATATAATGTTTATTAATTAAAATTATTCATAAGATATTTTAAAATTTGTGATTAATACCTCAATAAGTACTAAATATTTAATAAGTATCACATTTAAGAAAGGTGAGTAATATCATCGATGAAGGTAACAAACAGTACTGCATTAGGTTTACCTCTCATGTAAGCCTCGACTGAGAAATGAACAGCCCATTAGAATCTCAACTTGATTATTATTGTAGTTGGATTGGGCCCGGTTTTCATACCAAATTTACCATTAAGCCCCCCTAATTAAAATGTTCACATAAAGTTTAATTCTAGTATATTAATTAACTTTTTAAATATAAATGGATTGATGGCTATCGGATTTGAAGTCAAATTTTCAAATAATTAATTATTGAGAACCTACTAAAGTTGTAGCTCAATTATAAATTACTGATACAGTAACGGACAAGTAGGAAATGGGGAAGTGCCACGTTGACTGGTTATAGTTAAGGTGTAATAAATTATCTCACGTGATGTGACACGTGCTAGTTTAATAAACCAACATAATTATTTGGCATAGAAATATTTTGGTCTACTCAATTTTGATTAAGGTAATGATGTGATATTAGCACCCCATTCTCTTGTGATAATTGGGCCAACAAGATTCACTGTCTTTTTGTTTCTCGTGGACAATCTCACCTTAGTTCCTTCATGGCCCAAATATATAATTGAAATTTGAGGATGTTTTGCTTTAGTGACAAATGATTATAGTAACATGTTTGTCCCTTATTTATGTTCTATTTTGATTAAAAAAATATAAAATTTTAATCAAAATAAGATATATTTAGTGGGGCGGTGGTAGTATGATTAGGGATGATAATGGTTGAATCCAAACAGATTTGACTTGATTTTGATTCAGATTAAAAAATATTCCATCCGTCCACTAAGCTTGACACAGTTCTCTTATTTGGACGTTCACACACATTTCTAAAATAGTAAAAGTTATTCATTTGAAAAGGTGTGACCCTACCACATTTATTACTTTTACATTACTTTATACACTCTCATTAATAACAGTGCCCAAAAGTTTTGTGTCATGCTTATTGGGACGGAGCGAGTATAAATTTGGGTTCAAATTTATTAGATTTCGAAAAATAAGATATGTGTACAGATCAATGATATATGTTGGATTCACGGTTCCGACTCAAATTTATGTTATATTTTCTAAAATAATTTATAATATAATAAAATTAATAATAAAATCATGATAATTATCTATATTAACAACACTGCAACAATTAATTAAAATAACACTATAAATCAGACAAAACACTATAATAATTCAAAATAATTCATAAATAATTTTATAAATATTAACATACCAAGAAGAGTTGTGGCGAAATTAGTCAATCAAAATCAAAATTTACGATCTTTAAAATTATCTTTGATGTTGTAGCTACTTTCAACATCTTTAACCATCTAAAGAATAAAGAGGATCAAAAAGTAAACGACATTTTTTATTCGACTAATTGAAATAGGCTATATTAGCTTTAACAATATCTTATGATAAGAAATAAATAATACAAGTAAAATAAATACTCAAAATAAACTTAAGATAACGAGCATATGTGAGATCATATTAAAGAGCGAGGATATGTTGTTCACACATATTTAAATAAGGGCATAATTGAGATTTGAAGAATTGAACTCAATATCTCTTATTAAAAACAAATTTGTAGTTCCTCAATGGAAAAATTAATATAAATACATTCAAAGATATAAAAAATAGTAGTAATTGTTTTTGATAGAGCTAATTGGTACAACCTCACATTAGTAAGAAGTAGTTTTCGGATTAAATAATGAAAAAGTTTAGTTGGTTGAACTATCTAATTAGTCAATGTTGCAATTTAAATTATTTCAAATGACATTAAATTCCAATTTTCATATTTTATAACAAAATATTATTCCCTAATTGCATATTAATTAAAAGTGAAAAGGGTATATCAAAGTTGAGAAAGAGTGGCCACTCCACTCACATGGAGATTACAAAGACTTCAAAAAAGTATCAACTTCTTTTTATCATATCACTCACATGGATCTCTCTCCAAAATGCCTTCCATAAATTAATTTAAAACTTATCATCATTCAAAGTGGAGGCCTATTTTTATATTTAATTCTTGAGACTATAAAATTTCCCACCTTTTATTTTCTTCCTTCCAAATTTGATACTGTCCAAAATGAGTCATTTTAGACCCCACTCATTATATGTCCACGGGCCAAAATATAATAAAAGTGAGTATTAGCAATACTCAACTGTCTCCACGAATGTGTTACCATTGTTTTTGGACACGTGATTTAAGGAGAATTGAGAAAAATAACGTAAAATGGCGATAAATATATATAATTTAAAATTATGTGAGGAATAAAGTTGTTCTCAAAAATATGTAACACTCTTATTAGGACAAGTCAAAAAGGAATACGTAACACATTCGACCGGACAGAGTGAGTATTATTCTGAAGATAAGTGAGTAGTAATATTAAACTTTGATTTCAGGTAATAAAATAGTGGAAGTATGGCCTATCAACAATGGCCATCAACTGTGTGACATGTTTGGTAAGAAAAAGACTGCTTTTCCTTTCTTTATTTCACATGGGAATTTATTATTATTAATGGTTTATGAAGAAATGTTATTTTTCTGGCAAGCAAGATGGCTCCATTCAATTTATTTTTGTGGAATGAGCAAAACAAGGAATAGAATACATAGAAAATGACAAATGGCCTGTCTCTCTTCTGTTCTATCAAGAAACTTGGGCCACTTCTTCCCCTCCTTTCCACTTGCATGGACAGCTTTTTCATGAAGGAGAAAAGGTAAAAAAATTCCACCTACATAGGTTACATTTACTTAACAAACTTAACAAAACTAGAAATAAGTGGTTACATATGGAGAATTGAGAGAGAGAGGGAACTTGAGACTAGATTTAATTATACAACAGTGCTCAAAAGCCCAAAGGGTCAACATATTATGTGTGACTTCTTCATTGTGACTGATTCTCAGTCAAAGATTTCATGGGCAGTTAGGGTTTCTGCCAGGGCCTCCATAGTAGAAGTAATGTCCCCAATCCTCATTGTTTCCTGTCTGGACATCATAACAGTTGGATTGCTCAGTGAAGGTGCCTAGTTCTTTGGGGGTTTTAAGGTTATTGGAGCTGTCCACAACATGAATGTTCCTGAAATAGCTTGATTTGCCAAACCCTTCTTCGGGGAAACGCCCGCTGCCCATTTGGGTCGCGGTGTGCTGCCCGTCTGGCTCCGAGTTCACCACCTCTCCACCCCATTCAATCATGGAAGCACTCTCGGCTAGGTAGGAGAACAAGAACGATGGCCAGTATCCTAACACGTAGTCGTTTCCAAACTGCATCCACCAGTGTCCTTCTTTCGGATCCTACAACGTTTTGCGCCCGATCAAGAAAGTAGAAACTACTATACTAGTATACCAGTATGATAAAGAAAAATGTAAGATTCTCAGCATAAGTTAGTGATCATGCTTTCTCTAAAAGTAGATATTAATGGGATGAGTATGATTAAATTATGCAAGTGGCCAACACATTACCAAAGGCAGTATAGTACGGAGTGAATTTGGAATTTACCTTCCAAACAAGAATGCTAATATCATATTGTGAGTTTCTAAATGCTGAAACAGGAGAGATGCTTGCGCCCATTGCTATCTCACTGTTGACTTGAATGAAGCCTGAGCAGAGAAGGTTGTAGCAACCAGTTGCTTGATATGCATCACTCTGCAATTATCAAGGTGGGAGTTTTAGATTCAAATTTTACTCAACAATCATACTATAATAATTTACAGAAAGAGCTTGTGAAGCTTGGAGCTTACTGTCCAGTAAGTGAAGAGCCTAGTGTTGTTGTCACCGTAGAGATCCGGGCTGACCTGGAATGACAGTTTGCATCAGCTCATAGTACAAGACGATGTAATAAGTATGCAATTCTTGCCAGTTTTACGACTAAATATACCTGCCAACCAGCTTCGATGCTATTAAGGTCTTCGCCAAAAGAACCTCCCAACACCCAAATCTGAGACAAGCTGAACTCATTAGGCTGCTGTATCTTAGGCTCCCAGACATTGATAGTTGCTTTTGCACCGTAATACTTGTCTCCTTCGACATAGGCTATTGCGTGCTGCGATATAGTCGATCAAAACACAATGTGTTACTTCCCAAAATGAGAATGAGTGCATTGAAATGCACATAATAATGATATGGGATTTATGCATCTTTAGTGGTTTAGCCTCGACTACCTGATGACCGCTTTGATTGATGAGGTCGGGATCAGCAGACCTGGGCTTGGGAATGCTTCTGTGCTTCTTCTTTCCATATCTTTTAACAGAGCTGGCCCTCAACACATCTTCTTTCTTTGTTCTTCTCACCGGAATCGAATCCTTGGGGCATTTGCCATTCATATGCCACAGCTGAGTCATTGCATCACCATTGCTGCTTTCTTTAGAACCCTTCAACACCTTGTTGTCGTCGAATAGCCCTTCCGGATGGTAACTAGGCCTTGTCTGGTTGAAAATACAATAAAAACGTAAAGATTGTTAGAATTACAACACAATGCCCCATTTTTATACCAAGAACATGTAAACAGTAATAAACCTGAATCTTGTGGTCTTTGAGAAATGGATGATCAAAGGCGGGTTGATGAGTGATAGGTATACAGTCAATGAAATCACCATCTGGACTCTGTTCAATCATAACATCTTCAGAAAATGGCAATAATCATACATAAGAGAGCAGATTCATGACAACATCTTGTGCTTAAGCCCAGAAATTCAATCCTCAAGAGTACAGTCCCACACCATTAAAGAGATAACAGAAGAGAGCCAACACTATAAGCTCATTAATGGCAAAAACATAAACCAGTGAAGGCACCTTATCATTTAATAACTGTTTGTGGGTTTGCTAACATGAACTGGTACTGTTAAAACTCAGCAGCTAATCATGAATACTCAACTAAAAGAAAAGGTGAAAAATGAACAAAAACTGGAATTCAACTCTACCCGGCTTTTCCCTCACTCTTTTCGCATCTCAAATCCAGGAAAAAAAGGGGAAGACAGAGAAAAAAGAAAGAACAAAAACTCAAAAGGTGAAAATGAAGGACAAAATTAGAGTTGTTAGTTACCTCAATGGTCTTAATGGGAGGCTTGTTCAGCCTTTTCAAATGCTTCTCAACCTGAAGCTTCTGCCTCGAGACAGAAGGCCTCCCGGCGCAAGATAGCGAGATCAGGCCACACCCACATAACAACACAAAGAAAAACGCCATTTCCAGTTTCCATTTCCGATGGCCACTGCAATACTGCGCACCCCCCATTGTAGCAATCAACCACCAAAACCCAGATGGAATTACTCAAAAAGACACAACCTTTTCGCACAGGTGAGCCCAAGATTCAATATCACCAGTCCTTCATGACTACCCAAAGAGAAAGAAAAATGATTTAACTCCAGCTCCTGCTTATCCTAAGCGCTCCTTACGCCTTTCAGCTTTTTTGAGTAGTGAAATTTTGTTGCAGAGAGCGACTCTTCCTCCCCCCTCTCCTCCTCAGTCTCTCTCACTTTATGCTTTCTCTCTCTTCTCTTCAATGGAGTTCTTCGAAAATTCCAATCCAAGTGCAGAGATGTCTGTGTTTTTATTCGAGATCTTTATACTGCTTGTAGACTCATATTTTAATTATTTTTGGCCTTTTCGAACATGAGGGGCAAAAAAGGTACGGCATAAAAGTGAAAGGGAAGTGGAAAGTTCGTCATCCACTCAACTGTCACCGCAATCATGCGAGTTCCCCGTTTTGCCCTTTACATTTGAAATTAGTTAACCTCTTTTCGTACAAATACCCCTTCTTTTCTTCACATTTACCATTTAATCCAATTTTGCAAAATTTGTAAAGTATATTACTCCTCCCAACAAATATGGTACTACTTCCCTCTTAATTAAAGTGAGACGTACTATTATTTTGAACCGTTCCGGTTGTGACATTTCCTTTTAAAAATAGTTTTATTACGCACACGAATATAAATAATATATTTTTATTGTTAATTTATAATATTTTCAACTTTAAATATGCACTTTTTAATTACCTAGTATCAGTCAGGATGGATGAATTACTATTTAATTACTCACTCCCTCCCATTAGAGTTGGTCATGTTTGACCAAAATTGTAAGTGCTTATTGACTACAGGACCAACTCTAATGGGACAGGGAGAATATTTTATTCGTGTACTACAATTTTTTTAGACGATACAAATAGGAAATAAGAGGATATTTTTCGTGAACCATGATCACTTATTTTGTTATTTTGTTCCAATTATAAAATTATTATGCGACTTTTTTTTATATTTTTAGGTGGTGTGTTACCTTGAGTGATAAGTTATATTGATAAAGTGTGTGATTGATAATATGAAGGATAAGATAGTTAAATTTGTTCGAAGTTAAGTAATCCATCATTTATACATCAAAATAAATACTAAATTAATATGTATTATTTTTATTAATTAATCATATCATGCAAAGTAAACACAGCCTTAAAAAGACTCCTCTATTCAATATACACAAATCAATTAACAATAAACAATCGAGTATCACTTAAACTCAATTCGATACATAAGATACATTAAGTTAAATTATTTTTCTAATATACATATTGGACCAAATTGAAAAATAATATTTGTGTAGCGGCTACAGTACTACTTAATACATATTATATATAATTATTACTTTGTACTAAGTATTTATCTATGAAATTTTTATAAGAAAGGTAAGTCATTTTATCCACCAAATTGTTACACATTTATTTGGTCATATTAGTCCCTTCAGAAAATTGTTATCCGAATTTTATTTATATTTTTGATAAATGAACTTCACTCATTTATATATATTTAAGTCAAATTAAAGACATATTTTATCTTGCGAGGTTTGTATTTTAATTTTCAAGGAAAAAAAAAAATCAATTATTGCATATGTATTGGTCCGAAAAGCATATACTAAGATAGTGGCAATAACATGCTTGGTTTATACTGACTCAAACTCCACCTTCATAATTAATGTGCTGACAATAAATAATTATAGTGTAATTAACCAACCCCTTCAAAAATTAAATATTGACCAATCATCTTTCAAATAATTGGCCATGGGATTAATGATAAACTTATATAATTATATACTCTTTACTATTTCTGTTATAAAAAAAAAAACTGACTAATATTATTAAAAGTTTAAAAATTATTATTTATATTAAGTAACTATTTTAGAAATACAGACATGTGAGCTCCTTCAAAGTAAATAAAGATTCTCATAAATATTCACAAGTTCCCATCTTTCATTTACTTTCTTCATAATGTTTGCAGCTTAAAATAGATAAAAACCAGCCTACGTCATAGGCCTTTGTTTAGAGTCTTTAGACAGCTTCGAATAAATAATGACTAACACGAGGTGGGTTATAAAATATTACTGAATTAATAAGTATTAAGTGCATTAAAAACAAAATTAAGATAATTTGGTTGTATTATATTTAAATTAATGATTAATTGAATAAATAATTAAACAATTTAATATCTCAGTAAATTATTAAAGATTAATTTTAGTGTTTGAATTATAATCGACACTATTCAAATATACGATTTTGACAGATCAATAATGGAATTCCTCACATTTGATTCACATATTCACGTGATTACTTCCTCACTCGTTCTTATATGATAAATGGGTGTTCCATAGATAAAAAGTTATCACTTTAAAGAGTGGGATGTGACAAATATGAAATATTTATTTTCAAAATTATATGCAGCAAACATTATTTGTAAGGATACTATAATATCTTATGAATTGTAATTAATCTGTTTCAATATGTCGCAAAACTTGTTTTATGCATACTCATATACAAATTTTTGTACTTTAAGTTTATCTCGGCTATTTTCGCTTGTTCTTAATTTATTGAAATTGGACATTAATAATGAGAAATGATCAGTTAAGTGAGACGAATAGAGTAATTAAATTGGCAAATAGGGGCAAATATTGTGTAATATATCGATTTCCATTTTTAATTTCGGATTCATTTAATTTTGAGAAACTGAATATCTCCAAAAATATTTAGTACTCCCTTGACACAAGACTTCTGGAAAAGATTAGACTTAATACATCTTACTTTAATAGGTGACAAAATGAGCAATTGGTCATTTTTATAATCTAGTACTCCCTCCGTCCACCAAAATAATTTACATTTTGTCATTTTGGGACATCCACGAAAATGGTTTACATTTGAAACCTTCTATTTATAGTAAAGAGACCTCACCACTAACTACACACAATTCAATTTAAAATAATATATTAAGTGGGACCCGAACTCCACTAACTACACATTTCTATTAAAGTCAATATACATTATTAAAACCCGTGTCGGGTCAAAGTGTAAATCATTTTCATGGACGGAGGGAGCTTTTTGATAAAAATATTAATTCTCATCTTATTATAGAGTTTATTGATTAGAGTATATAATGTGAAATACTAAAAAAGTTATGTACTTCTAAAATAAGGATGGTGAATTTAAGTTATTTACTCCTATTAATTAAACTAGTACTCTGTTCGTCCCAATAAACATGATACAAAATTTTTAGGTACGGTTATTAAGAAGAGTGTATAAAGTAGTATAAGGGTGATAAATGTGGTAGAATCTATACTTTTTTAAAGAGATAACTTTTACTATTTTAAAAACGTGTCAAGTTTAGTGGAACGTACACGTAAGAGAATGTACAAAGTTTAGTGGTAGGGGGAGAGAGTAGTATATATTCATTGTTGGACAGCTCACGACAGGGGTCAAAATTGGTTTGTAAGTAGAGTACAATATTTGGTCAAAGTTACATTTTCCAAAATCTATTTGATTAAATTAATATAGTTGAAGTATGCTAAAATATGTCACAAATCTCAACTCAGTTTAGTTGTTGACAAAACAACAGAATTAGAAACCTATTATTCATCAATTTGGACATCTTCTTTCTCACGTGTAGCTGAGGAGCTTGTCCAAATTGTTGTTTGTGACTTTCTAATTTGCAATCTATTAACTAATTACAAAACAAATTAGTATTTTTGAAATAATGAGCAAGAAAAAGGTTTTGTTGTGGACTGGTAAAAATAGAGGCAATAGAGGGGTACGGGCCGGGCCCCGCGCGTGAAATTATGATGCGTGAAGGAGCAGCTTTTAGGCTTAGGTCGAGCCCGCTCGTGAGCCCGTACAGCACCGACACAAACTCCCACGACTCTTCCACTGTACGCATTGCACTGTACTTCACTGCACCGCTCGAATCCTATGCTAATTGCCAAATTATAATTCCATGCTTTGATCACCAAATTTAAATTATGTACTACTAGTAACTTTTACTTCATTTTACCCAAAAATCTTTTATGAGGTTATCACAATAAAAACAAAAAGGAGATGAATTAAAATGAACATGTACAAAATGTCACATTTTGAAAATATGTTTTAAAATGTTCAAATGTACAAAAGTGTCTTCGCACCGCTACAATTCTGATTTGTCCTAACATTCTCTACTTGTCCGATTATTGTCTAACAGTTTTTGAATATCAAGCAATATTTTTACATAAGGTAAATTTTAAAGTGGCCGAATTCTCCGCTATCAATTTTACTACGAGACATGTTACTCTAATTAATTGTCCTGAGTGTGATTTATATGTTATGTACGAATGTGTTTAATGGCCTCCCCAGACTACCCATCTTCTAAGCTACTCACATGCCCATATCCTTTATATTTGCAAGGGTATTATAGTCTATTTTTTTTAACTATTTACAATTTCTACATATTTTTTCAAAATGTAAACATTTTTAACATGTGTATTAAATAAAGCGAGTATTTTTACCCATTCACACATAAATATAACTAGAGAAAATCATTGATATATGTAAATTAACTATAGATATTACTCCCTCCGTCCCACTAAGTTTGACACAATTCATTTTGGACGACCCACTAAGCTTCACACATTCTTAAAATAGTAAAAGTTATCCATTTAAAAAGGTGTGGACCCTACCATCTTTATCACTCTTACACTACTTTATACACTCTCCTTAGTAACCGTGCCCAAAAATTTTGTGTCGTGCTTATTGAGACGGATGGAGTATAATCAAATCATAATATTATATATTATTTGTAGCATATTATTAGGGATTTTTCTTCCAAATGTCATAATTTTATTTCAAGTATTTTTCTTGTGGTTACATAAAATTCCGAATCATGATGTAACCATGAAATTGGTGTGTCTTGTTTAGTTGTTTTGATCACATGACATGGGGCCTTTTGAAAAAAGAGACTCTGTCAGGGAAGTATCAAGACATTTTGCCTTGAATTTACCACACACAACTTTGTTTCAAAGGATCTATAGATTTATGCATATTTTACAAAATCAATATTCCAAATTTCCATACATACATGAACATGATACACCCTTTTACACCTTCTTAAAACAATTGAAATAAGTTACTTATAATAATATATAGTTCACTTGGATTCAAAGTCCTAAGAGAATAGAGACAAAGTTCTACTTGGGAACTCTCCTCTTCTTTCTTGTATGTTGTTATTTTTTGTCAGACATTTGTTTGGGGCACTAATAATAAGAGTTTGGTCTTATATCTTACCTTAATTAGGTTTTTCAAATCACTATAGTCTACTGCAAACCCTAGCTCATTCATATTTCATTGCATCTTACATGATACATCACCACCAAAATTAATCTATATAAAAATTATTTATGTAAAATGGGTTGATAGTCTTCAAATTATTATATTGTGATTCCCCCAAATTTAATTCACCCTCTGTGTTTTTTAAAATAAATAAATAGCTCTAACCATTATTATAACAAACATAGGAAATTAATAGAGCCAAAATATTGGGTTTTCAAGCAAATGGTGGAGGAAGAAGAAGTATCGAAGTGAGTAAATAATGTCATGTCGATGTCGGATGCTTCGTGAAAATTCATACTTAGATTTTTAGCCTCACCACTTTTTCTATTCGTGAAAAACAAATGTTAATTTAATTCATTCCATTCCGTATTTGGTCCTATTTTTTTATCTAAAAATCCAATCAAAAATCTAAAAACTATATACTAGTTTGAGAACCGTACACCTGTTTACCACACTTAATGTGTTTACGGTCGATGTGACAATGTCATATCCGCACATGATTTATTATAAATTTCGATTTTTTATATTTTTTTATCTTATATTGAATAATATTACACTATATCCTAAGTAATTAATAAACTTTTGTATAGTTGGAAAGTGAGAATTTCATAAACTTTTTATTAAAAATTTAATATTTATCTATGATGCATTCCACATTATTCGCAGACATATTAACCCTGTCCACTGCGCGCGGATTAACATTTTTTATAATAGATTTGTGGATTTAATAAACAAACTTTGTATACGTGTGAAAAAATAGATTTCAGGTCAAGTTTATGAATTTACATATATCTTTTCTAAATATAAACATTAGAAAGGCTGAACAGCATTTGTTGAAAATTAGGGCAAAACCTTAAAAAGAAAAGTATACTAGGGCCTCAAAAACCAATAATAGTTCAAGAGCAAACAAAGTCAGTTATTCCTTTAGGAAAGAAAAAAAAATATAGGCTGGAAATGATTATAAAGGCTGCATAATTTATGGAAAATTTAGAAAGTTGGGAGCCACTTTTATTTTATTTTATTTCTTTATTTTATTGATTTTTTTCTCCATGATTGGTGCCATGCAACCACAAATCTTTTAATCATTTTTCGTCCCTTTAACACCAACTTTTCTTCATGATTGTGGTTCTTATTCTTTTCAAAATGCAACCGAATCAAATGACCAAAATTTTACTTACTTTACTACGTCTTCACCAAATTCTTTTCAATTACTAATGATCATGGCTTTACAATCTTCTAGAAAAGATGTTTATGGTTTTATAGATAAACTAAAATTAAAACTTTATTTATAATGTAGGGATTAATGAAATATCATGTGTTGGTAATCATGTTTTTTCAAAAGGATGTATGCTTTTAATATTTAATACTCTTAATAAAAAAAAAATAGCTTGCATGTGTAGTACACTCGAGTATAGATCGATGAAGTTTACACTTGTGATATTTTAATTCATTTTTAAATATATTAAATCACTTACTATATAAGAAATAAATATTCATAAAGTTAAGGAGAAAGTCATAGAAATATTATCATTTTTGATGGCTTTATCTTTAAAGTTGCCTCGTATATATGTTCTTTGATGGAAAAAGAAAGCTAATGTTATATGTAAAAAAAAAAATTGGAGTGCAAAAGGCAGCAAAGCATATGACATATGTGATGTCAAAAGCTAAGAACTTTATATCACCTAATGCCTAATGCACCTATTAAAAAAGTTATTATGGTCCTTTAATTTGTAGAAATATTTATTAAACCTAAATGATCGTCGCAATCGGAGGGCAATAATTGCAAGTAATTAACATTAATGACTAGTGATAGTGTTTTTAATTCATTGACTAGTGATATTATCATTGTTATAATTATTACTATTATTATTTGAGATTAATGGATAGTGATATTATTTAGTATGGTGTTACAAGAGTCAAGAATCTTGGAAAGGGGTAATTATTTTCACAATGACTATATTTACTCCTTACAGTCCCCATTAAAAGATTAACAAAATATGTAAGGGGCCCAATTTTTTGATTTGCTTTGAAGCCCTTAAAATGTTTGGATTAGGGCCTTGTGTTATTCATTCACACTTGGGCTGTGACTAGTTTCATTATTTTTTCAATATTGTTTGGAGGTTGGGGCTACAATATTAAAATATTACAAACAATATTATGAGATAAAATTTAAAAGTTGGAAACGAGCTATTATTATTGGGACATATCCCAATATAATAAACAAGTCATACAAAAGCGGAAATGTATATAAGCATGATCTTTCTCATTGACCGTCAGAGCTTTCGATATCACTTATCAGGTTGGCAAGAAGATCGAGAAATTACTTTTTGTAAAGATTTTGTATTGACATAAATAGAGGGTTGGACCTTTAAACATGATTTTTTTGATAGAATAATATTTTCTCAGTCCCAACTAAAATGAGTCATTTTATTTTTAAAAATATTTCTTACACATTGTTTAAATAATATATATTTATATCACTTTATATTCTAAACATACACTTATTAATTATTGTGACCAAAAGAAATGACCCGTACATAAAAAAATGTTGCATAGCATATATTGATAGTATAATGTTTTGCATTATGCAATAAAGGACTATTTTCCTATGTCCCTGTCACATTCAACTAAATAAACAACTCCAACACAATCAAATCTTATTAGATTAACATTTACATTAGTTAACAGAGAAAAGAACAATAAAATGAGTAGATAGCAAACATTATTTCAGAAAATTTAATTTTCCATCTATTTATCTTTACAAAGTAGTACGACGTCGTCAAATACATTCTCCCAAAGAAAAGAAAGACGAGAGAAAAAAAAGAAAGAAAGAAGGGCAAAAGGGTAAAACACATACAATCATTTACAAGAGTGTAATCTAATCAAATCAGAATCTAATCGGAATTGGAAGAAGAATCGTAAGCACCACTATTCCGGTTGCAGTAAGAACAGTAGTGATGATCGTGATTCCTGGAGGACGAGCCGCCGCTTCCGCCGTCTTCGGAATCTTCATCGGAATCGTCGGAGAAATAGGAGGCGGTGTAGTGGTGGCGGTGTGGGTAAGGAGAAACGCAGAGGTAAGTCCAGATGTATAGAGCCCAACGGCCGAGCTGCTGCAGAGGGAAGCAGATGACCAAATCGACCATCTCATCGCTGCTGATCCGCTCCGGCAAACATGCCACCCTCTGCCACGCCTCCGCCGATCTCTCCGCCGTCGAAATCAACAACGCACCGTTGAACGGCATCCCCACCCTCTCCCGCCTCTCTCTCTACATATATATGTACTGTATGTATCTAGATGGTTCGGTTGAGATATTTATTTATTTTTTTCTGATTATACTGTGCAGTTGTTGATCATTTTGTTAACTGCTTTTGACTCTGTATATTTGGACCTTTGAAAAATTAAAAGGAAATGGCCAATCATGGCTTTACCTACTGGCCCACTTCCTCTGTATTATTGTACAAACAATACTTTGCCACCGGTGCTGATGCATTATCTCCTTCTAAATTATAAAATGACATTATACTCGAAGGTGAAAGTGAAAGTTTACTGGTATTAACTTTTCATTACGTATGATATTTAACCCCAAATTGTGGAATATTTGGATTACATGTAAACTTATGTAATTTTGAGAAATTAAATTTCATTGCAGCAAAATGAAAGTCTTAACAAAAACGAAAGAAATTCATTGAGATAACAAGCGCTGAAATTCATTAAAAATCTCCCAGGCGTTTCCACCATCCGCTCTTCTTCTTTTTCTTCCCCGGCCTCCGCCGCCGCCGTTGCTGGTAGTCGCAACCGCAGGCCGTTGTCGTCTCAAATGTCCACGTCCGACAGAGAGGCCATTCGTGCAATTCGGATTAAAAGGTACTTTCTTTGACGTGCTGCTGTGTTGTAACCTTGTAATGCAGAGCAGAGGTATATGTAACCTGGCTTGAAACATGAAAGTATTTGGTCGATTACTATTTTGGTTAGGAGAAATGCACATTGTTTTGATCTGGAATATGTCTCTCATATGATCGGGTATGGTGAATATCGAGTCTTTTGAACTAGAGTATAACTTAGTGAAGTGGAGGCTTTTTTTTTCTTCATTTCAATGAGATGAACATTATGCATCCATTATAGTGTTTTTGATTTGATGGCTTCATTTATTCTGTCCTCTGTACGTGCTGTATGCATTTAAGGCAAATGATTGAAGAAAACGAGAGACGTTTAAACTGTTCCATGAATTTGTTGGTTTTCATTACAGAGCTTTGTCCATTTTTATCATAAAGTGGCTGGTTTTCGTTTCCCCATATAGGTGAAAGGGCTTGCCTGTTCTACATGCTAAAACTTTGGTCTGATGCTTGCTGTAGTTTTCTTTGAGAACTTATTAATTTATGGAGTACTTACTTTTCACATGGTTTTCAGACATGCAGGCTTGACGGAGAGATTTGAGCTCTTCGTATGTGGTCGAGAGATGGCAAATGCTTTCTCTAGACCCCTTGGACCAGGTATTCAAGCCAAGTCTGATGCTTTTTAGGATGCTATAATTTGAAACTCTTCAGTCCTCATGTTCACAATTGTTATTATTACTTCGATACCATATACAGCCACCTAAGCGTACATAAACTAAGTTATACGTGATGTTATTGCCTTTCCCGTCCTTAAGACTCCCCAAGCATGAAGAGACTGTATGTTGATCGAAACACGGAGCCCTTCTTTTGGATCTGGAATATATGACGATTTCTGTTTTCCGATTCCAGGTGATTTGCTAGAAATTTTCTCCAGTTAAGAAATTGTTGGTTCACATCTTTTGTGATCTCTGACTTATAGA
The DNA here is from genome assembly GCA_026898415.1 of Leonotis leonurus. NCBI lineage: Eukaryota > Viridiplantae > Streptophyta > Magnoliopsida > Lamiales > Lamiaceae > Leonotis > Leonotis leonurus. The sequence continues at coordinate 2,620,679 of JAPKLX010000003.1, read as the reverse complement.
AGATTTCCAACCAAATCTTTCAATTTCTTGGTCTGCTACGTTTCAAATTCAAGCCTGTCTTTATTTACTTTCAACTTTAACATATAGCTTTGGGCACTGGAGATGAAATTCAAGACAGCACCGGGGTTCGTATTCAAGACCTGATATTCAAAGAGTCGAGATATTTACCTCGGTGTGGTACAACGATACACATCATGTGTATATTTATGTGCTATTGAAGCACTCAGTAATACAGCCTTCACAGTGTTTAGCTACCACGATTACCATCCTTGTGCACCTACATCATCTCAAAGAAAAGAAAAACAAGAAAGAGGTTGATGATCACACCATGTAGCCCCATATAACGTATTGGTGATACTGGTTGTAGCTCTGAGGAAGGACAGAGGAGCAGAGAGAAAGGAGGGTTGCCCCCTTCCAAAATTAAAACCATTTTTAATAATTCAAAAGCAGGAAACCTACAACAAGATTACTCTTTTTTGGGATTTCTTGGTTCATTAGCTTCTATAATCAAGTGGGTTTCAACCACATTTCATGCTACTCGTCAGCAGCAGCCCCACCACTTCCCTCATGCCACCTACCATCATTCATCAAACCTCAACTCTTGTTATGATATCACAGGTAAGCTATGTATGTCTAGTTCCATATTACATGAAAATGTCATTTTGGAGTTTTATCAACAATTTGCTTGTGTAGGCAGGGATCCGGTATTTTCTGAATTCTTCTGTAAGGACTTACAAAAGAAGTTTTTTCAACAAAGATGTGAATTGAGAAGGATTGGTCGTCGAAACATGAACCGAAGACTAAACATTGATATACCCCAAAACAATACATTTTTTTTACCCTGAGACATAATGGCAGTTGCCGATCATTTAATTGGACTTAAATTTGGAATGGTTACAATTGATAATATGAATCATTTGTAAAAATAAGCGCATTTGCTCTGTAGCGGATCTTTTACAAGATCAATTCGGATTGTCTCTGGTTCGTTTAGAAAATGTAGTTACATGCAATTGTTCATTTTCTACCCCTCTCTGAGCAAACAATGTGGGGGCAATTCAAATCACTAATGAAAAGAAATCACTTTATATAAAAGGAAAAAGAGAGAAGATTTTGCACCTGATATGAAAGGCAAAAAAGGTACCTATTACTTGAGAGGAATGGATTGCTTGCTTTGGCATCTTAGGTGAACTAACAACTTGATGCAGAGTGATTAGAGTAAAAGCACAGATTTGAGGCAACTTAGAAGCATTTGATTCTTAATCATTGAGGTTGAAGAAAGGGTTTTAGGTTCTCTCATCCAAAAGCATATCTTGACTTTACTTGTGTGACAAAAGGACAAATCTTTTTTCTTTATAATATCTAATTGTAATAGTTGGATGAAACATCAAGAGACATCTCTATGTAAATTAGAATATATACCATCTGGTGCTCAAACATATTGTATATTAAGAAAGGTTTCAAGCAAAGTTGGTAGACCTTGTTTTCTATTTGATTGAGTAATGTCACTTTCATCTCTAAACATTTGTACCATCTTAATTTAATTGAGCTCTTGTGAGAAGCAAAGCTTAACCACGAAAGGAGTGAATAAGGAACTTAGGTTGCACGAGCCATCTGAACACGAAACTCGTTGATTTAAGATGAGGGAATCTATATGCTGTGGAAAGGATTGTGATATGCTTTTCTATATTTTGAGTTTTGGATACTGTTGCAGTTAAAAATAACCTGTAATGGAATGTTGGGGAGTTAGGTGCCTTACAAATTGGTGTATTATCATCTCTTCATAGCTGGACTTTCTGCCTAAGCACTCATCTTCCTTGTTCTTTCTAAACTTCCTAATTTTCTTGCAGCTAACACCGTTTTCGCTTGGATTATGGCTCATGCATCTTTTCTGGTAATAATGCTGCATTTCTTGTTTCTTATTAGCGGATTTCTACAGATATTAGTTTTCTTGAGAACTGTAGTTCTTGATTGTCAGCTTGAAGGAAGACTCTTATTTTCCTTGCTTGAATTGCAGACTATATGAAAGAAGCAAACGATTGAAATTTACCTCATCTGAAGTTGCATGCTAAACCAGAGATGGACCTTTTATAGGCAGAGTTATCACGATGAAACGACGATGAAGGAAAGCATTTTCATGAGGGTATTATTTTACAAGAGCCACTGTCCATTGATGTGCTTCTGCAAGCCTTCTGCTGCTCATCTTTACACTTCAGGGCCACTGAAACTGGAGAGTGCTCCACACATCGTTCCTTCCACAGTTTATGCCGTTTCTGGTAAGTCGTCTATTGAGGGTGTTAAAGAAGAAGGGAGTGTGGATAGAAAGCATGAAGCTCCCCACACCGTGCTCAAAAGCTGCATACGAAAGCTCTGTCCTCGCCACAACTCCACCAGAGAGGTTGGGTTGAAAAAAGTGCAGTGGATGGACCACTTGGGGAAGGAACTTGCTGAGATCAGAGAATTTGAATCCAGGTGATCCTTTGTTTTATTTCTTTCTATGCAAGGTTTTTCAATTTCCTATTTCATGATTTGATATTTGTACGATTATCTGAGTCCTCTTTCCTTTGGAGGATCAAGGAGATTCCCATTGATGGTGATATCATTTGGATCATGTAAAAAATTTATCAGCAGAAAAAGCTTACTAAGAAACTGTTGATTTTCATTTCTGTAGGAATTTCATAGTCTAGCTTCTGAAGTTCTTGCTTTCAACTTCTTTTCTTCAGTGAATCAGGAGATACAGATACAGAAGAACAAAGCAGCCGTTGCCTCTGTGTCATTCTCTGAGGCTGCTCCGCCTTCTCCAACTCAAAACCCTGCGCTTGTTGCACGACTGGCTGAAGTACATTATGGATGGAACTTCGTTCGAATCGTGTAAATGAAACAAACACGCTTACAGAAGCGAAGGTGATCGATCATCTGTAATAGGCTTCACTGTTGCCTTGTTCGACTGTTAATTTTGCCAACCATCAATCTCAATCTGTTTCTGATCCAACCAAGAATATGCTAATATGCTTGTGAACAATTGTAGTCATCCATCATTGATTCTTTCTGAAAACATTTGAATCACCCAGTTTCATGACAGTACATATTTGCATTATCTCTTACAAACTCAGTTAAAGAGTGTTACATACCTTTCAAATAAATAAATGAAACATGCCGTTGAAATCAGTTTAATTCCTGTGGAGCCACGTGGCACCTCTTTGCTACAGATTTGTCGATTTGATAAAATAGTAAATAGCATGAATACTAAGTAAGAGTCTAAGACACTGATAGAGAAATTAAGTTTATTGATTGGATATAATAATATCGTTTATATGAAACCGAACCCAAATCCAAACCATTTGTAATTGATCAAGTAATAATATTGCAACATCATAAATTTATTGCACATTTGCACTTGTTTTACTAATTTGGAATTTGGAGGTTCCATCATCCATGCATTGCAATGCCATTGCCAAGCCGTGTATCCAACCTGAACTAGCTGGACTTAAATCTCTATTCCTTTTCCAAACCTACAATAGAATTATAACTAAAGTTCTGCAAAACTCATCCGCCACCACTTCGGAGCTTCGACGCCACCACCACCACCACCATTTATTGTTCTTCGGTTGGCTTAGTAACCATACCCTGCGTCAAGAATTACAATTTTTTCATCAATATTAGTGATTGCCTCTGCGTCAAGAATCACAAAGAGAATAATGTTGACATCTAGCAATACCTGAGTTGTCCATGGGGTTTCCTTGCACGACTGGCTCAGGTTCCTTGATCTCGACAACCACGCAGTCGGACATCAAGAATGTCTTTGCCACTGAAGAAGCGTGCTCCAAGCAACACCTCACCACCTGTGTTGTGACCAAGAAACAACCAATTCGCATAGATTCATTACTTTCAACTTCATGAAGGAAAAAAAGAAAAAGCACATTCATGTATTAACTAACACTTTAGGCCACAGAAGATTGTTTAAAGTGTCCCCCACAACAAGATATGATATGAGGAACGCATTCAGAGAGACACCTACCTTAGTCGGATCAATGATTCCAGCTGCCATGAGATCTTCATACTGTCCAGTAGCCGCATTGTATCCGTATTTTGGGTTATCACTTGCCAGCACCTAAACATGTAAAAAGGTCTTATACACAAACTCATAAACTTGGAAGAATGATTATGTCCATTATAAATCTAGGTAAATAGCAAGTATAGGCACACCTTTTCACTAACAACGCTTCCATTAACACCAGCATTTTTGGCTATCAATTTCAATGGATAACTCAAAGCTCTTTTGACAATGTCAGCTCCAACCTGCAACCAGAAAACATCTCACTTACATTTCCTAACTGGTTCAAATTTTAATTAACAGGCAACTGAAAACTTTGGAATATCATGAAACGGCCTGAAAGTTCCAAGAAAAAATTTACCTTCTCCTCATCATTTTCAAGAGTGGCCTTGATAGCATCAACTTTGGCTGCAAGCCTCAGCAGCGTGCATCCACCTCCAACAACAATTCCTTCCTCAACAGCAGCCTGCAGCCAGCAATAATTTTATTAAAACCTCTTAACATCCTCCAGCAATTAGTGAATAAGATATTTAGAGATTAAGAAATTGTAGCCCACCTTAGTGGCGTTGAGAGCATCTTCTACTCTAAGCTTCTTCTCCTTCAGCTCCGTTTCAGTTTGCGCTCCAACCTTACAACATCAGAGGTGTAATAATTTAGATCATTATAGAAAAAACAACACACGGTAAAGACACGTTAAAGTTGAAAGGTAAACAACAATTACCTGAATCACAGCAACCCCTCCTGATAGCTTTGCAATTCTTTCATTTAGTTTTTCCTTCTCATAATCTTGATCAGCCACCTGCTCATAAATGATGCATCATTAGGAAGATTCAGAAAACACTTTATTCATACAAACCTACATGTTGGTAGACATAAGGCAGAATTAGCACACCTCAATGAGATTTTTTATTTGAGAGACACGTTTGTTAACAGCATCCTGGGTACTTCCATCCCCAACTATTGTAGTGGAGTCCTTAGTCAGTACCACCTTAGCAGCATGGCCCAAGACATCCTTGTCGGCCTTGTCTAAGGTCAGACCAACTTCCTCCCTGATCACAGTTCCTGCAAAATGAATTGAAGAAATCCAAATGAGTGACTGAGTACAAAAATGATGCAAATCAGCCAAAATATCAGAAAAGGAAGTTTTCACTAAAAAATTACCTCCAGTCAAAGTAGCAATATCATCAAGATACTGACTCTTTCTCTCCCCAAATCCAGGAGCTTTAAGAGCGGCAACTTTCAGTGCCCCCCTCAGCTTGTTCACAACAAGAGTTCCTAGAGCTTCTTGCTCAATATCTTCAGCAATGATCAGAACAGGATAACTGCCTCTGATGGCATCTTCCAAGACATTGATAAGATCTCTTGCATTCGTTATTTTCTTGTCCACAAGCAATAGCTGCAGAAGCAAACCCACTTTTAGTAATAACGGATATCTGAAACTTCTAGTACAAACACTAGATCATCTGTTGGATAAATAATTACCTTGCAATTATCATATTCAACAGTCATTTTCTCACTATCAGTTACAAAGTAGGGAGAAATGTAACCACGGTCAAACTGCATCCCTTCAACAACATACAGATTGTTTTCCGCACTACGGCCCTCTTCCAGGGTGACCACTCCTTTTCTACCAACTTTGCTCAATGCCTCTGCTATCATGTTCCCAACTTCATAGTTGTTTCCTGCACTTACAGCAGCAACATCTGCAAGCTCACTATCTTCAACCTGAAAATGTTCAGAACGGTTATTCCATATTAACATTGTGTAATAATCAACTCATTCATCACAGATAATTTGTTTGCTTGCAACTTGTCCAACACCTAAATTGAAAAGGGGTACGTACCTCTTTGGAGATTGCTTTTAGTTCTGCAACCAATGCCTTGGTAGTCTTTTCAATTCCTCTTGTTATAAGAACAGGATTTGCTCCTGCTGCAACTACCTGAAAACATGATCATTCCATATGATATAAACATTTACACTGTAAGAAATGATTGCCAGCAAAGAGACCACATACCTTAACACCTTCGGCAATGAGCCCTTGTGCAAGAACAACAGATGTTGTTGTCCCATCCCCAGCCAGGTCATTTGTCTTGGCAGCTGCTTGTCTTACCAATTTAGCTCCAATGTTCTCAACTGGATCTTCCAACTCAACCTATATTGAAAGCAATGAAGTTTCAGGTCTTGTATTTATTTACCAGGAATCGACAATAGAACAACAAAATTGTTTCTATTTATAATATGGACTATAAAGCCACTATGCTCATGGAGTCATATTTCCATTGTTACTCAGAGCACACACGTATGAACAATTCCAGATATTGGTAATTGGTGTACCTCTCGAGCCACTGTAACTCCATCGTTGACAATTTTTGGGGCACCATACTTGCTTTCAAGGACAACATTCCTTCCTTTGGGTCCAAGTGTGACACCAACTAGATCTGCGAGTTTGTTAACACCAACCTAATACCAATAGAACCACCCTTTAATATCCCCAAGATAAAAAAAATAACTTCAACTTAACAGAAATGAAAACTCCAAATGTCACCTGAAGCCTCTTGATGGCCGAGCCATCCTTGTTGAAGTACAAGTCTTTGGCAGCAGCTGTGATTTGAGAGGGACGTGTTTTGCGTAGAACCACGTTCTTTCTCCTCCCAATCGAACTAGAGGATATAGAAGCAAACGAAGACAACCTGCTCGATGAAATTGCAATTTTATCATCGATCACCTTGCTGCCAGGGGCAGCCAATGAACCGACTGATGACATTCCAGCGAATGTAGATGCCATTTACTCCTTAAACCTAAATCAAAAGCAAAGAGTAGTAATTAGTAAATCAGAGTATCACCAATATCGGGCATCACATGTCTGTGGCAAATAGATGGAATGAATTTGGATAACCCAACCAAACTCTTGTAACTTAGATAGTGTCATCAAATTACAAATAAATTCTCTATAATCTTGCTTTCTTGTAGCAAGTGCAGTGTAGTAATCTATTTTACTCTCCTTCGCTTTCAGGTTTTTGACAGATTTCAAGAATTGGACGCACAACGACAAAAAGAAGCAAACTTAAAACGTCAATTCCGATCAACCCCGTATCCAATAGAAACTAGGGGTTTCACAAAAATTACATCTTTGATCAAAAGACCAAGCAACATAATGCAAAACTACACCATCAGCTGACAACCAACAGATAAATTGTTACTCTCGAATTCATAATCAATAAAAAAAAGGGGGTCGCAACACAGAAAGATAACTCATCGGTAGTACGTAAGCATAAACACAGGAAGACCACAGCTTGACATAGAAATACATTTCAATTCAGCACCTGCAATTATCCAAAAACATCACAGATAAGCAGAGAGATACAGAGTATGAGAGAAGCAGCTCACCGGAAATTGAATGAAGATTGAAGAATTGAGATGTTAGAAGCGATGTTTCGAAGGAAGAGGATGAGGAGAGGGGTTTATCCAGAAGCAGACGAGTTGGTAGATGGGTTGATTAGGTTTTTAGTAGAAGTGGGTGAGTGTGTAGTGTGTGTAAATCAAGGGATCACCTCACTTCTTGAAGCTTCCACTTCATATCAGCCGTTGGATTACGTAGAGGAAGCATCTAGAACATCTTCACTCTACAGTCTCTACTAGCCTATTTATTCCACATAAATTAATAAAAATCTATTCTTTCCTTTACAAATTTAAATAATTACTCCCTTCCTTTCCTCTTAATAAGTTTGCAACATTCTTTTAACAAATTGTGAGTATAATAATAATTACTTTATACCAAAACAATCTTGTTTTATAAAATTTAAAGATTATGTTATATTCCTATTATTACAAATTTACAATAATGTAATAAGATATATTGTATTTGTAATAAATTAAATGATACTATATACTTGGATAGAAGGCTAATAATGTAATTTAATACTAGTTAGGTAATATATATGAATATATGAACCTCAACTAACTAAGCAGAACCTTTAAAAAGGCAAAGTATATAATCTGCAACTTTCTGTTTCACTGTCAAGAATCTGGATTACTATATATGGTGAAAGAAATGGTGTGAGGTGCAGCAACATCAAGTTGCAGAGGCTCCAAAGAATCCACTATGTCTCTCATCAATGGCCGCGCCTTGGGGTTGCGGTTGAGGCAGTGGTAAGCTAGCATGGCTGCTTTTTGGACACCCTTCCCAGGGTAGTCTCCTCCTAGCCTTGCATCTACGATGTCGAGGACCTTCTTTTTTTCTCTCAGTATCGGGATAGCCCACTCCGTGAGGTTCTGCTCCCGCGCTGGCCTTGAACGATCCAAAGATTTCCTCCCCGTTACGAGTTCAAGAAGCACGACTCCAAAGCTGTACACGTCGCTCCTAGGAGTAAGGTGGCCTATGCATATGCACAGACGTCGCCAGTGAGACAACATGTCGAAAAGATTGCCTAATGCATGGGTTGATAGTAGAATACTACCTGTCATTATGTATTCCGGTGCAGCGTATCCGTATGTTCCCATTATGCGGGTGGAGACATGAGTCTTGTCTCCTTCTGGACCGTCTTTTGCAAGGCCGAAATCCGAGAGTTTTGCATTGTATTCCTGTTGAGAGTTCTTGTTTATGGTTCATTGTAGATGCTATTTGGATTGGATCAAGAATGGTTTCGAGTCTTTCGACCAACTAACCTCGTCTAGTAAGATGTTCGATGTCTTAAAATCACGGTAGATGACAGGCTTCTCTGCTTCATGCAGAAAAGCAAGTCCCTTTGCTGCACCAAGAGCTATCTTCATCCTAGTAGACCAAGGCAGAGGAAGCAGCACTCCTATAATAACAAGTACAAAGCAAGACTATAATGCTGTAATAAGTCCATTAGATTGTTCCAATATCTTCAATGTTTCAATTGTTCTACCAACCATAGCAGAATTATGGCATTCAAGAATGAAAAATGAAAAGAAGATAGATGAATGTGCACTCACTGGAAAACAAATGGTTTTCAACACTACCCTGAGTGCGTATTCGTATACCAGAACCCGATGCTCGTTCTCACAGCAATATCCAATCAATTTCACTAGATTTGGATGAGAAAGCTGCCCCAAGAAAATCACCTCGGCCTAAGAATCATAGATAAGACAGCTATTCAGCAAAATCAGTGACATGATATGAAGCCAAACTTGATGAAGTTATCTATTTACCAGCCATTCCCTATGACCTTGAGAACTGCTGTCTCCATCATGAACCTTAACAGCAACGGTGATCGGCTGAAGTCCTTGTATATCTTCAGAAATGTAGCCTTTGTAGACACTTCCAAATCCTCCTCCTCCCAACATGTAATCTCGTCTGAAATTTGAAGTGGTGGTCTTGAGCTCGTTGAACGAGAAAACAGTTAGTGGTTTGGACGACGTGCAGCGACGCAGGTCTTCAACTTCTTCAGGATTCGATGGTAGTTTCCTTTCATCCTTCCTCACTTTCTCCTTGGGAGCTTGATCTGGAGATTCTGTAACACATGAGGTCCAACAAGTTCAGCAACATACAAATTTGAACAGGGTACTAAATACTAAAAGTACAAATAAAATAATATGTTGTTTGATGTAGTCTAATCTTGGGTGAAACACAATCAAGATTGCATTTATATCTGAAAACACCTCAAGATCATTAACTGGGAAAAGGGAAGCTCACCAGACTTTGCGTTGGAAGAGACCCTGTAGATTAAGGGTTCCCACCCACACCAGCAATTCCCCATTAGATCAAACTCTCAAAAATCTAAACAAGAAAAAGTCCCTCTCTTTCAAACACTCAAAGGAGATTACTCATAAGAGAAATATCGTTTTATTTCCAAGAAAAGGAGAAGAGGGAGAAGTTGAAAAGAGATTTAAAGAGTGAATGGAAATGGTGTAGTAGTGATGGGAAATCAAATGGATGGGTGGAGTGTTAGTGGGTCACAGTGGTCTGGGAAGTTTAGGCTGATCATAGCATAGTTGAATCCTTGTTGTTGCACTTTCTTTTCATCAATTCTTCTATAGTTTGGTTATTGCGGTTTGTAATTTAATTCCCACCAATCCTTTTCCTATGTGTGTTGTCCTTACTGTTTGTTAGCTTACTATGTAACCACCTTAAATACTTATTGTAGAAAGACTTGCTTAAGAAAGATTTTAAGATGGTATGAAAGTGAAACTACTTAGCAGAAGGGATTTGACTTGAGTGCTTGTGTTTAGTGTGCAAATCTTCCTATTTGATGAAGTTAATGTAAAATGAAAGCACAGCAAGAAACCTTCCAAGATCAGAAAGAGTGCTTGTGGTTAGTGTTGGCGGCCGCATTTTATGTTGAAAATTGTCAAGAATCTGCTTCTTGATCAAGCTGGTTGTGGGCTGTATGCACTATGAATAGATGTATCTGTTTTGAGTCATTGACCTCTTCCTGAAAAGATGGCTGCAAACTTGGATCTTTAGTGTAAGCTGTTGATTTCAGTTTTATCAGCTTCATATAGAAATTCTTTTAGGGAACTATTTATTACAACATCTGCAGAGACTTGTGTTATCTTGCTATAATATGAACAAGTGTTATAGATCAATATCACTACCTGAAACTGAAAACACGCAGCAGTGTCTCCCTCTACGACGCAAGCCATCCCCTCTTTTCCGCGGATTGGTTATATTTGGAAGCTCAATAGAGAACCAAGGGTCACAGTTATCTAATTTTGCTGCTTCTAAGGAAACATTGGCATCTATTTTGGAAACATGTTGCTCTTACTACTTTGAGAAATCACACAGATTGACTGTCTTTATATGAGATGAGATTCAGTTATGGCATATGCAAAGATCCACCTCTCATGCAATTTGAGAAATTCTGCTTTGGGGCTTGTCTCTTTCACTTTCACTTCATTGATTCATTCAAGATCCACTTCCCATGCAATTTCCATAACCTACAGTTCTGCAACTCTCTTGGTCTCCTCAAGTAATCGTCACCATGTTTTTCCCTCTTAATTTGTTTCAATTGCCCACCATACCTATCATCTCTTTACATATGAGCGTCACCTTCACCACCTCGCCAGCGTATAGTATATACCACAGGTCGAAACTGATCATAACTTTTTTCATCCCAAACTGAACCTTCCACGTCAGAGTGCATGCAGATCACTTGCACATTTTCACTACAAACTTTTTTCTTTTCTTTTTCTAGCTAGGAAGAAGCAAATTAAAGCAACCAATGTCCACAGCTACAAGAACTCCTCCTCTGGATTTGCTGCGACTCTCCATGCAAGCTGAAGTTAAGCAACAATCTTGAAAAGTAATCAACATTTTCTTAACTAACTTTGAAAGTAATTCAACAAGAAAGTAATAAGATAAAATGGTTACTGAATCAGAGAGCTGGGATTTCATGGGCCTCACCCTTGATTACAATGGAGGAATACTATTGCAGCTCAGCCATGGTGACGAAGTCGTAGTTGCTCCCTTCAAAAACTGAAGTTGTCAAGAATTAATAAAAAATGATTTGAATTATAATAAGGTGTGTGGCCAGAATGGGGGATGTGCCAAAGCAGTGGAAAGGAGCATGCGACGAAGGAGAAGAGTTCGAGGCAACAAGAAAGTGACAGCAGTTGAGACGAGAAGAAGGAGACTTGATTTTAATACTGATTTTTGGATATATACAAGATATATCTATATTTCTACACATGAATGTTGAAGTTTGATCAGATTATGAGCACCAGCCATTAAAACTCTTGATCAATACTGTAACACTGACTGCAATTAATCCTACCAAGTAACCCGCCCCAAAAGGAGCATGGTACCACAGATTACTACTTTGGATATCATCATCTTCTTCTTCTTCATCACCACCATTAGACCCCACCTCCACCCGCCCGCAGCTCCTGTTAATCACATACCCGCACAGTTTCGGGTTCCCTTCAAACGCAGCAGACCCAAACGTCTCGAACTGAAACCCCCTCGGAATCTCCCCTTCCAGATCATTCTCCGCCACGCTGAACGCCGACAAGAAATGCAGCTTTGTCAGCGATCCCGGAATTTTTCCCGACAGACGATTCCTCGACAAATCCAATTTCTCCAAGTTGGTCAGTTGCGACAGCTGCTGAGGGATGCCGCCACTGAAGTTGTTGCTACTAAGTTCCAATGCGCGGAGGAGCTTCAGATCTCCGATCTCCGCAGGAATTCCTCCGCTGAGATTGTTGTTCCCTAGCTTGAGCCCTCGCCGCAAGTTGAAGAGGCGATTGTACTGTAGACTGTCGTACAGAAATGGCAAGGCGAGATGGCTTAAATCCGTGCTGGAGTTGTCGGAGATCAACGCCGGTAGCCGCCCTATCTCGCACGGAACCTCCCCCGATAACGAGTTCTGAGTCAAGTTAAGGACAAACATGCTCGGCATGGATCCCAGCCACGCCGGTATCGGACCGGAGATGTTGTTGAAGGAGAGGTTAAGCACCTTCAGTTTCCTCAATTTTGAAATCCAATTTGGGATTTCGCCTCTGAAATTGCCACCTGCTAGGGTTAGAATCTGCAGATTTTCAAAACTGTTTAGGTGCAGGTCGTTGTCGTCGGGCACTCGCTCGTTGTGGAAGCACCTCGAGAGGAAGAGAACTGCTAGATTCTCACAGAGCTGGAGAGTGGTCAAGGCTCCGACGATGTTGGAGAGGTAGTTATCTGAAAGAGAGAGGTGGGTGAGAGATGTGGATAGAGAAGCCATGCAAGGAGGGATCTCGCCGGTGAGGCGGTTATAGGCGAGGCGGACCGCCGTGAGGGACCGGCACAAGCAGAGACTACTGGGAATGGCTCCGACGAAGGTGTTGTTGCCGAGATCAATGGCTTGTAGGTGTTGGAGTTTAGAGAAATTGAGAGGGGCGATTTCACCTCCGAAGAGGTTGTTCCGGAGGAGCAGAGTAGTGAGGTTGGAGCAGTCCATTAAGGAAGAAGGGAGGGAGCCATTGAAGTTGTTGGAGTGAAGTTGCAGTTGCTCCAGTTTGGAAAGCAAACCAAATTCAGAAGATAGCTCACCCATCAGTTCGTTCACATGGAGCTCTAAGACGACGAGGTTAGAGAGGTTAACAATGGCGTTGCTGATTCTTCCAGAGAGCTGATTGTTAGGTAGAGAGAGTTCCTTCAAAGTCGTCATTTTGTATAAATCATTTGGTAGCGATCCATTGAGAGAATTTGAACCAGCCATTAAAACTTCAAGATTTGAACATTCGCCGAGGCCGGGAGATAAAGGGCCACTAAATTTATTCATGGAGAGATCCAAGATTTTCAAGAATCTGGATGAGGCGAACTTGCAGATAGATGAAGGAAATGGCCCACTAAAAGTGTTGTTGCTGATGTTGAAAGTGATCAAATTGGAAGCATGAAGAAGGAATGAAGGAGTAAAGGAGGAGTTGAAGAAGTTGCTGGATAAGTCCAAAGTTTGGATATTGGTGATGTTGAGGGGGAAAGAAGAAATCGGCAGTGGACCAGACAGGGAGTTGTAGCTCAAGTCGAGAGTTCGGAGACGAGGCCATGAGTGGAGGAGGTGGAAAGGGAAATGGCCGGATAAATGGTTGTGGGAGAGATTTATGTGGGTAAGAAATGGAAGGTTTGGCAGAAAGGAGGAGTTGGGATTAATGGAGGCTGAGATATTTTTCTCCGGCAACCATAGATAGGTGACTTGAGCAGCGCCGTCGTGGCTTCGGCAGGCTATGCCTTGCCAGTGGCAGCAATTGGTGGAGGAAGACCAGTTGAGGATATCAGGAGAGGTAGAAGCTATGCTGTGGTAGAATGATAGTAACGAATCTTGTTCGAGCTGGCTGCAACTCAGTGCATTCTGGTGGAGTGAAGAGAGCATGAGGAAGAAGAAGGTGAAGGTGGTGGTAAGCACTACCATTGATTTACACATCTCTTCTCTCACTTGTTTGTTTTCCTTCATCCACTCCTTATATTTAACTTGTTTGGACTTGAAGCTAATTTGATTTCGAATGAGATCTCTTATCGCCTAATTGTCTGACATTTTCTAGTACATTAATAAGAAACTGACATCTATCACATTCGTATTAATGCAACACGAAATGTCATACGATTAAGTAATAAAAGATGCGAATTGGTTTGATTCTTGAATCATTCAAAACCATGATTCCTTTATAAGGATGGAAACTCTCTTGGTTCTTCATTAATGAATCACCATACTATATCGACATGGATTTGGCTATTTTCACTTTCTCACAACTCTATTGATGTGTGTCTTCAAATGGCATCAAGTGTAAATTCTTGACATTTTTCTCATTTCTTGATGATTTGATTTTAGATCTTCATATACAAAAAAGGAAAAAAAGAAAAGAAAGCGTGTATTGAAAGAGTAAAATAGTAGTGGACCATACTATATACTATATACGTTATTTAACCAAGTGTTCAAGATATCTAGATTTTGACCAATTTATCGTCACTTTTGTAGAAACCTCATAAATTTAGAAAATTAAATTGCATGATCACTTGCTCATTCATAAATAAATATCACCAAATAACACAGAGAAATAGTAGTTGATGAGGACTTGAAATTATAAGAAACTGTTCTAAAATTATTGTCAAACGTTTGAAAGCATGGGAGACTTGGTCCTTACGGAAACCAAATGTGGAAATTAAGCCAAACGAAAAATCACTCTGAAACTACTCATCACCAACTATAATATTATGCAGTCATTTGTGCATACTTAATTGATAGATTATCATTAAATAAATAAAAAATGAAATACTCACAGCTCTATATATATTATCTGTAAATATTGCAAAATTAGTTGATTTAAAGTCTTAGAAGAAGTTGTTATATTGGTTTGTTGTGTATGAATATCCACCCACCAGCTACGAGTCTCCATCTGGTCTTTGTATATAATGATTTCTTATATTCTTCTAATAGTTATAATGAAATAAATGTTGAAAACTCTGTCTCTATGTAGTCCCCTCTTATGATAATCACACTTATTCTCACATGCACAGTCGTTATAAATTTCTTGTTCTAAATTTAAAGTTTCTATCTTATGCTCCCTCCTTCCTGCTCAACATAACACAATTTTTTTATTGGTAAGTCTCATTAATAATGACACATTCCAAAAATAGTAAAAATTATTCATTCAAAAGGTGTGAACCCTACCATATCTATCATTTTTACACTACTTTATACACTCTTTTTAATAATAATGCCCAAAAATTGTGTATCATTCTTATTGGGACGGAGAGATTACTACTTCTTCATAAATAATTATGTTATGGGCCGGATTTGGGTCAAAATCTTAAGCTCGATGGGCGAATTTGGATCCATTTTTAGGCCCGATATACTCAGGTCCGCTCAAACCCAACCCGACATTATTATATTTAATATATAAATTATAAATTTAAAATAGTATAATTGTTACTGTAATTAATATATAATAAATATAAATTAATATACATATTAAATAATTAGATATATAGCTAAATAAGTTTGGATTTAGTATTTATTTGCATTTAAAAATATGAATAATTGTTAAAATATATAAAGTACAATTAAAAAAGTTAATTATATATTTTCTTAATATATTAAAAATAAAAATAATATAGAAAAAAAAGTCACGGGCCCAGCTTGAGCCCGCCCGATTCATATAGACATTGGAAAGCCCGGCCCAGCCCAACCCATTGTCATCCCGACATGGTGAGTTTATTAAACAAAATAAGTATAGATAAGTCCAAATAGATAAAAATAATATAGATTAATTCAGTATTTATTAATTAAGATTGAACTCGTCATATATCACAAATTTGTTATTAATACTCCAATAATGAATTATTTGTTTGATAAGTATCACACTTAAATTATTGAAATTAAAGTAATCACAGGAAAATAGATTATTCTAATTAATCTCATCCTACGTAGTAAACACTATACTAGATAATGTCATTCGAGACATTTGGGCAATTTAACTTTTCCTACTGTTTCACCCGCTACAAATTTATTAAGACTCACATGCGTTTTAAGAAAATAATTTAATTTAATGATATTATGTATCGACTAAAGTCACTATTGTGTTTAATTATATCGTATGTATAAATTAGATGAATCCAGTTTAAAAAGAAAAAGAAATAAATCGATAATAAATTTACGAATGACTTAAATTGACAAAAATGAATAATAAAATTAAGGACCGACATGATTTTTGTTTAATCAACATTAATTTTTTTTGGATACATTTGGTTACACTACTACAAATTAATTTGTTAATCAGTTAAATACGTTATTTTTATTGTCATCCGGAAGTTACATCATTAATTTAAATACTTTTGTAGCTACAATTCAATTAGCTTGTTTAGATAATATTTTTTTAAAAATTATTGTTTTTTCTTATATTATCGGGCCAACTTTGTAGCTTGAAAATTTCGAACTTACAAAATTCAATAAACCCAATGTTATTTGTGGACGAACTTTTTTAGACCTATTTTTTTTTTCAAAACTTGTTTTTTTTAAGAAAAACAAATCATTCCAAACATGAGTATTTTGGGCGGGCATATCGATTCGAGCCATTTTTTCGGCTCAACTTGTGTCTACATGTGTGATTTATTTATCTAAATATTGAAAAGTAAAATTAAAAGATCTCCTGATTGAGTTTTCACTATTGGCAAGGAGGTCATTCGATAAGTTTTGCATCCCGACGGTCTTCATAATAGAAGAGACATTTGACGATAAGTTAAAAACTCAGAATGTGAGTACTTTATTTGGAAATAAGAGAATTCCGAGGGGCAGAATGTTATATCATTGAAGTATGGGGGCGAAGTGCAATAAAACGAAAATCCAATACGTTTATTCTGGTAATTGGGATTGAATTGCATCATCACATTTCAGACAATTCTCAACAAAGTCAATTAGTCATCCTCAACTCCTCCTGCTATCCGATTGGAGTAATCCAATACCAAATTCTCCCATTTCCGCAATCTTCCACTGCAATTCAGACCTCTCTCTATTTAACAAGGGGTTGGATTGGTTTTCCCTTCCTCACACGCAGGCGCAGCGACGATTAAGATGAGGCTACCGATGGTTGATTGCCGGAGTTTAATCCAGTTCTGCCGAGAATTTCCCCCTCGAAACACCAATAATTTCACCAATCAGAGCCGCCGCCGCCGTCTCACAGCTGATTCCATAAACCCCCTTTCGAGTGAATTCTGCCACCGCTGGCCGCTCGCTGCCGTCGATCTGGTCATACTCGTATTGGTGATTGCCTCCTCGGCATTCCTGATCCTTCCTTACTTAAAATTGATCTTATTCGAGCTCTTGCCTGCCGTTCATGGCTCGATCGTTGACCTCATCCTCGAGGAGCCGATACCGTACGTCGTCGGCTTCCTGACTGTGGTGGTTGGGGTGATTATGGCTCTGTTTATCGATGTGAGGATGAGGAAATGTGGGAACCCTAAGTGCAAGGGGCTGAGGAGGGCAGTGGAGTACGATATTCAGTTGGAGACGGAGGCTTGTGTGAAGCACTCTCCGCTGCCGCCGCCGCTACATGTGGATGCTTATCGCGACCTTCATGCTTTGACGGAGCTTGAATTGGGGGAGGATAGGAAGGAATTAGAGGCGGAGTTGAAGAAAATGGCGCCTGTTAATGGAAGGACAGTCCTCATATTCCGAGCTCCCTGCGGATGTCCTCTTGGTAGGATGGAGGTTTGGGGCCATAAGAAAATCCGTAGAGTCAAGAAATAAGCAATCTTTATCTCGTTTTTACAGCAAATATAATATAATACCAGTCGTCCTGATACTATATCTATACATATATATACAATAAGTGATGCTTTAGTAGTAATCCACTAGAAATTGAGGAAAAACTTAATCACATAGTTTGTTATCTGAATCTATCAGCAATACAACTAACACAGTTCCATTGCGTTAAAAATGCATTGTTTTTGTTTCATGATTACTGATGCTGTCTTTTCATGCTATCCTGATTTCTATTGCCTGAAAGGCTTGAAATTTGTTCAACCCGTTGTGCATGTTCTAAAGCCATGGAACTGTTGTAGTAAAATACGTAGGTGTGTTTTGTTGTGGTGATGCTTTAGACTACTAGACTAATATCTATCTTGTGTTAAGGATCTAATTTCTTTGCTTTTGATCTTGATAGCCATGTCAAGGTGATAGATACAGGTTTGAGGTTTAGAGCTCATCATTTCATCACTTATTGCCAATGTTTTTTTACTCATTCCACCGTCCACATTAGGTTTCGTATTTTACCTTTGAATTAATCATGAGATGGAACCTTGAGAGTTAATAAGAAGGGTGTTATCAAGTTAAGAATGATTCTCTGTACAATAAAACAAGATCCAATAAATGAGATTGTGATGTCCCCATGTCTCTCTTGATTTATCTTCTTGACTGAGTGCTGCATCCTAATGTGATGAGGGGATTCCTCGAAACTCTGATCGACTAACGATGCTTATCTTTGAGGCAATTGGCTTGATTACCTATGTATGACAATGAGGATTTATTTCCGAGTTTGCTGAAAAACCCAACTAATGGTTCTTTTAAATTATGGTTTGCATGGAGAATTCTGCTGTTCTTGTGATAGGGAAGACCGTGTCTAAAGTGATTTCTGCAATGTATTCTTAAGTTCTTTGCTTATTAATAGAGCTGATGCTGATCTTGAAACGCGTGTTGCGTGTTACCTTCAATTATACGGGAAACAGTGAAACAGGGAAGCTGCATTTCTCATAATCAAATGGTTCTGATTGTTACATGGTATTTGTTTTGGTTGTGATGATGTGCTTTTAATAGGTAGATATAGGATCAATGCAGGAATGCACACTGCATCTGCGGATCTGCGGGTGAAGACGACTCCCGAAAGTTGTGAATCGCTGATGTTAGTGTTGATTGATCCTACTAGGTAATTTCGTGCAAATAGAATGCGGCCAACACCAATCTAATCTACAAGTTGGCCTCGCATCTTTCTCATAACTATCAAGCAATTTCATTCCGGTACAAAATGAACTGATAACGCTCCTTGGAAATCCTGATTTAATCTTAGGAGTCAACCAGAACTGGAACACAGCTCTCTGGTAAGTCTGGTCAGACCTACCTCAAGTGAAGGACGGGACGGAAGGGCTTGTGGTGGCCGTCCACCAGCAACGACTGGATCCACGCCGAACCCTGCAACATAAACAATTGCTTGGAATTCAAAATAGTTAAGAAAGATTGGACGTTAGATAATTAAATAAGAATAGTAAAATCAAAATGTAAAAAAGTTACAATGACTTATTGAAAAGAAAAAAATGTGTGAAACAAATTGTAGGAT
The DNA here is from genome assembly GCA_026898415.1 of Leonotis leonurus. Lineage (NCBI taxonomy): Eukaryota > Viridiplantae > Streptophyta > Magnoliopsida > Lamiales > Lamiaceae > Leonotis > Leonotis leonurus. The sequence continues at coordinate 2,601,370 of JAPKLX010000003.1, read as the reverse complement.
TTAACATCACTTTTACATCATGACATTAACCCAATAATAAAGAACAAAAAGTAGGAAAAGACACTGCATTTTGCCAAATCCAAATCCAAATCCATCGATACGGCGTCGTTAGTGCAGATTCACAGCTCCAACTGCTCCCCAACATAAATCCATAGCTCTGCACTTGTAATTGAATTGATTGCAGGCTGATTCTTGATTGTTTCATGCTCTACTCAAGTCGCAAAAATTCTGGCAGAAGATGAAAACCAGAATTCTGCAAAACCTAATGCTGCTTGTATGCAGCATTATTCTGTTACATGGTGTTATCAGATCGGCAGCACCCCTTTCCCCGAAGGACTCTTTCTTGAGTTTCCCCAGAAGGTGCATTTGCTTGATCGCCTTCCTGTGCGTGTGTGAGTGCGTGCGCAGTTCATCAGAAGAAAAACGGGAAATAACAAATACTGGATTTTGGTGCAGATGAGACTTATTACAAGGGATTGTCATCATCGAGTGCGATTAAGTGCAAAGACGGATCAAAGGAATTCAACAAATCCCAATTCAACGACGACTACTGTGACTGTCCCGATGGCTCTGATGAGTCCGGTACTCTCTCATTGGCTCATATTTGTCTCCCGCTTTTAGTGTATTTATGAATTATTATGATCATGAACTTGTTTGGATTCACTCTGCTTGTTTTGCTTTAGAATCAGCTATGACTTAATGCTAGTGTCTTTCTTCAATTTGGTACTCGGCAGGAACATCAGCTTGCCCCAATGGGAAATTCTACTGCAAGAATGCGGGACATGCTCCCATCGTCTTATATTCTTCAAGGGTGAATGACGGAATCTGCGGTAAACTACTGTTCTTTACTTCTCACACTTGTTTTTCAACTTAAGGGATGATGTAGTTTTGATTTACTAAGGTCATGGTTGTATATGATGACTCGGTAAAGTAATCTTGCCTATTTAGGTTTCTGTTGTTCAGTTGGAAGTCCAATTTGTTGGCTCACTGACATTTTAATCTGAGACTGCATGTTTTGCTTTATACTTTATTGTGACGTAGAAAAAGTTAATAATGCAGAAAATACATGGCACAGCATTATTTTGTTGTTATTTCATTTTATTTTAATTTCCTGATTGCATGTTACAAGATTAGCTTTGACGTAGTTGCAAGCCTCATAGGAATGTTCCGTAATATTTCTCTGATTTATTGGATGAAATGCTTAGCTTGAAGCAGAAAACAGTCTATTTATTCTGTTAGGGAATAGAGTGTCTCTGATTTTTTATGGCTGCCACCAAACATTGTTATTCAGTCAATTATTGGATGACATTATGCTAAGAATTTCATCATTGCAATTGCTATAAAGACAAAGTGTAGTCTTATAAGTCTTTAAGTGAATGGCTTGTCAATCTTGTGTTGTATTAGATCACTTGTCTTATATAGTATGTAAAAATATGCATACTATATACTTTTCTCGTATTGTATTAGATCACTTGTCAATCTTGTGTTTGATCATAAACAGCTTGCCCTCGCTGTACATCTATTATGATGTTATTTATTTAGCACATTTTACCTGCATAAGGACTGAAATATATACAACTGGGCAGATTGTTGTGACGGGAGTGATGAATATGATGGGAATACTAGGTGTCCCAACACATGCTGGGAAGCTGGAAAAGTAGCAAGAGAAAAATTGAAGAAAAAAATTGTCACGTACCAGGAAGGTGTTACCATACGCAGGCAGGAAATCGAGAAAGCAAAATTGGCCATATCCAAGGAGGAAGCAGAACTAGAGAAGCTAAAAAATGAGGAAAAGATACTCAAGGGATTAGTGGACAAGCTCAAGGGTACGTTTTTCTTCATTTAGTGGCGGCATGAATCCATACCTCTCCCACCACATCCCACCATATTTGATGCAAGTTAAACACTGATAGTCTGATGTAGACATTTGATGTTTCTAGGCAATTATAGGAGGCTCTGTTTTACGCACATAAATATCTGAATGCAATTTTGATGTCATTTGTGCATACACTGCATATGTTTCCATGAGAAAGTTGACTTGTGCTTTATTACGACCCTAATCTTCAAGTTCACCTTCTAAAATGGTTGAAAATACTCTGAGATGAGAGAGAAGAGAACATGTTAAGTTTTACTTCACTACACTCCTAACTGATTATTTAACTTGCTATATTGGCACTACTGTGTGCTTCTTGAAGCTTTTGCATCAAATTCTTGATGCCCTACTATAGTGATGCACATTATGTTCTAAATGATATATTCCATTAGTTACTAATCTTATGTCCTGCTGTCTGCATTGTTTTTTTTCAAGAGCGCAAAGAACAGATAGAAAAGGCTGAGGAGCAAGAAAGGCTTCAGAAAGAAAAAGAAGAGAAGGAAAAGAAGGAAGCTCAAGTGATTAAAGAGGAGGATATCAAAGCTGAAGATATTGAGCGTATGCAGAAAGATATCCATGATAATAATGGGCTAGTAGATCAACCTCCTCAGGTTTTACTAATTTAAGCTTGTCCTGTTCTTCTGGAGGTTTCAGTTCGAGCTTGGCATTAAAATCTGAAGATTTAATTCATAATGAACATAGATGAATTATACGTGTAGTATATAACACTCCATGTTCATTGCTGGTAAATTAAAAGGGTCAGAGCTTTTATGCACCATTAACCCCATTTTAGTTTTACTTGAACTCAATGAGTATTAAGTTAAACTGCTTCTGTCTAAAGTAAGATTCTAGATTTTATCCAGAGATTTAGGCATAGTTGGCATGATGAAGATACTTACAAAGTAATCCTTGTGAAATATAGTTGCTACGTGACTTCATTGCATTGAAAGAACATATAAATTGACTATCCTACGACATTGTTTCTTAGAAAGAGAACAAACAGTTGGGTTAACAATTATCTATTCTAATGGATGAATCCTATACATAGACCACTGTATTTACTTAATAGAAACAAAAGTCCGAATCCAAATACCTGAGTGCTTTGGGCATAACTATCTGTTTATCCATTCCTTCCTAAATTCTCAAATCATACATTTGGTTTTTATTAGGATTCCGCAGAAGACAGTCATGGATCTGTCGGTGAACCTGAACGTGATGACCATTCAATTGAGGATATACTTTCAAATGATGGAGCACCACAGGAACAAGAGCACTCTGTCCAGGTTTGGTCTTCTTTTATTAAAAACATCACCTGTACAAGGTACATATTTTAGTTGTTGATAAATGAGATGTACTTTCTTCAGAATGCTGAACAGAGAGGTGAAGACTTTAATTCTGGTGGCAAGGCTGGTCTTGATTCTGGGATTCAGGTATGTTTGTGGTGAACTTGCCACAGTACCAGATTTTGTGATTTAGCTTTACCCTGTTCTAGTAAGTAGCTCACAGAGTCACAGTTTCAAATCAGTAATATCAGTAGCTTTTACTTTATGCCAATGACTTGATTCCTTATCCATTATATTTCTAAGCAACATGCTAACTCCGGCTTGTTTTCCAGGACGAAAGTATAGTTGAAGATACTGAATCACTATCAAAGGAAGAGTTAGGTCGTCTAGTCGCATCGAGATGGACAGGGGAAAAGAAAGAGCAACATAAGGAGGAGAATGATGCCTCACAGAATAAAGATCATCAATATCCTGATGAAACACCGTCCAATTATGAGGAAGATGCCAGCTATGCTTCAGAGGATGATGAACATAGCTATAATGAAGATGTTGATGACACTGAAGATCCCGTTGATGACCTTGAGGAAGTAGATCATTACGATTCCAGTTCTTCACAAATACGCGACTCTGATGATGAATTAGATTTTTCAGGTAAAAGTATTTTGTAAGAATCACTTCACAGCCTTCTGAGAATATCTTACCTGTATGTGATGCGAAAGTCACAGATATAACTGGTATGAGTAACTCATCATGGCTTGAAAAGATACAGCAGAGAGTGAAGAGCATCTTTCAGGCTGTTAAATTTTTCCAGAAACCTGTTAATATATCTGGTAAAACACCACTTTTATAATTTCAGCATCACTGGACCCAAGCAGAAGATATTAATCTTTTTATCCTTTTTTTACTGATTGACTTTACAGAGGCTGCACAAGTGCGTAAAGAATATGATGATTCCAGTTCCAAATTATCAAAAATGCAGTCGAGGATATCGAGTCTGAAGCAGAAACTAAAACAAGATTTTGGTATACCTAAGACATGGTGGTGTACACGTTTTTTAGTTATGAATTTTAATTTTATATACTTTAAAATGCACATTTATAGGCTTTTCAATATCTTCACTTTCTTATGTCAGGTCCAGAGAAGGAATTTCATTCATTCCATGGACAATGTTTTGAAAGCAAGCAGAACAAGTTAGAAAATTTTGAGTTTCTTCTCTCACCACGTTCATTGAGTCCCCCTTAAAAGAACTTTTCTATGAACTCAATTTACTTTTTCAGGTATGTTTACAAAGTCTGCCCATTCAAACAAGCTACACAAGAGGAGGGCTACAGAAGAACTCGTTTAGGGTGAGCATTTTTCATGGAAAGAGCGCCACATCTTCGTATATGCTGTTTTGGATTTGTACTGCTTGTTCCTTGGTTAAATTTATAGTATTTATTATTATTATTTTAATGTTGATTAATATTATTAATCTAAATCTTGTAGGAGCTGGGAGAATTTTGAGGAATCTTACAGAGTAATGCAGTTTTTGAATGGAGATAATTGCTGGAATGGCCCAGATAGAAGCTTAAAGGTAGATAATATATCTTATTTACTAAAATCTTGAATTGTTATTAGCATCCATCCTATAAGTACCCGATGGAATATATCAATATATTCACCATCCTTCAAAAGAAGTTGGTACTTGCAGATATAAGTTGCCTTTTCATTATTTCAAAACCAAATAAACTCTCAAAAGTGAATAAGATTGTTAGTTCTCATCATCTGTAACTTGTTTTCAACTCATTACATAATTGTAACTTTCACTTGTTTTAAAGAGGGACTATAGGCATCCAAGTGTGCTTTTTCTCCTTCAATAGTACTCTCAGATTGATCTCCTCATTGCTGTGTCCTTTTCCCCCCTCTCTTTGGGGTGGGGGAGACGATCTTTACAGGTCAGGTTAAGATGTGGTTTGACAAATGAACTTACCGATGTTGATGGACCAAGCCGTTGCGAGTAAGAATCTCTCTCCTTTATGTACTCTGTAGCTCATGGCTGTTGGGAACGGGTTCTCCCCATAGTTAGTTCTACATTGGCATCTAACTTGTAATTATGTGTTTTCAGATATGTGGCATTTTTAGCCACCCCTGCTCTATGTCTTGAAGATAAACTAAAGGTGTCACATTCTTTCTTTTTCATTTAATCCGATAGTGCTTATAAGCATGCTTTAGAGAAACACACATGGTTATTTTTTGATGGGAACTTAAAGAAAAAATGGAGTCACTCAACGGGGATCAACTGGTAGTAGGACAACACGAACACGATGAACTATGAGTAGGAAGAGCCATATTTGTATTAGCATGAGACAAAGACTCAAAGTGCAAGCAAATATCATGTGCAGCTGATTTTGGTACGGTAGGTGGAGATATTTCTATCCTGAGACATGGGAAGTTGAGCGACATACATAAATGCGGGATCGAGCTATTTTTGTTTTGTTTCATCTCAAAGAGAAGTAGAGGGTGTAGACTAGTAAGTCGGGACAGAAGTATCAGAGTATTATAAATATATAGTGTATTATATTCATGGTAATTTTTGGCTTGAGTTTTATTTTGTTTATTTGGATTAGTGGTGTTCAGGAATCACGGTTACGGTTACATTATTTCGAAATTGTAAGCGAACCAACTGTTCTAAAATGTGGATTTTATATGAATTTAAAGTTAAAATATTATTTTATCACTTATAAATAATGATTCTATATAATATACTATATTTGTCTCATTTTATATTAAATTGAGTGTATTATAATAATAAAAACATGTCAAGATTAGTAGGAGATAGGAGTAAAAACAAGATTGAATTATAAATTGAGAAAACCTAAGGTTGAGGAATCGATGTTTCGCAACTGTCAGCTCATGGTTCCAAACATTTGGAATCGGAACCAGAACTGTTCCTACACGGTTACGGTTTGGAAATAAGCGTCAGGCATGGTTATGATTTTTGAAACTGTCGGTTACAATTCAGTTAAGGTTTGGTTCCGACTATTGCAATTATTTGAACACTTCTAATTTGGATTTTGATACACGCATGACAATTATGTGAATAATGAAATGAAATATCATAATATTTATAATTAAATATGTACTGTGAATGATAGAAAAATTATAAGGAGTAATATATTTTATGTGAATAGAACAAAATAGAAAAATGTGCATTTTAATTTGGATTGTCTGATCCATCCACAGATGAATGTGAAAAGGAAGTATAAACGGAGGTAAGTTTGAGGGACCATAATGTGTTAAAGTAGGTTTGTTTTTATTAATTGAAATTGGTCTGTAATTTATTTGGAGGTCAAATTCTCTCTCTCTCTCAAGAGTAGTTGGAACTTGGAAGTGGGAAAGTTGAATCACAGTTCCCCTAGATTTTGACATTTTGTATAATGTGTTGCCACTGGATTTGGGGGACAAAATGCAAATGCAAATGCAAATGGTTTCTGCTGCAACCTCCTTTCCAGATTCTACTGCTTTTCTTTTTGCTTCTCCATCAAACAGCGTGAATTGAATTCTGTGGGAGCAAATCAAACACACTTGTCCATAATTTATTTTACTTATTATTCCACAGAAACAGCATCATCAATCTGTAAACTGAAAAGAAAGGTCACTGCCAATACCATCATCATCCCCATTCCATTGCCCACCATATTTTACAAGTTACAACTGCACACACATTCTTCAAATCTAATTTTGATAATATTTTTTAAATAAATATTTAAGTACGTGGGTATTTATTTGCCCCTTGTAAGTTATAAATATATTACTTCTCCTACTAAATAGGTGAGGAAATAGAAATAATAGTAAATTCAAGTAGCGGCTAGAATTCAAAAAAGGTTGGCGTTGGCCTTACACTACGCAAGTACGCATACCATACCTTTTCTTTCACATACATATATAAATAATAAATTAGTAAATAAGTTAGTATACTACTATTACTATTACTATTACTGGCTGCCCAGTTTTTCATTCCCATAACAACAAATTCTTCCTCACCACACCCACGTTGAGAAAGGCAGAGGGAGATAGAGATGACCAACCCGTTGGCTGGTGATGGAGGAGGAGCAAAGCCGGTGGGCCTTGGCCTCGCCGACATGCGTCCCAATACCAAGATCGTCTGCACTCTGGGCCCTGCTTCTCGCTCCATCCCCATGGCTGAGAAGCTTCTTCGAGCTGGCATGAACGTCGCCCGCTTCAATTTCTCCCACGGATCTCATGAATATCACCAGGAGACCCTCGAAAATCTCCGCAAGGCCATGGAGAACACCGGAATCCTCTGCGCCGTCATGCTCGATACTAAGGTCTTCATATCTCCCACCTTTCGATTCGATTTGCAATTTCATTTTTGCTATTTTCCCCATTCACACGTACGTATGTGTTTAAATCTATTCTCTTTATTTCATCCCTTACGCTCGGGTGCGATCTGGATCGATTCGCTTCTACCCCTGTTATGTTGTTTAACATTTTCAAGATGCGATTTTTAGGTTATTTTGTTATGTTATGTACATCTTTTAATTACGTCACGTTTCATTTTTCATGCTCAGGGTCCAGAAATTCGAACTGGGTTCTTGAAAGATGCCAAGCCCGTCCAGCTCAAACAGGGCCAAGAAATCACAATTTCCACCGATTACAGCATCAAGGGCGATGCCAACACCATTTGCATGAGCTACAAAAAGCTTGCCGAGGACGTGCAGCCGGGGAGTGTCATACTCTGTGCTGACGGCACTATCACTTTCAATGTCTTGGAATGTGACAAGAAGAAAGGCTTGGTACGCTGCCGCTGTGAGAATACTGCTGTTCTTGGTGAGCGAAAGAATGTCAATCTTCCCGGGGTCGTCGTGGACCTCCCTACTTTGACAGAAAAGGACAAAGAAGACATCATGAAATGGGGGGTTCCTAATAAAATCGATATGATTGCTCTTTCTTTTGTTCGCAAAGGTTCCGACCTGCTGGAGGTTCGCAAGTTATTGGGACAGCATGCCAAGACCATTCTTCTCATGTCTAAGGTCGACTCTTGTTTCCTTCAATCCCATCTTTACGTTGGTTTATGTTGGAGTGATTTGCTTGAGTTTTGTACGATCTGTTACACTTGTGATATTCTTTGACCAAATTATTTGCTATATATAATTGATAAATGAAAATTTTGATAACTCATTATGTGGTTATTCTTAATCTTGAGACTAGTCGATATCCAGTTGTTTGTTGCTAATAATTTGCCTGGAGGTTTGAAGTTTTGAAGCTTCTCTCAATGTTGTGTGTTTGTTGCTACTAATTTTCTACTTTCTGTGCTTGCACATAAAATGGTATCCAATGCATCTTTTTTCATAGAAGAAAAATCATGAAATTTATGTGTTCTTTTGGGCCTTACTTTCTGAGTGGGATGCAGTGGTGCTGATGATGTTCATCTTATTGTTTGTATATTTTTCTTAATGTATTAGGTAGAGAATCAAGAGGGAGTGGCGAATTTTGATGATATTCTGGCCAATTCAGATGCCTTCATGGTGGCTCGTGGTGATCTTGGAATGGAAATTCCAATTGAGAAGATATTTTTAGCTCAGAAGGTGATGGTGTACAAGTGTAATATCCAAGGAAAGCCGGTGGTCACTGCAACACAGATGTTGGAGTCCATGATCAAGTCTCCAAGGCCAACTCGTGCAGAAGCCACAGATGTCGCCAATGCTGTTCTCGATGGAACAGACTGTGTGATGCTCAGTGGTGAAACAGCTGCAGGAGCTTACCCAGAGCTTGCAGTTCGTACCATGGCCAAGATCTGTATAGAGGCTGAGAGCACAATTGATTATGCGGATGCCTTCAAGAGGATAATGTTAAATGCACCAGTGCCCATGAGTCCCTTGGAAAGTCTTGCATCATGCGCTGTTCGAACTGCCAACTCATCCAGAGCAGCTCTGATTTTGGTCCTAACTCGGGGAGGAAGTACCGCAAAGCTGGTGGCTAAGTACAGGCCAGGGATGCCAATATTGTCTGTCGTGGTTCCAGAAATCAAGACTGATTCATTCGATTGGTCGTGCAGCGACGAATCTCCAGCCAGGCACAGCCTCATATTTAGGGGGTTGGTTCCAGTTCTGTGCGCAGGATCTGCAAGGGCTTCTCATGAGGAATCTACAGAAGAAGCCCTCGAATTCGCCCTGCAGCATGCTAAAACCAAAGGATTCTGCAAGGTAGGAGACGCCGTTGTGGCCCTTCATCGCATTGGAAGCTCATCCATCATCAAGATTGTGACAGTTAAGTGAAGAAGATGATGAATTCACACACATTTTGGGACTATGCTATAACTATAAGCAAGGAAGCATGCCTTTGTGTATTCATGCTTATAATTTTTGTCTTTTTTTGAGCCTCGAATCTTTTGTTTTATGGTCTTGGTTTAATCAACACATTTAAGAACCTTTGTTACCTTTTTTCTCATGCTTGTGCTTATTGCAGACTCTTAATTTTCGAGCATATCTGCTTCTATCTAAACTAGATTATCCTACTAGTGATTGTTTGCATGAGCTGCCAATGTAGTAATTCTTGAACAAGAATATAATAATGTTATACAAAAACCAGTGACTATACATATAATACAGAAACCCCACAGGCAGGACAACAGTTGGTTCTTGTTTCATTGAATAGAAACATCTTGAAGGAAAACACAACTCACTTATCTAATTATTGCTTGCATGCAAATTCCAGAATTGCTTAATTATATATACATGTAAAAAAGGAAGGAAAAATCACACTCCGAACTCAATGGTCATCCCTGTGTGAAGCGCTGGTGCTTGGGTTGGCATTTGTAGAAGATGAAAACAAAGTGCTGAAAGGCCATGGAAGAGGAACAGAGAACTGTCTCCCTCTTTCCTCACCAGAACCATTGCTGCTGATGTTACTAGTGTTGTTTATCGACCCCTCAGATTCGAGGAGCTTCGACTCATCACATGGCAATTGATGCCTACAGATGGGACATGAGCTATGAAGCTCCAGCCAAGGCAGAATACACTTACTGTGGAATTTATGTCTGCAAGGCATCTCCTTGACTTGATCACCAATTTCAAAGTCATCCAAACAAACAGAGCACTGCACAGTCTCCTCTATTTTCACAGTTGGTAGCGCTTCAACTGCCTCTTTCTGAGCTGGAGGTGTTCCATACCTGTTTGGATCATTATCCGCCAAATGCTGCAGCAACATATCGAGCCCAGGTCCAATGAAATAATCGCCTAATGACCCAATTGGTGCACGGCTTATGGATTCATTGCTGCCACCTTCGACAATGATAGTCTGGTTAAAGGGATTTATCATAATCACACCATCTCTCTCCCTATCTTGATCACTACTAGTCTCAGAAATATTCCCTGACTCAGATAGTATCCCAGCCTGCATGCCTTGGAGGAGTTGGAGAATCGCGGCTGAGCTCCTCCTCCTCCTCTCTATAGCCTCCAGTTCACGGTCGAGATCCTCCTCTCCCTCCCCCTCCCCCTCCCCATCATCGTGTCGCCTATGGTTCTCGTACTCATCATCAGATTCACCTTCTTCAAACCCCATGAGCCTAATACGTCGCCTACGTCTTTGGTTGCCCATCATACCCAGTAGGATTGGTGCCCACAGGGAAAGGGCACGATCAGAATCCCCCCCTCCTAATTCAACATCAAGAGGGCTATCATTTTCTGTAGTGGCTGACGAAGATGCCATTTCTTCGACAAAGCCGCTTTGGCATATGGGGCATTTTACTGAATCAATCTCCAAAATTGGATTCACTCTCTGTGAACACATATGGCACCAATATCTTGGTGCCTCAGCTTCCTCCATTGTTGCACCAAGACTTAATTTTTATTTCACCTGTTCACCACAAGGTCCACAACACATGAAATCACTAATTAAACTAAAGAGTCCCGCTTAAGATCCTTGTGAATATCTCGATTTTTATTTATCTCAATCTCAACAAATGCAAACAGATCTTTTCCTTTCAACTCGGCACAACATAGAAAGAAAGACTCCCATTTTCCTGAGCTCATCAACAAAACCTCTAAACAAAATAAAAAGAGCAACACTTACAATGCAGTAAGCAGATCAATATGAAATATTCTGGTAAAAAAGGATTAATTTCTATGCAACCCTACATCGTCAGAAAACAAACAAGGAACAGAGAATAGCCTAATCTTTCCCATTTAAACTCACAAATAATACTTTTTGACTAGAATTATTGGGGTTGCCCATAATGAATTTGGCAGATCCAAACACGGGAACATTGTGAATCGTTGGAAATTATTTGTAAATGTGGAATTTAATAAACTGAGCTGGGGATGAATGAGTCAACAACTAAAAAATATGCATTCAAACAAGAAGGATCCCCCAAGGTTGAAGAAAATCAAGAATTCAAGTCATATATCTGTGTTACCAATTCAAACACGCAGAAGAACCCCAACCCCCACAGAATAAACAGCTAGCATCAACCGAAACCGCCATAATAACTTATTGTCTTGGAAGAGAGAAAAAGAAAGACAAGTCAAAAGCCGAGAGTACTAAAACAAGATCAATTCTGATATATACCAGGGGCAAGAAAAGATTCGAACTTTGCTGTTGCTTGATGCTATTCTTCTGTACTCCCTTGATATGATGCAGTAATTTAGGGAGCTTCTGATAAGGTGCATAAATCTGGGGTGTTTTGTTCGCAAATGAGAAATGACATTGGGATTAAATTATCTCATCAATCCGCGTGTTTATGTTGGAATCTTACAGTACTATTTATTCAACTTCTGTTGGAATCTTATGGCCCATCTCCATCCCTCGGGATGACAATTTTATCCGGCCGATCCAAGCTCGTCCAAACCTAATGATAATGGGTTGCTTGATGATGTTCGAGTTTGGATTAAAATCTTAACTTTTATGATTGAATTTGGACTAATATTTTAGCCCGACATATCTAGAAACGCTCAAGTCCAGTCCAAACATTAATAAATTTAATATTTAAATTAAAATTTTAAAATATAATTTAATAAATATATTAAGTAAAATACATAAGTAAATAATTTTGTATTTATTATATTTATTAAATGTAAAAATATTTAACTGTATATTAAGATAAATTAATTATTATGTTCTACTAAATAATATTAATATATCTTCTAATCAATAAAAACATGAGAATTAATAAAAAACTAATATTTATCTATAAGGAATGTCATATCGTCTTGCAGGCGTATTAATCTCCACCCACTGCGGGCGAGTATTTTGTGTGTTATTAATTACTAAAGTATTGTTTATTAAAAAGAATTTTATTTGTAGTTTGCCAATCATCATATGAACGAGCAATAAACCTTGGAAATGAGTTTAAAAGTGTAATGAAAGTAAAAGAAAAGGAAAATGGAGAGTGAGGAATGAAGCAAGTTATAAGAAAAATAGATCCAAGAGTTAACTAAACTACTATAAACCTCCTATATATAAAAAAATTATTTCTGTTTTGTTTTTCCAATTTCTTTAATTCTCTTCTTTATATTAATATTAGAGGGGTTTTACCGTACATTATTTTTATAAGAATTTACATACAATGATGTTCAGTAGTTACATAATGTGAAAATAAATACAAAAGAAATTCATTGATTGTTGATTGCCTTTGCTATTGAAATGCACATTTACTTCTCATGCATGACTGACCCAGGCCCACAAGATCCACAAGACGAGAGTCCGTTACGCTACGGCAGGACAGTGAATCCACTAACAAATTTAGTATTCGTTGTGGCTCTATCAAAAATGATTAACCATGTTGTTAGAAAACCCATTGAAATTATACTTATACTGTTTTGACATCCTTTACTTATTTCATGTTCGATGCCACAACTCTCTGTCAAGCTCACATTAATCCCCAGTTAGTAATAAATCAGAAGTTGTAAGAGAAGTGGATTGTTAGATAATTAACACTATCATATAAATCCACTTCAATCAGTAATAAATTAAAAGTTATAAGAGAGGTGAACTGCTGGGAAACACCTGTCTTGCTATTGCTTCAAAAGAATCAAACACATTTTCGTATTGCTGCTAAGTGTATATGATAATGGGAACCTGTACAGATTCTTGCAAAAAATGGGCAGAGCCATGTCCAATTGAATGAAAAAATGATTCTCCAAACAATATAATATGGGGAATGGAGAAAGCAATCACACCACTCGTCCAAAGGACCTTCTGGACCTTTGCACACCATTTCTCATATCCTGAAATATTCATCACTACAGTTAGCAAACACATTTTATTGCATTCTTCTAGCCGTAGACACATGTAAACCAGCAATTCAGAATCAGAAGCAATTCCAATAAACTTGCATGTTGATAAGGATAAAGATTCTATAAATTCAACTTGGCATTCACCCAACATTATGAATTTCTTCCGTTAGAATATGTCGTGCTAATTAAGCTTATCTGATGTGTGAAAATCATGAGCAAGTAGGAACCTATATCCTCTTGTTCATTTGTGGTTGATTTAACATTTCTGATTTATCCTAATGTTCTAGAGTCCACCTTAGTCCTGAAATTTGTTGTTTCTGTGCATTGAGTTTGAAACTATTAAGATAAAGTTCGTAACTCACATTTTTAACATGAAAAGATCAGAACTTGTATGAATTGGACTGAGAAGTTTCAGTAGCAGAAGCAGAGTCTCCTGAAGACGCCTCCCCATTTTGAATCGCCTGCCACAAAAAGTACACTTATTAGTTCATCTTATCCTGTTCTCTATCATTTCCAACCACTTCCTCCAATTCTATTGTCACTTACTGGTATATTATAACTGGGATCAAAGATCACCATTCACCACTATACAAAGCCTATTATTCATAATGTTACCAACCCACAAGAAAAACTTTAAGCCAAAAGGTATGTCTCACATCTCAAATTCACCCAGCAGCACACTAGGTATAATGGTATAATGGTGTTTGGAAATAGGAAAGGGTATGAATTATATAATTGGTGGGGAAAACAAAGTGGCCGTGGGGGAGCCATTCCCCCCACCAGTCACCAACTCATATTTTGTTCTATTCCCCCTTCCTAAATCCCCATAGCGGCACACTCTCCTCTTCCCAAAGCCATATACCCGAATACACAGTCTCAGACTTATCAGTACGTTTGACATGCATAGCCCTAGAGATTTATCCATAAATGTTATTTTACTTTATAATACGAACATGAAAATATCAAAGATCAAAATGCTCAATCTACTTTTCATACAGCGACTAAGGCTTATGAACTGTGTCTAATTAATAAGAAAATTTCCCAAATTTCCCTTATGCTCGTCAACGGCCCAAACAAATGAGAGAGGAGAATCACATAATTTCTGCAAACTGATCAGATCATATGAAGAAGGCATATTATAGTCATTGGTAAGTATATATATGTACCGATAATTTAATTTCAGTCATCCAGTTTGGCTGTCATCAAAGTTCGTCCGTTACTTGTCAACAAATCAAGTCCTGATCATTAAATTTGGAATCTTGACTTATTTGTTAATTGATTTGCACAATGTGCTAGCTAGGGTCTAAAATGTAAAACTCTGAACTCATAAATCAAACAATGAATAGTTCAAAGTAGGAACCTACATCCTAATATCTTCCATGCATGGATTAATCAAATTGAGTAAGTGATAAAATACGAGAACATCAAATAAAACTAACAGGCATGACTATAGAAAGCAAGTAGCACGAAACAATAATATTGATGGACCAATAAGCAGCATAAATCACATACAATTTTATTGATAACTTGTAAGAATTCATGCTATTAGAGGGACGACTATAGAAAACATGAACCCACATATTAGTAATGGTTGAGCAAGATAAATTTCGAAATCTGTAACTTTCTGAAACGGTTCGATTTAGGATCTTAGAAACTCAATATTTGGAGAACGGATTCTATGATTTTCATAGTCCCTTTCTCAACAGTCTTATCACTCAAGCACCACAAGATGAAAGATTGAGATTTATAGAAAAAAATAGATTTTCAAGCATTCTGACGAGCATGAAATTTAGTGGAGGAGCATACCCCATAGCGGCAGCTCTCATCCCTGCTGCGGTCTCTAAAAAGAGGCAAGAAATTTGCAGGATCATACATCGAGGCTTCATCAATCATGTCATACGAATGCCGAACAACAGGAGTAGCAGGATTGAGAAAACTATTTCTCAAATCAGCATCCGCATCCCTTGCAGCTGAGCTGTCCGCAGAAGAAATACCCAGTCTGTATATCTGAATCCATAAGAAGGATGATAACAACCTCACAGAAACTCCCACAATCTGCACGACGAGTGTAAGCTTGACGGCGTAGACGGCTAACATTCCGTAAACACCAGCAGGAAAATGCCTGCATCAATCAATAAATCGAAAGGTTTACTAGCACCAACAGCAGCAGTAAATAGAAACAAGGAAGAGAGCAAGAGAGAAAGGGTACCAAATGTGGTAGGAGAAGAGGAAGAACCAGGAGAGGTCGAGAAAGAAAGAACAGAAGAGGAGAAAGGCGTAGGTCCGCGCGAGGCTCTGATTGCTGCTCTCGACGGCGACGAGGCCGAAGAGGGAAATCCCCAGATGAAGGATGAGGACGCCATTGTAGAGCGGAGAAAGCGATCCCAAGAGCGAGCACCCAATCTGAACGTAGATGAGGCCGAGGGCCAGACGCTGGAGCTTGTCGTAGTTGGCGATCCACCGCCGCGATCCCAATCCACAACAACAACGCATCGTCTCATGAATTACTACTATTCTATTGATCGATCAATTGATTTACAGTGAGTGAGTAGGAGCATCAATCAATGGAGGAAGAAGAAGAGAAAGGAAAAAGCAGGCGCCGACGCCATCGCTGCTACCCCACGCAAATGCACCCCTCTATTTTTAAATTAAATATAATTACAAAATTATTTTTGAACTTTATTGTTTCAAATATTTTTATAAATAAAATAATACTAATAAAGTTAATTGCCTCAAAATATTTTTATATATGTCTCAAATAATTCGTCAGTGTAGCTCGAAGGCTGGAAAGAGGAACATAAAAACTATAGAAAAAGATGGGAGAGGAATCCGCCGCTCCGCCGCCGCCGCCGCCGCCGTCACCGCCGTCACCGCCGTCACCGCCGCAGGATTGGCGCACTTACATATCGGAAGACCTCCCTCGCACCGTCCAGGAGTCGGCGGACACCGCCATTCGCTCCGCCCGATCTATTCAACAAACTTCCTCCACTCATCTCCGTTCTCTTCAGGTAACCACCATCAGATCCTCCTTTTCCTCTCTATCTTTGCAACCATTGACCGGCATGCGTTTGCAGGATTTTGTTCCCCAAGTCCGAACTGGCTATCGATATTATGAAGAGGCTTTCTTCACCAAAGTTAAAGGTGCATCTAGTATCTAATTTTTCATGAATTATTTTTGTTTGGAAGATTACTTGATTTTTCTTTCAAATTTTAGCTCAATTTTTTCATTAAGATAATTTACTCTGTTTGGTTTGATTCTGATATAATCTGAAAAATATTGTTTGTCGTGTTAATTTACTTTACTTTATCCTACATTTTTATCATACAGATGAGTTGGTGAGCTTAAGAGAGCATCCTGCACTGACCGCTGGACTTGCTGTTACCTCTTGCCTCCTCCTTATGCGAGGTGCATTTTGTTATTTCAATTATTATGCATGATGAATTGACTAATTCCTGTTTAGGATCAATCAGAGATGATGGGCTCTTTAACGGATTGATTTATTTTATCACAATGTTTCCACTTTCCAGGAAAAGTAGCATAAAACATTATCGGTGTCCAGTGTTGATGCCGTAGGCACATGATAAAAATCTATTTAGATCCTTTCATGAAGTCATGTTCACCGTCTTTGTGTGTTAGGGGGGCTTGTTACCTGATCATTCTGTCTATTATCTCATTAAAGTTGAATTTTCATTTTCTTAATTTGTTCTCCAAAATAATCAAATGTTGGGGAAGAGTATTCATCTGTCGACTCCTTTTTTCCCTCTAAGATTAGTGAAGTTGAATTCGAGTGAAAAATAGTTAGTTCAGGTAGCTTGAACTATAACATCTCAATAGCACACAAGAAAGAAATAGAAGATGAGAGAATGGATGAGGGGTGGTAATTGAATTTCATGTTTGACAAAGATATATCTCCTCAATTGTTGAATATTTGGGGTTATATATGATATGGCTTAGGTTTCCAAACCAGTTATACATTTTTTTTTGAATGAAGAAGGATGTCTTTTAGTTGACTAGCATTGTTTCTCTATTCAAAACTGCTTTGATTTTTTTTTTCGCTTGTGGCCTGAAGGACCTAGAAGATTTTTGATTCGTCAAACACTGGGTCGATTTCAGAGTGAGGAGGTAAACCAATATCTCAATTCTCAACTATGTGCAGGATGAACTGGAACTTTTATTATTCCCTTGTCTTTGTTCGGAATTCTAATTGCACCAAGAAGCACCTTAGGAAATGTACTGAGCACACTCTTAATGTGGTTGTATGCAGGCACAATTTGTTAAAGCTGAAAATAATGTGAAGGAGTTGAGTCTATCTGTGGGCTTAATGAAGAAGGAGAGTGAAAAACTTCTTGAACGTGCTGTGCTTGCTGAAAAGGACATGAAACGTGGCCATTCTAATCTCAGGTATAACATTATCTCAAATGCTTTACCCATAAGAGGATGAGTTACTTACCCTGTAAGCTTGATGTTCAATTTGATATTTAGGGATGCTGGAACTCAGATTCAAAGACTTGCTAGATCAGTTTATAAGGCAGAAACAGAAGCTGCGGGTAAAGCTTCTTTTTCTTTTTCAGTATCCCACTATATTTTTCTGTACGCCAGTCCATAAGTCAAAGAGAATAAGAGCTTTCTTTCTTATCACTACATTTCATATTCCTATTAGTCTATGACTAATTTGTGTTGAATAAAATTATAAATCTTACGCAAAAATGAAATAGAGGTGATATTGATACATCCAGAAGTGTTCTAGATCAGTTTATATGGCAGAAGAAGAAGCTGTGGGTAAAGCTTCTTCTTTTCAGTATCCCACTATACTTTTCTTTAAAGTATGCCAATCCATAAGTCAAAGAGAATAAGAGCTTCCTTTCTTATCATTACATTTCATATTCCTATGAGTCTGACACATTTTTGTTGGATAAAATTGTAATTCTTACATAAAAATGAAATAGAGGTTATGTTGATACACCCAGAAGTGTTTTAAAATTAGCGCCACCAATTTAAAATGTAATTCAGAAAGAGGTTATCAATATTATCCATTTCTGGGAGAAAAATCAATTTCGTTAAAATAGATACTACCTGGTATTAATCAACTTCATTTACTGTGTATTAATCAACTTCATTTACTCTTGTGTTATAAAAGAATCCTATATATATTTATAAAAGAATCCTATATGACAGCTCCATTTGATCTGAAAAATTGAAGTTACTGATGATTCGACATTTTACAAATGTAGAACTTTGTATACTTTGCTATGTCCAATTGTACTCGAGCATTAAATATTTATCCTTTTCAAGTATTGTTTTTACCTCTATTTACTGCTCAGATGTGATGGAGCTATTGCGAGAAATTCCTGGTAGGGAGGCTTTGAAGCTACGGGCAGATGTTAGTTCCTCAAATCTTTCACAAGTTATTCTTATGAGTTTCTGCTTATATGTCGGTGTTTCTCATTTGTTTTCAGAAAGATCTAATATTTTCAATGGAAATTTAATTTTTTCTGTTCATGTTTTGTATCTCACCACCACCAGGTTGCTTCTATGGCATCACATTTAAGGCAGCAAAGATCAGCAATTGATAAAAAGATACTAAAGATTTCTGAATTAGGTGTTCCCGTGTAGAAAATGTTTTATGACTCGTGCTGAGGACCAGTGTCGACATTTATGGCATCACATTTGAGATGATAGAGACTTGAGGCTATAAATTGAAGCTTGACTTTGTCTGCTTCATGATATCATCTTTCAAGGTTTTTATTGCATTTCGGATTATTCACCTTGAACTGAAGAAGCTATCAATCTCATACTGAAATAATATCTCTGGGTATTTTAAGAGGCTCATATCTTGAAATCATCATCCCAGTTCCCTGATATTTTGTATTCCCCCAACATCATAAACTTTGCATTTCCTTTTAGTAGGAAAAAACTTATTTTTGACGACTCCATAAGATTCTGCTTGCCTTGTGGATGGATTATAGAAACAAGGATGAATGAGAATGTGTTTATGTAGAGGTTTACAACTGGTGTATTATCAAGCCGTGAGTATGGATTTTGCATTAATAATTAACACTTTTTATGTCCCACTTATTTTCATTTTTTTTTTCCTGAATCTGCTTTATTGACCAAATGTGTCTAAATAAGTCGGACGAAGGGAGTCATTGACAACTAGCGTTTAAGTTACAGTTTACAACTAATCCTACTCACGTTTGTTGGCTGCAAAGACTGTGATGGTTGGATGTTTGTTGGCTGCAAAGACTGTGATGGTTGGATGCATTCATCATATATGGGAAAGTTGAATCTAACCATCTATAATCGCTGTGTAGGGGCCGAGATACCATTCCAATTCTGATTGTTCGGATTCGTGAACAGACAGTTCCCAATTATTTTCTTAACACTTTTTTTTTAATTTTTTTACTACGTTTAATTCAATTTATCTCTAAGTAAAAATATAAATTCTTTAGAGAGTTCTTAATTAATCGAAATTCGGAATTTAACTATTTCAAACAGTTTTAGTTACGCACCCACAATTCGATTTTAGTTCCAATATTTCTTAACCATGAATCATCGGTTCAGTCACGTTTTAAACCCATTAAAACCATGGGAGTATTATATATGAATTCTTTTTCTTTACCAAATATAGTTGAAATATACTCCCACTGTCCCACTAAATTAGACCTATTTATATTAAAATAATGTATCTACTTTTCAAATGGGTCTAATTTAGTGGGACGGAGGTAGTATTAAAATTTGAGGAGACGAAGGGAAGGGAGGAGGGCAGAATTGGAAAAAGAGAAATAGGGCCTGGCAACAAGTTGGCGGAGGTGCACAGAATGTGGCGAGGGTGAGCAGCCGCAAACCTCAAGCCTTCCTCAAACACAAAATTGGATAACACAAATTCCTCAGACCTAAGCTGAGCTGCAGCTTCCCTCTTCCTCCGATTCAATTTTTCACTCCCCACAAACCCTACCGCACATTCAATTCATCGCTTTCCTACACTTGTTCAATAAGCTCGTCGATTTCCAATTTTATTGTAAAAGGTCGTCGCCTGACGCACTGGTGCCACAATTCGTATCTGATTGCGTCTGGAGGTTACAGTTGCTGCCCTTCGTTTCCACTCACACGCTAGTGTAGATGGAGGGGAATTCTTCCGCCGCCACCGGCGGCCGCGGCGGTGGAGGAGGAGGAGGGGGAAATGATGTGGAATTGCTGTGCAAAACACTGCAGGTTGAGCACAAGCTGTTCTACTTCGACCTCAAAGAGAATCCCCGCGGGCGTTACCTCAAGATCTCCGAGAAGACTTCAGCAACAAGGTCCACCATCATTGTACCTTCCAACGGAATCGCCTGGTTCCTCGATCTCTTCAATTACTATGTCAATTCCGATGACCAGGAAGTCTTTAGCAAAGAACTCCAGCTCGATACCAAGGCACCCTTTGATATACCCCACGCATCATGTTCCCATTCCCTTCCCCTTTCTTTATTTTATTCCCTGCTTTAAGTTTGCCTTGCCTCATATCTGTTTGCAGGTTTTTTACTTTGATGTTGGGGAGAACAGAAGGGGCCGCTTTCTCAAAGTTAGTTGCTCTCTCTATTTTTCAGCAATTTATGGCTTCTGCTACTTCTGTTAGCTGTTGAAATTTAGTATTGGTAGCTACGTTCAATCCATTTAATGAACACCACAGTTACATGTAGTGTTACTCTATATGCTTGCAATCAGTAAAAGATGTCTCCAGGAGACTTATATGATTTTTAGTTTTGTTTATCAGACTCATTCACGTTTTGTATGCACCCAAATCTTAGACCGCGATTTGCATTATATGGTATATTCCCTTCCATAAATGTTGAGTCCCAAAAGTAGCTAAAACATCCTATATTCGAGTCCCTATTCCAAGGATACAACCAAGCATGGTGATTTTCATGCTCAAGATATATAACTAAGAAGAATGTGTTTCTAGCTTTGGATATCAATGACCAATATCGTTTTTTGCCTTTGGAATCAAATCATCTAACTCATACTCCCTCTGTCAACCAAATTTGTTCCATGACTTTAGAAGCATGGGTTTTAATAATTTTGGTGGTAGGACAAGTTAGTGGAGTAAGGGTTCCACGTTACGCGAGATAGATTATTTCCAAAAATGAAAAGAGAACGTTTTTCCAAAACAAAATTAGCAAAACGTGTTTCGTGGATGGAGGGAGTACTTGTATTTATTACTTTGGATATCAAAATGTCTATAATTTTGTGTATGTTTTGTTGGATAATAATTAATAACTAGAACTATCGCTATTGATTAATGTTTGTGGTCTTCTCTCTAGTTACACATTTAAGAAACATAGTTCAATAACATCAAAATAGCTTGATTTGAAAAAAATATGGAATTTTATTGATTGAATTGGCCTCATGTGACCTTAACCTTCGGAAAGTGTCGATGTTTAGTAGATTTAGGAGCATGATTGGCTGTAGAAAATTATTGTATTATAGTAACAAGTAGAAACTAATTAGAAATTTAGACTGACCCCAAATTTTCCTTAAAGTCTGATGTGCTTGAAATAGTCACATACCAAAATTGTTCTCGGCCCAATCTGGCCCTAGACCAACCGGCCTGTTCTGGTCCGACATTCCTGCTCTCTAAATTACTTGTCACCTTTCCTACAGTAGCACATTTTTTTTTTGGCATTGCTTATTTGAAATTACTAAAGGGTAGGAGTCCATCCTCTTTGCGTTTTCTGTTCAAATGATTGGGAATTAAAATGGCAAGACCATTTATGAGAAACATGTTCCCGAATTTGGAGATATTAACCGTGTGCATTCCTTTGGAAGATGTATTATTATAACGAGAAGACTCCTTGCACGGGAACCTTCTCAATTTGAAGTTTTCATCAGTAATAAGTTGCATCTTGTAAGCCTTCATGTTCACTAATTACTATGCCTGCAGATATCTGAAGCTTCTGTCAGCCGTAACCGCAGTACAATTATTGTTCCTGCTGGAAGTGCTCATGATGAAGGGTGGGCAGCCTTCAGAAATATTCTGGCCGAAATAAATGAAACTTCACAGCTTGTTATTCTTCCGAATCAGGTATGTGGACTCGTTAATTTATTTTAAGCCATGTATTATTGAGTGCCTTGGGAAGCAAACCTTCATGTACTCGTGGTTGTGTGTAAACATCAGCAGAACTCTGAAGCCCCGGAACGCCTTGTTGGGCTTTCAGATGATGTGGGGGCTGGTTTTATATCAAGTCATAGTTCTCAATCTACACCGGCAGCTGACTTGATTGTTAATCGCCCTTCTGATCTACCACCACCTGATGACTTAGGTAATTTGGGAGTCTCCAAAGTGATAAGGGCTGATCAAAAGAAGTTTTTCTTTGATCTGGGTAACAACAACAGAGGTCATTTCTTGAGAATATCAGAGGTGCGTAACGGAAATCTTATTGATGAATTTTGTTTCATGCATTTTCCCTTAAGCTTATGAAAACATTAAATGCAGGTTACCGGTTCAGATCGTTCATCCATAATACTCCCGTTGTCTGGCCTCAAGCAGTTCCATGAAATGGTGGGTCATTTCGTGGAGATTACTAAGGATAGAATTGAGGGAATGACTGGTGCAAATGTTAGGACAGTGGATCCTCCTCAAAGGTGAATGTGGCTGAGATTATGGTCGACCAGCCTGTTATCTCTAGACCAATTGTGATCTGTGATATCATTTATTGTGGTTGATTGATTGGTTGGGTGTGCGTATCTGTGTCGTTTGTCTAATGCCCTGTTTTATTCACCTCTCAGTTTCGTCTGAATAAGTCTGCCATCTTCTTCAATCAGAGTTCATTTATGAAAGTTGATCAGCTTGATTCTTAGATAGAAATGAACATAAATAAACGAATAAGCACATTTTCTGCCAAAAGAATGGCCACTTTGTTTAGATCTCTCTTTTAATAGATTGTGAGTGTCTTTACTGCTACATAATTGAATTGCTATATCTTATGTAATCAGTCATGAGGAATGGATGATCTGATATTGCCGTCATAAATATTGAAACTTGTTGATTTCGTTAGTTTGAGGGAGCATTTAAATTTCTGCTTACATGAGCATGTGTAATGGCTACTTCTTTTTCTCCTTGGAGAATGAGAGACTTTATCGTCTCGGTTTGTTTGAGTAAGCATTTTCTGCTAATATGAGCTGTCCGGTAGAATGAGACAGAAGGAAACATTTCTCTTTACTGGACAAAATTTAGATTATAACATTTTCTTCATTTAATAACAGCCTTGAACAGTATACAGAATATTTTGATATATTACTCTGAATGAATCGTAAGGTATGATTTTAGTGAAAAATTGACCCACAAAATAAAATATATATGAAGTTTAAAATAAAATATATATGAAGTTTAAAATATTAAATGTTTTTGTGGAGATCATAGTTAAAAAGAAAAGTGACATTCTTCTGTGGATGGATGAAAGCTTAAATTTACTTCACACATGTATGTGCAATTTCTTTATCATTAAATTTACTAATTTGTTTGTGGATGTAAAATAAGCAATGGTATTAAAGATTTGATTTAGTCCTAAGTATTGATAAATTTATAGAAAGGCATAAATGACACTAAACATTAAAATTTAATTATGTAAGGGGTGGAAATCTAATCTAAGCTAGAAAATAAAGAAGAGAAATAGAAAAACATACAAGTACAGTATGGGAGGTAGGTAGCTATGTGTATAAAGCAAGGTTTTTCTTGCCCTTGACGATGCCGCAGAGTTGCTGCGTGAGAGGGAGGTTGTATTCGTCCCGCAGCGAGTGCTCCGGCGAGACGACGCTGAAGTAGAGCTGCTGCCCCAAGTACGCCCTCTCCCTCATATCCGACCTCATGTTCCACATTCCGGCATTGTCCAACGTCGTCATCACCGCCGCCCACGTGTTGGGATACACCTGCACCGTGTGTCTGCTCACCGCATCCTGCAGATTGTAGTTGCTCCTCTTCTGTGGGCTCCACTTCCCCGCCTCGATCCCCACCGCGAAGAACGAGTACCCGTCCAAGTGCCACGTCTGCATCGTCTTCTCCTGGTTCTCGAACACGATCTCCACAAAGTTCCTGAACGTCGCGTTCTTCACGCTCGGCGCCACCACCACCTTCGCATTCTCTCCCTCCTCCTCCGGCTCGTCCTTCACCAGGTCGTACTTGAACACCTTGTCGGCCATCCCGTAGTACTCCGCCAGCTTTAGCGGCGTCTCCGGGTCCACGTGGGACACCCCATTGATGGCGAACCGGAGCTTCCCGTCCACCACCTTCCGGGAGTTAACCAGCTTGATAGTGCGGGTGATGTTGATCTTTCCATAGTGGTACGACCCCTGCGGGTTGGGCCGGGCGGCGCTGGCGGTGAGGTTCCACCGGAACGACCGGAACTGGTTGATAGACCAGGCGATGCCGCTGGAGCTCTCCGGCGGCGGCGGCGGGAGCTCGGACGACGCCGGCCCGTTGCCCCCGGCGTAGCGGATGGTGGCCACGGAGGTGAGGACTTGCTTGAAGAACCTACTCGAAGCCACCAAGTAGTAATCTTTAGGCTTCTGATCGGCAGTGACGAGTAACGACATGCATTGGCCTACGTGAATATCCATGGAGTCGTACACATTCTGCACGGTGTGTGAGCCCTCCATCTCCACCAGCTTCATGGTGTGCCCTTGGATTCTGAAATTGACAGTTAGTCTCATTCCTGAGTTGCACACTCTGAGCCTGTATGTCTTGCCTGCCTCCATCGTCATGAATGGCTCTTTCATGTCATCGCCCACCTTGTTGGACTTGCCATTGATCTGGATGCCGTCGGGCTTGCCAATGGATCGACCCGAATCAAGAATTCGACGCAGGGCCTTGTGTCCTTTGTTATACCAGTCGCCGAGGAGGACAGAGTACTCTTCCGCAGGGTTATCGAACGGGACGGGGATGAGTTCGCGGCTGTGGACCTTAAGCATGCCCATGCCACCCGAGGCACGGTGTAGGGCCGTGGTCGGGAAGTAAAGATAGCTCCCAATCTGGTCCTTGACTTGGAATTTGTAGGTGTAGTTCTTGCCGGGGGCGATGGGGCACATGGTGCCAGGGGTACCGTCCTGCCACGAGTTCTTCCTCTGCTGGATACCGGCCCAAGTCAGGATGAAAGGCTCATCGAGCTCGTTGAACACGTTCACAACGATGTTGTTGTTGGAGGTGCAGTTGATCTCGGGGCCGGGGAATTTGCCGTTGATGAGGATGCCTTGCTGGGGGGTGCCCAACGGGGAGATGGTGCCGTAGGCGACGTGCCATTCGAAGAAGTGGTAGGGGTCCTCCGCGGTAGCAACCGCAGCTAGGCATAGACACAAGGCCACAAAAATGGGTCTAGTGCAAGAGCCCATGGTGTCTTCTTCTTTTCTTTTTTTATTTTTATAGTTTTTTTGGCTTGAATTGGTATGCCAAGAAGAAGAAGAGGAAGGTGTAATAATAAGGTCTTCTTCTGCTGGCAAGTATGTTTATGTTGAACTAAGATTGACTATGTTTGTGAATGAATTGATTGAAACAAAGGTTTTATGTAAGAGGCAAAATGGATTGTTAGTTGCACAAATTTTTCGCTGATCCTCTAATAACACATTGTTTCAATGCCTCCAACTCCTCTTTGCACTCTCATCCATTCCTTCACTTTGGACAATTATTTCTTTGATTTGGCTCTCCATTTTAGTTAATTAATACTGTGTGCTTTTGCAATTTCAATTGGGGGCTAGAATTTGGAATTTATATATATATTAAAACAAGGTTTTCAATTGAACATCAATTTCAATGGCAATTATGTAATTATATGCAAATTAATATCTCATTACATAAATGTAAATTAAATTATTTAAGTTACTAATAAGTAATAAATAATGATTAAAGCCCAAATAATTGGCAAATAAAAGTAATATTCCAATTACTTGGCAAATGAAAGTAATAAAAGTAACTATTCAATTTTTTTGTATAACTATACTTTTTAATTTTTAATTTATTTGTATGTAAAAACATGTACAATATACATCATAAATTAAATATTGTGATGAAAATTATAATTAGATATATGATATAAAAAATAATTTCATTTGAACAAGTTACTATTATTTTAAATCGAAATAACTATATATATATATAATTAGGTTCATGAGAAATAATTTATCCATTAATAATTAATCTATAATCAATAATATATGCATAGTGAATTTTAAAGAAATCAAAATCGTTGGAATCGAATTGTAATTGGATCATAATCGATAATTCTAAAACTATAATTGTAATAGTCGATTATAATCATTTCTTACACCATAATATATATATATATATATATATATAATTAATATATTTGTACATATACAAAATTTATATAATATATATGTGATTATTACATTTGTTCTTATATCATTAGTGATTATTTTTATTATAATTATATTATTCATTTGAAAATTTTATGAAGTAAATTAAATTAATATCATTTTTTAAATAATTTTAAAATAATCTTGTATGAGACTTATACAACAAATATAATATAGTTTCATTTTCTCATTAGTAGCACTATAGTTTTTATAATAATATATTTATTTAAATAGTATTTATATTATCTTTATCAACTAAGACTATAAAAAATTGTGACTTAATTTTTAAAAACAATTTTTCTCTATTTGAGAATGTAATTGACGGTCCAATAAGAAAACATGACACACTTTTAACGGGACATGTAGAATAATATTTTTATTACCCAAATTATAGGTTACATGATTTCACTAAATATTAAGTCTTCAATTTTGTATAAATGATTGTTTTTTTTCTAATTTTATTCTTTATTTATTTTTGTCGAGACCAAATATATATGAATTGCTTTAAGAAAAAATATGTTCATTGTCGGATTGTAAAATCGTCGTTAATCTTGATATTTTAATTCCATAAATTTGAATTGTCCATTTTAACCGTCAAATAGTTTATATGTCATCTCACTCTTTTTTGCATGTAAATACATTTAAATTTATCACTCATTGGAATACTGGAAAAAAATGGCGAAATTATTAAAAATAATTTAAAAAATGATGAATTGTTAATCGAAAATAAAGAATTTATAAATAAAATATGTTATCAATTTTATCTATTATATATATTTTACAAAACAAACAGACCGTAATGTACCACATATGTCCTTACTCTATAAAAAAGATTCTTACATGAAATTAAAATGAGAAAATACATTAACCATATATTTGGATTAATCTATTAAACTTGATGTTACATTTAAATATGATAAATTAATTAGCATGAAACCTAATAAATCAAATATATTCTTTTTCTTGCATGTTTATATTTGGTGCATAATAAATTATTTATATTTAGTTGTAATCATCGTGCTCCACTAAAAATGTGAAACAATGTTACTCTTTTTTAACTTGAATTTGTATGGACCGTTACACAAGAAGTATATAATTGTGTGTCTTAAATAATTATAATCAAAATAGATTATATTACTTTTAACTCTTTTTGTGCATCGCACGGGTACATAAACTAGTTGAGATTGCTATTGAGACTTGAAATTGAATTTTTCGAGACTTCCAATTAATTAAAATTAATTATAAAATTTGTTTATGGAGATTTGAAGATTTTTTCATGTATATGGAAAATTTGTTTATGAAAATAATTATATATATATATATATATGATTAATATGATTTTAAAATTTCTAAATTTTGAGAATCTATATATTATTAATACGATTATGATCATAATATTTTTTTTATTACGATGATAATCATTAGTGTAATTTATTAATAAATAATCATCAACTATTAGTGTAATTTATTAATAAATAATCATCAACTATTCTTTGAATTGTATATCAAAAAGAATTATCCCTAAATATTATAGTAGTGTATTGAACAAAATTTATAGAAAATTGAAATAGATCTAAATTTTGTGTCCTCTTCTATTTGTAAGAAAATGAACACCATAATTTTACTTGCTTGTTTTATGTAGTTTATATATATATATATATATATATAATATTTATTTAGTTTATGAAATATATCTTATATTGATGAATATGGAATATATAGTATAAAACATAATTTATAATACATATAAAAATAAGAATATGCCCTAAATATTATGTGCACACATGGAAATAATAATATATAATATTATATGTAATTAATATGATTTTATTAATTCCAAGATTTTGAGAATTTAAATAAATACGAATTAAAAAATTTTAAAATACCACATAAAATTCAAATCATAATAGTATTAATAATATATAGATTCCAACCTCATATTAATCAAAAGTAACAAATAGGGTTAAAGATGGTTCATTATTTTGCAATAATCCTTGCATAATATAGTAAAAAATGAACAACTAAATAAGTACTCCAATGGAAAAGGTGCATTGCTAACTATAAACTCCATTACCATATCAATCATCATTATCATAAATTTTCTTAATAATAACTATATTTAAAAAATTAAAATCCCAAATAAGCATATTCATGAATTTTTATTACCATATGAAAAATGAGAGACAAAAAGGAGAATAAAGAGGGATGAAAGAATAGACATTGAGCACCTTTGTTTGGAGGAGGGTAAATGGGAATGAGCAAAAGAAGGATACTCCAATCATTTTTATAGCTAACATCACTATATATTCAATCTCTCTTCATTCTCTACAACACCATTCTTCTCTTCCAAGAAGAAGGCACTAGCACAGCCTTCTTCTTCTTCTTCCTTTTGGCAGATCCATTATAAAGAAATAAGACATGGGTTCCATTAGGACACCTCTTCTTGTGGCTCTGCCTCTCATATGCCTCTTAGGAATGGCCAATGCAGGGGATCCCTATCTTTTCTTCGAGTGGCGCGTCACCTACGGCACCATCGCCCCGTTGGGCGTACCCCAACAGGGCATCCTCATCAACGGCCAATTCCCCGGCCCCGAGATCAACAGCACCTCCAACAACAACATCGTTGTTAACGTGTTCAATGAACTCGACGAGCCTTTCCTCCTCACTTGGGCCGGCATCCAGCAGAGGAAGAACTCGTGGCAGGACGGGACTCCTGGCACCATGTGCCCCATCCAACCGGGACACAACTTCACCTATCAGTTCCAAGTCAAGGACCAGATAGGCAGCTACATTTACTTCCCGACCACCGCCCTCCACCGCGCCTCGGGTGGACTCGGCCTGCTTAAGGTCCACAGCCGCGATCTCATCCCTGTCCCCTTCGACACCCCTGCTGAAGAGCACGCTGTCCTCCTCGGCGACTGGTACAACAAGGGCCACAAGACCCTTAAACGCATCCTCGATTCGGGTCGATCCATTGGCAAGCCTGATGGGATTCAGATCAATGGGAAGTCGTACAAGGTAGGCGATGCTGCGGCAAAACCACTGATTAACATGGAGGCAGGTAAGACTTACAGGCTGAGGGTGTGCAACGTGGGGATGAGGCTGTCGATCAACTTCAGAATCCAAGGCCACACCATGAAGCTGGTGGAGATGGAGGGTTCCCACACCGTGCAGAATGTGTACGACTCCATGGATATCCATGTCGGGCAATGCATGTCTGTGTTGGTGACTGCTGATCAAACCCCAAAGGACTACTACTTCGTCGCCTCTAGTAGGTTCTCGAAGCAAGTCCTTGCTTCCGTGGCCACCATCCGCTACATTAATGGTAACGGGCCGGCATCGTCTGAGCTGCCACCACCCCCACCGGAAAACTCCATGGGCATTGCTTGGTCCATGAACCAGTTCCGCTCGTTCAGATGGAACCTCACTGCTAGCGCTGCCCGCCCCAACCCACAAGGCTCCTACCACTACGGGAAGATCAACATCACCCGCACTATCAAGCTCTCAAACTCCAGGGAAATGGTGGATGGGAAGCTCCGTTTTGCAGTGAACGGTGTCTCCCACGTGGATGCTTCAACCCCGTTGAAGCTAGCCGAGTACTACGCGAAGGCAGACAAAGTGTTCAAGTACGACCTCGTGAAGGACGAGGCGGAACAAGGAGAGAAAGTTGTGGTGGCTCCAAGTGTGAAGAATGGAACCTTCCGGAACTTCGTGGAAATCATCTTCGAGAACCGGGAGAAGACGATTCAGACATGGCACTTGGATGGCTACTCCTTCTTTGCAGTTGCAGTCGAGGCCGGGACGTGGAGCCCCGAGAAGAGGAAGAACTACAACCTGTTGGACGCAGTGAGCAGGCACACGGTTCAGGTGTATCCCAACTCGTGGGCTGCAGTCATGACCACTTTGGACAATGCCGGCATGTGGAATCTGAGGTCTGATATGAGAGAGAGGGCGTATTTGGGGCAGCAGCTCTACTTGAGCGTCGTCTCTCCGGCGCTGTCGTTGAGGGATGAGTACAACCTGCCACCGACACAGGAACTCTGCGGCATTGTCAAGGGTCTGCCAAACCTTGCTCTGTACACATAAAGAAGAAGAAGAAGAAGATGAAGATGGTGCTAGTTTTTATTCTTTATTCATCTAAATAAAATGTACCACTTAAATGTGCGTATACATTTCATTCACAGAATGAATACACATATTTGACCTCTGTAATGACTTATATTCTTGAATGAATACACATATTTGACCTCTATAACCATGAGCAACTAACTTCACAGTTATGGAAATTGAAACACAGTTTATATCCAGACATAACTAACATTCGTGGGCAGGCTCACATCATGCTTCTTATAACCCTAGTCCACCCCCATTAGACGATTCTTGTTATTCTCTTCAAGCTATGTTGTATTGACTATTGAGTTATAGCTTTGATAAAGGGAGTTAGTAAGTAGTGGAGTAGCAATATACCAGCAGCACTTCTTCAACATTGGGATTTTCACTTTCACTTCCATCCCTTTTTTATAATTCATTACCATTTACAATAAATTTAATTCGCCACACATGTCTTTAACCATGTATATAAAAATAATATTCACGTTATTTACCAAAAAAATTACTCTATACTACATTTCCATTATAGGGTTTAGTTATTAAGATACGGAATAGTTTAAATATTACCGTTCCAATAAGTTTGACACGTTTTATTATTTTAATACACTTATTTGAATATAAACTGTGTCATGTTTATTGGGACAGAAGGAATATTTTTTTTTAAAAATTTTGATTTCTTTTTATATTATGTGACCAGTGACCTATGTGGTCAATTAACAACACTTAAATAATCAGTATATTAGCTTTTAAGAAGTGCATTAGGAAATATTAGAACTTGGTATCTTTAACTTCGTACATTAATCTCCTGCCACTATAACACGACTCTCACTCTTTATTACATAAATTAAACTGTGATCTATTGGTTGGTAAGCTTTGAACCCGAACCTTCCACTAAATATTACTCCCTCCGTCCCGTTAATAACGATCCATTTTCCATTTTGGGACGTCCCACTAATAATGACTCATTTCCTTATTGGGTAAAAAAAATGCACATGGGATGCTTTTTACTTTTTGTGTAATAGACAAATATTAAGCTTCCTTGGTAGTCGTGTATAAAGTAAATGGGTCGTTATTAGCGGGACGGAGGGAGTAATTCACAAAATGTTTAATATATATATATTATCTTGATTGGCTAATCCACACGAAAACACGACTTCACACTGCATTTATATACTCTCTCCGATTTTTTTTAATGTCATATTTCACTTTTTTCTTATTTTTGAATAATTGTTCTCTTTAAAAATTTTAGAGTATATTTATGATAATCTTTCAATTTTATCTTTATTTAATATTTATTAAAATATAATATTATTTATATAAATATACTTATTATAGTATTTAGTATAAAAGTAAATTTTTTATTTTATTAGTACGTGTAATTTAGTAAGATGAGATAATTAAAATTTTTTGGAGGGACTATGCAATAAGATAAAATACATGACTTATAAACATGTATTTAATGGCAGTAAAGGTAGCTCAACGTGTATCTGAAAAGTTGGTTCTTTGCATATTATGTCTTGTGTTATATAGGAATACGCAAATTAGATTCATGTTTATCCCCATAAATAAATGTGTTCTACTCCATGTCAAAAAGATTAAAAAGGGGAATAATTAATGCCATTTATTACAAAAATGGTCGT
This sequence comes from Leonotis leonurus, assembly GCA_026898415.1. NCBI lineage: Eukaryota > Viridiplantae > Streptophyta > Magnoliopsida > Lamiales > Lamiaceae > Leonotis > Leonotis leonurus. Next base: position 2,568,887 of record JAPKLX010000003.1, on the reverse strand, counting down.
TAGATTTTTTTTCCCTTTTGTATTTCTTTTGAGCTAGCTCCATACTCAACTCACTACAATTCCATAATGAAAGAAGTTAAGTTGGTCGACAGAGGAGAACCAGGAAAAACAAGATTAATTTTCTTTAGAATTACATACAGTTGTAGCAAGGGAAGCAGCAGCTTTTGTGACAACATGAACATATATTAAGGTTGGGACATTTAGGGTAACATGATGTACTACAACACCCTCTGCAAGAGCAAGTTGGGCACGACTGACACTCGGGCATGCTGCAGCAGCAGCAGTTGCTGTCTGCACTGCATTTCTGGTTCTTGCAGTTGCAGCATTGGCTACTCCAGCAGGGGAAGAAGCACTTGCATTTAGGTATTCCGCAGCAATTCCGACACGGGTTGCTGCAAGAATCACACGTCGTACTCTTGCAGCACTGTGGCATTCTAGCATCGCACGAGCAATTGCAGCAGCGAACTCCACTGTGCAAAATAAAACTAATGTCACAGAACAGAACATGCTTATTTATGGACAAGGAGCAGAAAAGGTTTTCTTCCATTTTTGCCCAATCTGTATTCCATTCGCTACAGAACAGCAGTTATAACCACATGTAGATGAACATATAGTTCTGTTCAAACGACATAAGATTAATTGAGAAAACAAGAAACAGAAACATAAAGTAGACACAAATTTACGTGGTCCATGATCAAGGGAAGTTATGATGATATAAGAGAAAACTTAGGGCTAAACCTAAGAGTATGGAGTTTAGAAGTAGTTTTACCAGAGCCATTTCCAGAAACGGCATGATCTACGAGTCTTCTTGATTCTGATCACAGACAGAAATGCAAGGGATGTAACTAAACATAAGAACTTAGAAGTATTAATGAAAGCGAATCAGTTTATACTCTTACGTAGGTATGAGAGGATCAGCATTCGCTATCACAAAATCGGCGACCCTACAAATAGTTGAAATTCGTTTCCGATCATTGCCGCAGTAAATTTTAATGAAGCAAAACCTGTTGTGTAAAGTTAATGTAGGGGTGTGGCTTTAATATAACATACTCTTTACAGGATCTTGAAGCTGCTGGAATGCCCTCAACAGATTTCAGTTCTTCCTGCTCACAACAACAATAGAATTGAACTTTATTGATACAAACAGAGCAAGAAGGATGAAAGAAAATGAATTCAGAACTAAATTGGTTCAATTGGAAGCATAACAATAGATCAAGACTGAGATTAGCCTACTAAATTACCAATATCAAGAAACAGAATACCAACATAACCAGCCATAGTAGTAAACAATTCAATCACAAGACTTTAGTGACATCATTTGCCTGCATTAATTCATCTATTCAAGTAGTGGAGGAGTAAACTCAGAAGGAATATTAACTTGTAGAGAGATATCAATATCAAGAAAATTAGACAAGCAAAAGCAAGCCTTCCTTGGATTGTGTCTTTCTATGAATAAACAACAGTTGTGAGTCATCATTATTAAGCTATATATATAACAGGCCTTAAATCTTAATGAAGTCCCTTCCCCACTCACCTAAAAAGGTACCAATCATAAGAACACAAAGCAATGAGTGAAGGTTGAGGCCAACTAAAATTGGCAAAAGACAAGTAATTTCACCAACAAGAGCAGCTATGAATCATTAATTATAAGAGAAAGTAAAAGAAGACAAAAAGGCAGTAAAGCTCTCAAGAACAGAGAAGTGAAAGAGGGAGCAATTTAATGATTAAATTATGCAGTGAAGAAACAGTAGCATATAATCATTTTTAGTTAAAAAGGAATAAAGCTCACTTCAAGGAAGCCAATCTCCCTCTCCAATATCTGCACCCTGGCCAACTCCCTCCGTTTCCCGTACAAATCGGGATACTGCGGCGGCGACTTCGGCTTCGGCGGCGGCGGCGACCCATTTCTATTTAAACCAGGCATTTATGTAACCATACAATATATCTATATATAATCAAGGATAATGCTGCAGGGCGCAAGAATGCTAATGCTTCACTCCATACATTAGAGAGGGAGAGGAGAGAGAGAGAAAACAAGACAAGTATCGTCAGAGGGTGGTGGTGGTGTGTAAGGTTGGGTGTGGAAATGGTGAAACGAAAAGGTGGGAGAGGAAAGAAACAAGAGAGGGGAAATAATTACTGAGAAATTCAGAGCAATGGGTATAATTATAGGGGGGGCCAAAAGTTCTGTGGCACAACAACTATCGTCAGAGGCAATGACAGAAGGAAGCTAGCAGCTCACTATTGCTTCGCAACTGTACATAAATACATGCACAAATGCCATACTATGTAAAGGAAAACCCGAATAAATGCCTGCATCAACTCCATCAATGACTCATTTATTCACCCCACACACTTGTCTGCTTTTACCACTCCCATTCCCATCTACTACAATTTACCAGGGAGGGTGAAAAAGTGGGCAATAATGGGATGCAAAAGACTGCTAATCTGCTATGTTGCAACAATGATGGCGATGCTAATGGTGAAAAAGGAAGAGAGGTGCGTCGCTTTCTTGGGTATACTGGCACGCAGTGAAGGGGGTGGTGTGTGTGAAATAGTTGCAGTATTTCGATGGTGGTGCAGAGAGAGAGAGAGAGAGAGAGGTGGCAGGGAGGGGGGCGAAAAGCACGACGCCGTACCGCAGAGCACACGTGACTGCCTGCGTTGCTGCTGCTGTTGTGTTGTGTGTGGGAGTAGTAGATTTTTTACTTTTTATTTTTTTTGACAGTGGCGTTAACTGTACTTTTTCATCCTCGTTTTTACAGTATTTGGTAAGAAAATCAAAGCAATTGTTAGATTTGCTACCGTCATTTTTCGTTCTACTATTAATTACTGTATTTTTGTTAGAAAAGCAAAGGAGGAAAAGAATCTCTGCTCCGCTCACCTTTCCTTGTAGTAGTAAATAGTAATAACTTGAATCCTAGCTGTCATTCAATTATTTAATTACTCCATTAACTGTTTTACGCCTTTTCTTTATCAGTTCAGTATTAATTGCCTGACAATTGAAAATTATTTTCTCTTCTTTTGGTTTCCAAAACCATTGATATTGTAATTATGGGCAATTATTAGTTCATATTCTTATTATTACTATTTGATTTCGGATGGCAAACCAATACACCCTTTATCATCTTCTTAATTTATTTCTTTCACATACTTCTTTCACCTACTTCATTTATCTTTTTCTTCTTTCACCTACTTCTTTCACCTACTTTATTACCATTAACTCTCTCTATTACACCCTAATTCTTTCCTTTTTAAGAAATGGGACAAGTGAAGGGGGACATCCTTATTTGGTAAGTGAGACAACTCACCTTTGACAGAGGGAGTATATACAAGTTTATAACATTGTGTGGTAGTTATCCATTGATTATGATTTGATTTAGCCTCCAACTAGTTAAAAATATTACTACAATATATGCATGAAAAAAAGTGACAATTTGGGAACCCTGAAAACTGATTTCCCATTAGAATTGGGTACAATTGAGCATGTTTTGAACTTCTCATATTTGTTTTGCAGAAACCAATCCCAAAGTTGTCAACTCTAACAACAGTTGGTTAAAGAGAAACTCATCATTTCCTCCTTTACTTTACATACAATAAACAAACAAACACTAACCAAATTACCAAACTAGTAGTGTAAGACCAAATGTATATTCACTATATTCACTATTTGAAACTCACCCAAGTGATCAATGTAGGCTAAGTAATGGGTCCATCACCCAATGCCATGCTTGCTCTCAAACTCAAAAATACCAAGTAGATTAGCATTAGCCCAATCCCCAACACTTTGCTTGGCCTCATATCAGTCCTTGGCAACATCACAAGTGACCAAATAAGACCTAATGTAAGAAAACCAAGAGTTAAGTACAAGCTGCTATCCTCCGGTACAACGTACGGCGTCGGCTTCTCGTACCAAGCTCCAATCAGCAACGAGATGCCTAGACCGATGAGAATGTTAAACATCGGCCCAGCAAAGCATCCCGACATGGCAACCTGCACCCCATTCCCGCCATTCAGAGCTATGGCAACGTTCGACATTAGATCACCCATCGAGTTCCCCCATGCCATGATAGTCAGTGCCAGGAGGGATGCCTCCACTCTTAGAACAACACCAAGTGCCACCATCAAGGCCACGAGCTCATTCGCTATAATGTAGAACCACACGATGCTCATCAAGAATCCGCCTAGAACCCACGGAAGCAGGAATTTGGTGGGCCGATGGTCGGCTCTTGTGAATATAAGCGCGAGGATGCCCAATGTAGCGCCAACTGCAGCACCGATGAGATACGTAGTTTTCGTGTTCCAGAGGAAAGCTAACAGAAGGGGAGCGAAGAAAGCGCTAGCGACAGCACATGTCTTCGACCACCTCCCGTCCTCCACAATCGGAATCGTTAGCATTCTAGGGATTGCTAATGGTATCTCCACAAACCAACACAGACAAGACCAAGAGAACCATGGCCTTTCACAGATAGTATCATCACCCTCCTCCTCATTCCAACCCCATAGATTCTTTGCACTTTCATCATCATCATCAACACCCTTCTTCCCTGGCTCATTGGAATACATTGAAACCTTTGAGGCCCACCTCCAATGGGGGAGCTTCGATTCTTGAAGATAAGGTACACCATCATCAGAATCAGATAGAAGCAGGGGATGCACAAAGTCCTCTTCTGAATCATCATCCCCACAAACTGGCAATAAGGGCCTCACAACAGTCTGATTCAACACCTTGTTGCGCTTTCTCATCAGCTCGCTTGCAGCAACACAGACAGCATAAGCCACATATATCAACACAAATGTTATAGCACCTCCAACACCCACCTCACCCACAGCCAAGATAGCCAAAAGTGAGACAAGTGTAATGAGGAAAAAGGCTATATCTCTTATGAAACACTTCTTATCAATTTGTATATTCTTATCAGCTACACATAAAGAAACAGTCCCCACTACAACACAAGTAACAAAAACAGCCCCCCCTAACACACTATTAAGCCCCACATCGCCGGAATCCTTGCCTGCAAAAGCGGCAATACTAGCAAACACATCAGGTGCGCCATTCCCCAAAGGAAGCAGAGTAACACCTGCAACAGTAGGGGGCAATTTCAACAAATCGGAGAGCATCTCCAAACAACAACAGAAATAATCAGCTGCAGTATTCCCCAACAGATAGAACAAAGCAAGCAACCAAACACCCAGAACTAGATATCCCAACGGCTTGATTTTCTCGCAATTGCAGTAAAAGAATATCATGTAATTTAAAAGCCCCCCCGAGTTACAGTCTGGATTAGCCCTCAAGTATTCGCATTCTGAGCTATATCCAATGTGATCATAAATCTCCGTGCAAATTGTCGGATTCTCGATCGACTGCATGATCGGATCATAAATCGACGAATTATTCCGCCGAAGAACAGAATTCGAACCATAATCATTACTCAACCCAGTCTTCTGGTGATAACCCAATATGGGATTCTCCGAAAATGGATTCTGAACAACCCCATCTTTACACACGAGCAGAACAATAAAAACCAATACGCAGAGCCCACTGAAACTTCCGCGAAATTTCAAACGCTTACGACAAGAAACATCACTGAGAAATCCCATTGTGGAATAAACCCACAATTAGAGTGAAAAATTAGTAGATAGCTATTTTCTAACGAAAGGAAACTATACGGTCAAGAATCGTAGACAAAGACAGGATCGCCCACGATACACGCGAACCCAGATGAAAGGTATGATCATAAATAACAACACGTGCATCTGACTTTCAAGAACGATCATGAATAGGTATGGGAAAGTTAAAGAGAGATAAGGGGAGTGAAATAATTTTTCTAGAGTGTGGGAGAGAGTATGGGAGTTAGCAGATTTTTCAACGAATCACTATCTCAGTATGAACACTGACAGTATTTTTGGTTGCATTATGATAGATAAGGTAATATGATTGGACGAAGCAAAATAAAAGCATGCTGTGTCTAATTCGGATAATGAAAAATTGTAAAAAAATAAAGATGAGAAAAGAAAAGGGACGCGTTATCTTTGTTGATTAAGGAAGAAGCAAGCGTAAGCAAGGGAGGGAGAGGGACAGGTGGTTTCGTATCCAAAAGTCTTTCTTTTATCTCTTTGATTGATGGCCACCTGCATTTATATGAATATGAATATATTCCCATAAACTTAGGAAATTGGAATCGGACAAAGTTTTAATGAAAAATGGCCAACATCGCTCTATATTCTCCCTCCGCCGACATCCCCAACCCCAACTACTATATCCCAGTTTCTGTATTTTAGTTGCAAAAAATAAGTGATTAATAGAATTAATGTAGCAGATGAGGTTTAAGCTAATATGAAATGCATCATCAGAAGATGCTTATACGTATAGATATATAATATTGTCAAATATTCGTGACTTAATTAGCATTATTGTAGTAAGAGATTTGCAAGTTGAAACTTGAACAAAAGTATAGGATTGACTATTGATAGTGTCCATTTTAGAAGCTAAGAAAATTATTAATTTCAATGCAAACGATTATTATCGGTGGAGAGTAAATATCATTGAACCATGCTTGCGGTAAGACGTGTAAATGATGTAACCGTGATACATTCTAATGGATCTCTTTCTTTTATTTTTTTTGACTGGATTCTCATTCAATATATTTATTAATTGTTAGTTATATGTATCAGATGTACGTATTCCTTTTCTCTTTACTGATTTTTTTCAGAGTTTTCACATTTCACCATTAAGGTTTTGATGAGGTGGTGGAAGGGAATAAATAGTTTTTGTTTATCTGTTGCATTTGATAGGTAATAGGGATTCTTTTTCTTCGTTCCTTTGTCCATTACAAATTATTTATTCAGCGTTCTAAGTAAATAAAATATTTTTTTTGTATTTATATAATATATATTTCACCATACAATTAATTTAGACTCATTTAGTTAATAAATAAACATAATTATTTATCTAAAAATATCCATAACAACATCAACGGTGGTCTATCCATGGCGATATAAAAAAGCTGGTAATCACGACCACTTTAGCATTTGTCTCAACCTAAACATAATGCTTCCTCAAATATCATTATATTATATAATAAGACGGGCAAGACTAAAAAGGTGCGGAAAAAAAATTCTGCTGATTTGTCTCACAACATAACATTACAAGAACGGAAGAAAATAAAAATTAAAGTTTTTTCTAGCTCAAAAAGGTATATGTTTATAAAGAAAATGCAAGTGAACTTCTAGTTCAAAGACAATATCAGTCACCTCATGTTTCAGATACTTCAATGGCAGGTGATATAGTTTGAGGGATAAACTCCTCTTCCTTTGGGGGATGGATGGTGACAAGGTCTGGCATAGGTGTAGTCGGCCCTACCTTGCCCTTAGGGTCCCAGTCGAGCATAATCTTAACTTTAATACCAAGTACGCCCTGAAGACAAATTAAAAGATTATCCAATTGAAGATAACCAGAGTTGTCAAAGACGACTCAAATTTAGTACATAGATGAGTATGTAATTGGCAAGAGGAAGGAACAAAGAAGTGTACCTGTCTAAGTAGAACATGTCGTACAGCGGCGTCAATGTACTCCTTTACAGGTTGTCCAGAGGAAATCATATATCCGTCCTTGAATTTCATGGATTTTGCACGTTGGGCACGAAGTTTTCCACTTACAATCACCTATACAGAATGAGATGAAATAAAAAAAAATGGGATGCATATGAAAAGAAGTAACTTGTAGAAAAGAAATGGTCTAACACACCTCACAGCCTTTGGCACCATTCTCCATAACAAACCTCAGGACACCATAACAAGCCCTAGTCATTCCAAAATATAAATAAGATGGGTTGAAATGACAGAATGGAAGACAATGCAAATATGCAATTAGTTTATCAGAACTATGATACAGATGCAGGATTTAAGTGTAAAAGCTATAATTGGACCAAACCAATCTCTTTCTTTAGAAGGATGTTTCACAAATGATGTGAAACGGACCATATTTTGAGTCACATTTTTGGTATGCAGGGATTTATAGTCGAATGTAAATCTTTTTGGAATGTAAATATTTTTGGAATGTCAATGTCATAATATCATGGAATGAATTCTCAAAAGTATATTTGCTTGAGCCATCAGAAAGAAACCTAGTTGGTCTATTGGCATTGCAAGTCAGTCCAAGTAAGAAAATCCTACAAGGGACGTATATGAGGACAAATAGTGGAAAGTTGATCATTTACTTATTTTCCATCACAAATTTGCACAAGATATGTTTCTTGGGCAAATACAGCAGGGAATGCAGATTGGAGTTTAATCACCTTCAACCATGATATAGGCACTTCTTATTGCCATCTCACTGTCACAATGACAACTACAGCAAGGATTATTCTGTACATAGCAGATAGCTCAAACCAAACATGACATTTCTAATGCCAAGATGATTTGAAGACGTACTATTTTCACTATGGATAAAGGAAATGTCTATGGCAAAGCCTAGTGATTCATGCGACAATGAAATTAAGAGATGTGATAACTTAATAACTGTAGAGTACAAGAAGTTGTGGTGATGATTCGCCCGTTTCGGATAGATCATGGAAGTACAATAATAAGTGTGAAATATATACCTCCGAACTGCAAGGCCCCCAAGAAGCTTGTATCTCAATGACTCCGCCTGAGCTATAGCACACAGACCCCTGTTGTTGACCTTTTCAGCGTAAAGCTCAACACTGTTCTCCGGGAACTTGAAACGCTTCTGTACAACTGAAGTCAGCTCCCTAATTCTCCTACCCTTCTCTCCTGAAGAGTTTAGATATATAAATGACACAATTATATACAATAAAATGAGATCTTACCATAACTTGGGAAACTAAAATAAAAAATGTTCTTAATACCCAAACTACAATATGACCAAGGAATGAATAGTATAATATTTTACTACAACTCCCTAATGCTCATTCCATGTATCACGCTTTACTACATTTAGGGAAAATCACTTTAAACTCAGAAGTTAACATCACAAAGCTTGAATCTTCTCTCTCTCTCTAATCATCTCAAAATAGACAGTAAACTTCACAATTTCAAGCAATATAGTGAAGTCAAACGAATCTTGATTTCTAATGACTAAACCTAAACATTGCTAGAAGCATATTATACGTCAAAATCACCATTTGCCTAACACTCAAATAACAACAGTTCGATTTCTCAGCATTACAGCGGACACCAATGCAAATACATAATTACATCAAAATTACCGAGTACGTTCTGTGTACGAGTAGCTCGGATAATGATCTCGGTGCGCATTGGCGTGACTCGGACCTCGACCCCTGAGTAGCCATCCTCTGCCAACTCGCGAGTCAGCACCTCGTTCAGCTCCGCGAAGAACACGCCATCCGCAACAAACTAAACACGACCGCACCAATCCACATATTAACAAACATAAAAACTCGAATAAATTCAAAAGCTCTATTTCCAGTTAATATCACACAATTCCTTCAGACTGAAATTGAAGAGACATCGTTTTATTCAGTTTTGATCGGATTCTGATAAAGTGGTTGTCCGGAATGGGTAACTAACCTTTCGCTTTTTGCTCATCTGCGTCGCCATTGTTTGTCTCAGTGTAGCTGCGTTTGGCGGTGCGGTGGGGTGCGGAGCGGAGCGTTTCTCAAATCCAATAAAAACTGTACCAAAAACCCTAAGGGTGGAAAAGGAATTTTATAGTTCGGTTATTTCAGTTATCTATTATTCCATAATCCCCTTTAAATTCGGTTATTTCAACTCTCTCTTTATTATACATATTCCGTAAATACGGAGCCAAAAGTATAAGGAGTATGTTACAAAATTCAAATCATTAACCCATGCTAATATGTTCAAATAATAATGACTCTTTTTAAGAAAATAAATTTTTATTCTTAAAAAAGATAATCAACTTTATTGGGTATCCCCATTTTAAACATAAAATATCATTTTTCTTATTACTCGTGTTTAGAAATAATGAAATAGATGGAGTAGTGCTAATTTTAAGAATTCAAATCCTAAGCTGTTTGGTATCTCAAAATCCTAATCTAATATGGACAATTAAGTATGTTTTGTTAATATATGCATTTTGTTTGTTTTTTATAGTATGATGAATCTTACTATTATATGTATATATCCTCTAGATACCATGCAGTCCCAAATTTGTTATTCATCTGTTTGGAGTTGTGGCATTCCAGCATAGCATGACTTTCCCATCATTCATTAGGCATGAGTCTGTCTGTTTGCTACATACAGTTCTGCTGAAAATGAAATTAATCTCACTGCAACTGCCTTTATATTTCCTACCTTGAAGGTCACAGAACTTGCTGGTGCAGTGATCTTGATGATTGGATGAGTCTGCATCTGTTCTCTTAGAGCCAAGCCAGTAGGCAGTAGGGATGAAAGGAGGCATTCGAGGACTCAAGATCTCACAGGTCTCCCTCGTCCTCATCGGGCTAGTCTGCATGACTGTGCTTGTATTGACATGGACAAAGACCTCATTTCTCACTGCTTTCATCCAATCTCCGAATCTCCTCCTGCAACTGGATCTTGGTATGCCTCTAGGCTCTATCCATCATGCATACAACATAACATCTCTTATATTTTCTGCCAAAGCACTCTTTCTTTAGTATCTTTAAATATGTGCTCATTCACAACTTTGTCATAAGGTCACTTATCTAAATCTTGAGGGCAGTAATATGTTCACAAGTATCAGTTGTTGTTTTGCTGTTTTAAGTAATGTCTTGGTGGACAGAAAATTCTAGCAGTGTTATGAGAAGTTGGGGATCTCATGAACTATATGAAGGAAAAAATGAATCCTTGCAAGCAGACATAGTTCTGAACAATTCGTCATCACTCAGAAGAGAGGAAAATCGTAGCATATCAGCTGTTAATGAAAACAAAGGTACAATCAAAGCTTCTCTATATTCACCATTTTGCATGTAACCGAAGAGAGGGATTGCAGTAGACACACCAAGTTCTTCGTTTAGAAAGCCTAATCGCGTATGATAAGAACACGTTACGAGCTGGCTAACCCTTCTTAAATACTGCAGGCTGCAATTATGCCAAAGGTGAATGGGTCGTTGATGATGATCGTCCGCTATATTCTGGATTTGGTTGTAAGCAGTGGCTGTCATCTATGTGGGCTTGTCGCCTAACACAGCGTATGGATTTTGAATACAAAAAGCTACGTTGGAGACCGAAAGATTGCAAGAAGGTTGAATTCACAGGATCTAAGTTCCTGCAAAGGTAACTATGAATTCCTGAAACATAAACTACTGCAGTGCAGATCTGTTGGTGTCGCTGCAGCTCTGATTGGGCTTAGACTTTCAGCCTCAACTTGGATAGCTTTTCGTGCCTTAATGTCATGGCATCACCTAATTACAAGCATTCTTGTCTTGCTTGCAGGATGCAGAATAAAATTTTGGCTTTCATTGGGGATTCATTGGGTCGACAACAATTTCAATCTCTCATGTGCATGGCAACAGGTGGGGAAGAAAGAGATGATGTGGTCAACGTGGGGCGTGAGTACCATCTTGTTAAGGCTCGTGGTGCTGTAAGGCCAGAAGGATGGGCTTACCGGTTCCTACTCACCAACACAACCATCCTTTACTACTGGTCTACAAGTCTCTCTGATTTGAAACCTATTAAGCTGCCTAGCCAGGCCACTCATTATGCCATGCACTTGGATCGACCCCCGGCCTTTCTGCATCGCTATCTTCACAAATTCGACGTTCTTATCCTGAACACAGGACATCACTGGAATAGGGTAAAACTCAATGCAAATAAATGGATCATGGATGTTGGTGGTGTTCCTAAAACTAATAGGAAGACTACAGATATTGCTGGTGCTAAAAATCTCACCATTCACAGCATTGTGAAATGGGTTAATGAACGTCTCCCGTTGTATCCGGGTTTGAGAGCATTTTATCGTTCGATATCGCCCAGGCATTTTTCCAGTGGGGAGTGGAACACCGGAGGAACATGTGACAATACAACGCCACTTTCCGGTGGCAAAGAAGTTATAAAAGATGATTCTAGTGATTCTGTTGCTGCCCATGCAGTGAGGGGAACCGGTGTTAAGCTTCTAGACGTCACCGCTTTGTCAGAGTTGAGGGACGAGGGCCATATATCCCGGTACAGCGTTAAATCCACACCCGGAGTGCAGGATTGCTCGCATTGGTGCTTACCGGGTATTCCTGATACATGGAACGAAATATTGTTTGCACAGATATAATCAGACGAACTCGAAAGTCCATCCGAATCGTGCTGAAGATATTGCTTAGCCATCATATTTTGCTAAAATCATATAATATATAAACAATCAAATCCAATTTATTCTTCTAAGCATACATGGCAAACCTCAAACTAGAGTTCCAAACTAACTGGTATAGAATAGCTAAGTGCAGGCCATCGATGAAAGCTCAAGTAGAGTGTCGCAGGTGATTTCCGGGCATTGCTATAAACAGTTAAGCTAGCTTTGTAGTTACCTCTGATCTGCTGCAGGTTCCTTTATAATGTTCTTCTGGTGCTCGTCCACCTTCACTTCTGGTAGCTCGCCTTTACCACCAGACGACACCGACATATGATGGAACGTCTCCTGGATCTTTGTCATGCCGTCATGCACTGGTTCGATCGCTTCGTTGATTGTCAGCACCACATCCTTCACAACCTACACCTCAAATACCACCTCAGACAAGGTTGCATACATTGTACCCACATGTTTTAATACAGAACAGAGAATTAGTCTGACCTTCTGGCCTCCTTCAACGACGATATCCTGAACGCTTTCTTTTATATTAGTTCCAGGTGCCTCGACCTCGGTTTCTGTTTTCTCAACCACTGCCTCCTCCTCTTTATCACCTTCCTCTATCTCAACCACAGCACTTGTCTCTTGGGTGGTAACCTTCCCGTACGCAGGCGCCGATACAAAATGATACGGTTTCGCAGAAAACACATATATGTGAGCTACCGCTGCAATTGCCATCTGCCATAGAATGAAAGAGATGTATCAATTCAGAAAAGCTAAATCATCAAAGTAGGATATCGTGTAGATTTACTAACTCGAGCTTTTTAATTCACCTCGATGCAGATCATAAAATCCTGCAGGCCGGATTGGAACTTCCTCTCCTTAGGCAAAGCACCGAATGTACACAACAGCACGATGCCGACACCTTGCCACCACGTCGCAAATACAATAGCCTTGAAGCTTATGAATTTTGCGAGAGGTTTTATATGTTTGAGTCGTTCGTGTGTCACGTTGTAAAACTGGACAAGGCAATACAAGGCCCACATCTGGCTAAAGTTCAAGACTATTGTTATATAAGGGTACCTGTTATATATAAACCGAAATGAATCGTGTTAATAGTTGGCGAAGACGAATTTATAACGAGTTTAAAAAACTACACGTACCCATAGTTCCACTTGAATTCTCCATCACCATACACCCCACATAGCTCCAGAACTAATGCTAAGAGTGCAGAAAGAGTCTTCAAAATCATCTGTCGAATTGTCCAAAATTATTTAGCATATACGTCGAAATCGAAAAAGAACTAAAGCATGCAACTTGAATAAGTTGAAGCAGAAGGGAATCAACTTACATATTGTACTAGACCAAATCTTATTATCGCGAACAACTTCTTTCCGACCAAACATGGATGGAAGATGAAGTTGCAAAACGTTTTCCGTTGCCGAGAACTCTTTTCCCCTTCCAGCAATGGCTCTCTGATTTGCTTCTTTGCCCCATCTTCAAGAAACTCCATCACTTGCACTTCGCCACCTATTAAATGCTATCTTCTTGTAACTAAATTCGATATATATAATCCTGATACAACTCAAAACGAACGTGGTAGCCATCCTTTCAGTTTTCTTCCTTTAATTGGTATGCAATAAAACTGAATGATTCTTATTGTATTCTTAGGTTTTCAGAATCTTCGATACAATCCTTACCAAGGCATGCAACCAAGTAGCTCCCAAATGCATAAAGAGCAAATGCTTCATAGCAATTTCTCAATATATCGCAAGCAAGGGACAGGTCTGCGTTCCACAAGGATACGATCTGAAAGCGACAGATGATCTATCAAACTAACATCTTAAGAAAAGAAAGACACTCAGCTTGTTTAGCGTCGATTAATCATACATCAAAACATCTTAAAGATAATACACTTCTTGGGCGCATTTACTTTGGGTGATAGCTCGGAAATATAAAGATAACATAGGCTAATCCACCACACACACTAAAAGATCCAAGATCTTCAAACAAAAGCCACGCCCTATAGGAATAAGTATCACGTAAAGTTTTATACGTGTTCACTATAGTTCGGATCAAATCAAAGCGGCAGTAGCCCTATCCATGTGAACAGCCTCAAAATAAACAAAAACAGCCATTGTAAATGCTCATTTGACTAAAGAACTAAGAATTCTAACACCAATATCAACCATGAAGACACTTACTGATTCAGTGCCATACACCGGCACTATGAAAACAACAGCAACAATCCATTTTTGCTCCTGATGAAGAAATTATCTGTATTAGAGTTCAAGACCGTGTACGAATAAAATGAGGTTGATGACATTCGGGAACGACTAACCGAAGGTCTGGTGTACCATCGGAGATGTTGGAAAGTGAGGAACAGTGAAAGAACCAATGCTACAAAAGCAAAGCATCCTGCAATGCTAATGGCTGGCCAGTAAAGATCTTCATACACATTATTGTTTTGATACAGAACCAAATAGGATTCCATGCCACATGCATCTTCCACTATGCAATTTCAAATCAAATCTGTCAAGATGAACACAAATCATTTGAAAAACTTACAAACAAATGACATCCAATCATAACTAGACCAGTCTTAGCAGTCTACTAGGGCTGTTATCCAATTCTACTAATTCAAAGAAGATAAATAAAAGAAGAAAAAACAGATTCACAAATTATAATATATCCTTGTATAGTTGTATGGTTCTCCAACCTCTACTTCAAAAATCTCCTCCATATTTCACTAAATATACTAAGGAATTAGAAAGCATTAGATCAGAAATAAAGATATTAATCATACTTTCGACCTAGCTAGGTCGTTGAAATTTCAGGAATCTTGCTCCATGATTCCGACATCCCCAGCCAAGAAAGATTTGTGTTTAATTTATGCAGAAATTGTGAGGATTTAGAGTGAGTGAAGTTTGGTTTGTAGTAGAAACAGCAAAAGAGACAGATGAACCCGTTGGGGGTGACGAGATAAGAGAGGCATGCAGATTCTCAACACGTACGTCTCTTCAGAGGTAACACCTCATCAATAATTATACACCGTTGACCATAATAAAATTAAAAAAAAATTAAAAATTAAAAATATAGACAGTTTACTATATTAATATTAGTATTCCCTGAACACACTAAAAAAAGCACTCCTATATTTGGTTAATATAAAGTAATCATTTTATTTTTGTTTAAAATGAGATATAATAGTACACCTTAATTTGCATGAAAATAAGAAAGATTAGAAGATGAAAATTATGAAACGTGAAAATATAAACTTATTTTTTTCTTATCCATTTTTAGATGTATGATAAGTAAACATTAGTGGATGCTGATTGGTCCATTCAACTAAAATATGGGGTTGTGATCAGATCATTATTTATTTATTTATTTATTGTAGTGAACTGGAATTTGGAAGCCCATTTCACACAGATTAGGAAAAATATTTTAATTACTTGAAGAACATAATTTATGAGTAATTGTTCAGTTATGCCACCATTTATCACTATTTCACATCATTTCTCACAAATATTAAGTAAGGATATTTTATTATATATTAGCTTTAACATCCATACATAATCATCGAGTTGAAGGAAGGGAAACATAGTTACTTAATCATAGTACAAAATACAAAACAAGATAGCATAGAGCTCAAAAATCAAACAGTAAAACTCGAGTCCCTCCTTCTAATCTGCTGTCTTTCATTCGGGATAGGTGAGCATAGTGATGAGAGATTCGTACTTGGGGAAACGAGAGACGAGATTAGAACGTTTTGCCAGTTCAAAGTCCTCGAATTGGAAAGCAGGCGAGCAGGTGCACCCCACGAGAGAAAAGTACAGTTCGGGGTCCCTTGTGGCTTGTTTAACAGGGGCATCAGGTGAGACGTCGACATCCTTAGTTGGGAATGCACCAAACCAGACATTCTGAGGCACCGTGTATTGAACTACTTGATCCTCAGCAAGTGGGTTGGGTCCGAGGCATGTGAACTTAATGCTCCCATCACTCTCATTTAGTTCTACCACCTTACATGAAAATGGCATCACACAAGTATCATGAGTCTATGAACAAGAGCAGCAGATCAAATTAAGGGAAAGAATCATGTAACAAAAGAAAAGATAAATCAAATGGGTACTTTTCAATCTTCAAATCTTTTGGACTTTTTCTGTGTTGCAGATTGACAGAAAGTACTCATTAAGATAATTTTAGCACGCGGATATCAGTTAAGAGTTTAGATATACCGTTAGGGGTTCTCCCAAGTAAAAATGCCAGACTTCTGCGCAGGGAATGCGGTGTAGGTGAGAAACACTTCCAGAAGGCAATAGGAAGTATATGCACGTACTGACAGGGCGATCAAGCTTAACTGCATGAGAATTAGAAGCAAGACTGAGAAATGGAGAAGACGGACTAAACTCGCTTTGAAAGAATATCAGAAGTCTCTTGAGTTTGAGTATGGTACATTATAATGATGAATCAGCACCAGGGAAAAAAATGTCATGCACTAGATCAACGAAATTCAGTTATAATTATGATTTTAGGAGTACAAAATATACATTACACATCATATAAACTACTTTACTCGCTGAGCTCTTCCAGGGATTAGTACAAACTACGACTTCTTATCCTTTGCCTCCCATAATAAATCTTGAAACATTCAAAGTGCAATTGAAGACTCGTCACATTAGAGCACCCAAAATATTATGACTAGGATTCGGTCTGAATATAGCCTAAATCATTTAAGGTATTTGAGGAACGAGTCAATCATAACTTGTTGAGTCTTCTTGGTACTGGGATCTTGCAAAATAAACTCAACCAAATAAGTTGCCTATATAAGGTGTTGTCTGAATTGGGAAGAATTTACATATCTTACACGTTTATCCATGTAAAGGAGGTAGGTCATTCCCATTCTTCAATATGGGTATCTAAAATCTATCTAAGGAGATTTTGGCATGGTTTCAGTTAACAAAGATATACACACTTCATAATCACTAAATCCTAGTACTTTTTATACTTGAACAATGACATTTTTTGCAATATACATTAACTGTTTACTGTTGTAGCCTGTAGGTGTAACCAGCAGAGGGAGGAGGCCTTAAACTTATCTAAAATACTAGTGAAAACATATTTGGGCTATAATAGATCAATAACACAAGAATATTTGTACTCCAAAATTAAAGGCAACAATAATTTGAATATGGAGAAGTATCAAAGAAACAAGATGCAGGTGAAAAATGTTAAGAAAAAGGCTCAACTAAAGAAACAAAAGTTGCAAAACATACATATCTAAGTGCAGTATCACCAAAAATCATGCTTATCACACCATTCCAATGGGAGTATGAGAATATGCTTGAGATATAAAAGAGCGAAAAGTTGAAAACTTTATTATGCATTGTACATATCTCTTAAAATGATAGACTTCGTTAGGCAACAATGGTGTAAATTTCTTAAAATATAAGGTTGGCCCCAAAATTCCAAAATTCAGCCTCTAAGTTGAGCTAATAACCAAAATCAAGACATTTCTGGATCAGTTGAAATAAATCAAAATGCCTTATCTAACAAATGTACCTTTATCCTAGTCCAAAAAGTACTAAATGATACAGACACAAAAATTCTATCTTTACTCAGTAATTACACTAGTGGAAAAGCATATAATGTTAAACCCAAAGATCGATATGCAAACAAACACCACGATATGAGATGATAAACAAATTGAGAGTCAGCACCATGAATTAATAAAAAAAGAAGAAATTGAGTAAAGAGTAGAAGGGTTACAGTGAGGTGGGAGGTGGGAGGTGGAGAGAATGACAGAGGTGTCTCTAAATGTTTCAGAGTAAAAGCCTCCCTCCGGATGGGGTTTGAGATCCAGCTTTGTCACCACTTGTGAACTCTTTGGTGCTGATGATGCCATTGTTGGGGTTTCTAGTTCGCGCTGTGTCTTTCAATCACTTAAAGGAGTATATTTTTCTCTACCGACTCCCACCTTCTTTGAATTGAAATCCTGGTTGTACACGTATTGCATCTAATGTTATGCCACACCAATGAATTAACGACACGTCATTAAATAAATTGAACCACTTTTTTCAATTTTCTCGTATTTTGACCATACCCAACATTAAAAAGGTATTTAATTTGACTGGGTTCTCCATGACATTAGACATGTTGAAATTTATATTAGAAATTTGTGACATTAAGTTTAGACCAAAAACAAGGTTTGGGCTTAGTTTGGTCATCTAGGTCCAAACTAGCTCGGATTGTTTAAAAAAAAAAACAAATCAATATCGTAATATAATAAATAATTAATAGGTATAAAATGGATATAATTTGATCAAATTTGAATTAATCGAAAATTGAGGGATCCTTATTAAAATTGACTAATCAACGCAGCCATGCATGACACGTGTTTACACATTGGTCGTCATCTACCTTCCATGATAGAAGCCTTTATTATTACTATTACTACTACAGCAGTAAGTACTAATTAATAAACTAAAGTAAATATTTAAAAATGAATGAAAAGGGTCGCTTACCTTACCTTGCAATGTACTTCCCTTCCCCATCACCATACTATATGATTTGCGATTGATCGGCATTCGCCACCTACTCTCCACCTCTTCCACCACCTCAACCACCCCTCGCCGCTAATTCAACTGCTCCTTCTTCTTATGCATAATCCCAATTTCATTTCAACCACCAATCCCCACATTCAACTCTCCAATGGTGGAAACCGATGGGATGCACCACCGCTGCTGGATCCCTTCTTTCTTTTCCACTCACAAATTCCTCTTTACCGTTTTCTGGGTACTCTTCTTCTTCACCATCTTCTGCTGGCAGAGGGAGACGCCACCCCCCGCCGCCGCCATCTTCACTTTCCGGCGCCCATTTTCGCTTCCGTTGCAGCTCCCGAAGCTCCGGCCAGTGGTGTATAATTTGACCAACTTTGGAGGGGTGGGAGACGGGGTGACGCTCAATACGGCGGCGTTTGAGAGGGCGGTCATGGCGATCTCGAAATTGGGGAAAAGCGGCGGAGGACAGCTCAATGTGCCGCCGGGGAAGTGGCTCACCGCGCCTTTCAATCTCACTAGCCATATGACTCTGTTTCTTGCTCAAGGTGCTGTCATTCTTGGAATCGATGTGAGCACTTTCCTTCATCTTCTTTTTCGTTTCATCAAGTTTCGTCTTTGACATTGGTGATTCCAATTTCTGTTAATCATTGGATTCTATGAAGGGTCGAGCTTATACATTCAAAAGTCTGTTTTTATGGTTACATTTATCTGGGAATGATTCTGCAGTTAAGTGAAATACTTGACAGCATTTATTGCTAACAGTTTTACAATCACGATTGGGCTGTTATTTATCTGCATAAATTACTATAATAGCAGCAATTTACGTATGTTGACATGACTTCGGAGGAATATTCTTTTATTCATTTCTGTTGTAGAGTTCATCATGAGATTGTCATTCTTGAAACTTTGGCTGCAGACGAATTTCGTAACTATAATAATGTGTACACAGTTGAAATACAAACTATTTATAATCGGTATGATCTAAGCAGGGGCGGAGCCAGGCCCCCGAATGTACGGGGGGCAAAATTATTGCCCCTATTTTTCTTAATTTGTGGTGGGGCAAGATCTTGATATTTTTGATAAATCACACATAATATTCATAATTTTTGATATAATTAGTACTAAGTGAAAATTTTTGTGGTGGGGCAATAGCCCCACCATTAGTAGCTGTGGCTCCGCCCCTGGATCTAAGTCATCTCTTCCTCTTGTATTCATTCAATGTCTTACTAATAGTTGTTGTAGCCTACACGTAGAACAGATAAAGGGTGAATCTTTTTTATTGGGAATTCGACTAACATGTTGAGTGATGGCAAATCACTATTTCACACAATTAAAGATAGCATTTTCCTCTTCATATTTCATGTTTAGTGATAAACCAACATCACAGAGTAAATGCACGAGAGTTTTTTGAATCTTGTGTCTACCATTTCACATATTGTAAAAAAGATTAAACGACTTTTAAGTTTTAGGAATCATGGAAATTATTTTAGTTGAAAGAATCAAATAATTTTATATGGTGAATAAAACATCTCTCAGTTCCCCCTCTTATAGATTTTTTTTCCATTTTCAAAGAGCTCCTTTGAAGAGAGCATGGGTCCTTTCAACGCTGTACCAACTCGTATCATACCCCCCAAAACAACGTTCTCTTTCAAGCCTTTCAACCAATCAATTTGACCCAGTTCTTTTCTAAACCCTGATATGAGCATTGAGAGACGTTCTTGTTATGCCCAATAAGAGGGGAAATTGTGAAACACACATTTGTCCACTTAAGACCTTCTAAAGTTTCTCAAACTATCCCGTTTAGTATAATTGTTTTGACACGCTATAATTTTCTTAGTTCTTCATCTTAATGTTCGATAGGATGAGAAGTACTGGCCTCTAATGCCTCCATTGCCGTCTTATGGATATGGAAGAGAGCATCCAGGACCGAGATATGGAAGTTTAATCCATGGACAAAATCTCAAAGATGTTGTAATCACAGGTTTGCTTTTAAATGAACTTACTATCACTTTTTTGAACTGCCCTGTCTAGCTTCTTACGTCTGTTCACCAAATGTTCATCTATAAGTTATTATACTATTGATCTGAATATCTTTTTATGTTATCTGTGTAGGGCATAATGGCACCATTAATGGCCAGGGTCAAACATGGTGGAAAAAGTATCGCCGGAAGCTCCTTAATCATACCAGAGGACCACTTGTGCAGATTATGTGGTCTAGTGATATTTTGATATCAAATTTGACACTGCGCGATTCTCCTTTCTGGACTCTTCATCCATACGACTGCAAGAATGTGACTATAAAACACTTAACAATCCTGGCACCCATCTCTGGAGCTCCTAACACTGATGGCATAGATCCTGGTAAGCTTACTGCAAAGTTTCTTTTAATTATTAGGATATGCATATGAGTTGCATATATAGTTATGTTGGGTATTGAATGTCCAAATTTATTGAAGTTCTAGTTGATTTTGTGATACTGAAAACTTGGTAAGTCTGTACTTAAAGAGGTGTTGTGTTGGAACTTAGAGGTCAACCTGGCCATAGCGAAGCATTCTAATATTTTCCGTTGGATCTTATACCTACTTAAATGATCAATTTTTTGGATGGTACAACTGGGTTAATTTGACTTGGGACAAGCAGATTCATGTGAAGATATGGTGATTGAGGACTGTTACATTAGTGTTGGAGATGACTGTGTTGCTATAAAGAGCGGTTGGGATCAGTATGGCATCAGTTACGGGCGGCCTTCAACAAACATACTGATTCGAAACCTTGTCATCCGTTCCATGGTCAGGTAACACAGCTCTGATCCAAACATTTTCTGGACATTTTTGTTCTTAAGCATCGCACAAGCTTCTTTTAATTGGAATCGTACACCCCTGAATCACAGTGCCGGCATATCAATAGGAAGTGAGATGTCTGGTGGTGTGTCAAATGTCACCATAGAAAACATCCAAGTGTGGAACTCAAGGCGTGCTGTTAGGATCAAGACAGCTCCGGGAAGAGGAGGATACATCAGACACATATCATACAGAAACCTGACATTTGACAATGTTCGTGTCGGGATCGTGATAAAGACAGATTACAATGAACATCCAGACAAGGATTTCGACCCAAAAGCTGCTCCTGTGGTGGAGGACATAAGCTACATTTCAGTACATGGTGAAGGGGTGCGTGTGCCAGTTCGTATTCATGGAAGCAAGGAGATCCCTCTGAGAAACGTGACCTTTCGGGACATGTCCGTGGGAATAACCTACAAAAGGAAACACATATTTCAGTGTTCGTTCGTTCAAGGGCGCGTTATAGGAACCGTCTTTCCTGCTCCTTGTGATAACCTCGATCTGTACGACGAGGGAGAGCACCTTATTAGACGATCGCCTTCCCAGAATGTATCAGATATTGATTATGATTTCTAAGATGATCTCATGTTTAACATTCTTGGGCCAATTTTGAGCCTTGCTGCATCACCCTAGTTTCTCATTGTTTGTTACTGGAGATGAAACCTTTGTTTCATGTTGTATATACAATACGTACCCTTATACTTGGTTTATTTAGTGGTGCAAGTAAAAAAACACAACCTCATTTATAATTTTTGTAACGCTAATGTATTGTTGGTTATCATGCCATGGTGTAGTGATCTAGCGTTAGATCTAGTGTTAACGTAACATAAGATATTATATGATTAGAAATAGAAGAGGTCTAGTGTTAATGTAACATAAGATGTCATACGATTAGATTAGAAATATAAGAAGAGTTCTAGTGTTAAAGTAACATAAGATTTCGTTTGTATCATTTGACATCACTCGTATTGCAACAAATAGACTAATCTTAGTGGATTTTTAAGTAAAAATAATTACCCATATTAATATTTATTTTATGACTTTAAATTGAATCGCCGATATTAATCTAAAAACAAAAATACCCACCTTAATGACAAGTCAGCATTTAATAGATTGATAGGTACGAATACTTGTCCATCACCCATTAGGTTCTAGATCTTGAAGAGGCAAGACAGTTTATATTTTTTCATCTTTTATTGGGATAAAGCCTTGAAAGTTTGAAACTGGAAACTTGAAAGTGACGTCGACAAAGATATTTTCCCCACCGAGTTATTAAAAAATAATTAGAAAACTAAAATAAAAATGAAACTAGGCGTCTAGAGTCTCTAGACCGCATCCAAGATTCCGAAAATATAAAACACGTGTTTTTGCAATTAGAAAAGATGAGAATTAAAAGAAAAACAATTAGTACATGAGTACATGACTAGTATTTTATTTCCTTCACCGATAATGTAATAATGCTTTAATCATATCGTGCCGGCTCTAAAGGGCCCACACTTTAATAATAGATATACACCACAACTTCCTCATGCTCTTTTTATTCTTCTATGATCTTAATTTCTATATATAATTATCCCAGATCACCCCTCTTAGTCTTAGCACTCATCTTCATCAACTCAATTCCTTCCAACCCAGCAAATTGGCTCTCCTTTTGATTTAATTTATCTTCCTCCGGCCGGAGAAAAGATGGTTTCGTCGGAAAAAGTGCAGTCCGGCAAGTTTCCCGGTGGCAGGTCCAGCTTCTCCCAAACGTGCAATCTCTTGAGCCAGTACTTGAAGGAGAAGGGCACCTTCGGGGACCTAACCCTAAATTTGACCCCCAATTTTCCTCAAACCCCCAAAGGTAAATTCTCTTTCTAATTTTGCTAGATTTTCACTCTATGCCGCTTCGTCGCTAATAATTTTGTTTCCTTTGGGGAATAGGAACTGCGAATCTTTTGCCGAAGATCGAGCAGCAGGATCAGAATCCAAAGCCGGAAATTGGAGACATGACCATATTTTACGGAGGTAAAGTGATAGTGTTGAGTGACATTCCGGCGGATAAGGCAGAGGAGATCATGACCTTAGCCGCCACCGCTACTGCGGAATCGGCCGCCGGCACCCGCCGCGCTCCTCAGCTACCGCCTCTTGGTTCTGCGGATCTACCAATTGCGAGGAAAAATTCGCTAGCCCGGTTTTTGGAGAAGAGAAAAGATAGGTATGCATATTTTTTGATGCATTTCTAGATAGATAGTGATTGTTATGAAAGTAATGATTCAGAGGCATTATTATTATTACAGGATTGCCGGAAGTGCGCCGTACCAAGTAAGCAAAGCGGTGGTGAAGGCGGAGCCGTGGCTGGAAACGGGACCGCAGTTGCCGCTCCAAACTCATCATTATTAGTGTTTCAGATCCATCATCATCCTTTGGCGTTTGATGCTACTATGCATTTTTTGGGCTTTGTTGTATTTTAGTTTTGTTTTTCCAGATTGACTGCTCATCAATATGTTGGGTATCAAAACAAAATAAATAGGAACAGTATAGATCTGATCTGACCAGAAATATCTGAAATCTGATCTTATGTTCGGGTTGATGTTTTGATTTTTCTACTGGAGTTATGTAACATGTGTGTCTGTCTTTCTGTAATCTGTTTGTACAAATTGGCTTTTGCCAGTTGAACATTACTGCTCTGCAATTGGGATTCAATCAAAATGGCTTCTTGGAATTTTTTTTTTTGTTTTTGAGAAAATGCTTCTTGAAATTGTTAAATTCTGCATTAAATGGTGAAGCTTTGAACTTAGTTAAAAAGGAAAGCGGCATTAACATGCATCCTAATTTTGGATAGGGTTGTAAGCAGAACAAAGAGAGTTCAATCAGTTCACTGAAGGTTCTTGATTTTATAGTCAAAGCTCCAACATGAAAGTGTGTGGCTTGTGAATATTGATTTACTTTGAGAATATAAACTTAACAAACTATTATTGTTTGGGAAACACATACTCACTTCTTCCTATTAAAAACGGATCTTTTTTTTGTTTTGTAAAGTTCTATAAATAATAATTTACTTTTTATTGAGTAAAGATTAATACATGAAATGTTTTTTAATTTTTATATAATAAAATAAGTATTTATTAATTTTTGTGTAAAAAATAAATAGATAATATAAATTGTATGATTGTTTTTTAAATCTAACAAAATAAATGCATACTATTTTATAAAACTTTATCTTACTAATCATTTTTCCTAAATAAATGTGGAAAATGGATAAGAGAGTGTTCAAATTTTCAACACTTAAAACCAAACTAGGTACTTACAAGTTAACATGTGGTAATCATCTTGTATCTCTTACAGTCCTACATGTCTGTACTTGATAAGAAAATTTGAAGTAAATTGAACTTGAGCTATGGTAATCTCTTACTCTTACATGTGAGGATCTCCTTCCCTAAAAAGTATCCATGGGAGACAAAGACGGGTTGGTGGAAATAGACCGGCTTGAAAGGGGCCTGCTACTGAACCCCGGACCGGATTCGGAGCCGGCCGGCGACGGAGACGATCAGTTTTCCCTTTATACGGCTTCGTTTGCCCAAGGCGAAGAGAATTTCGTGAAATACCAGACGGCGCGGTGGGTGTTGTACTCGTTGCTTTTAATACTGGCGTGGGGCATCGGCTTATTCATGCTCATTTATCTGCCTCTCCGCCGCTACATATTGCGCAGAGACATCCGGTCCCGAAAGCTCTACCTTACTGCCGATTCAGTTGTGTATCAAGTAATTTATTCTCATGATTTTGGTTATTTTGCATTCCAATTTGGTCGAGTTGCTTCCACTTTTAGCTGTAGGGTTGATTGATGTGTTTGGGGGTTGGGTAGAGGCAGTTTTTGAGGTAGTAGGGTTTTAGCTATGTTGAATTCAATCAACTTATTGTGTATTACTTTACCAGTTTTGATCAGCTTCGTGTGCTCTTCCAAAGTAAGAGTGGATGAAAATTTGGAAAGAATAACCTTTACTCTGAAAGTTACTATAACTGAAGAATAGAAGCCGAGGAAGAGAGGGGAAATATCTGATGCATCCATTGAGTTTTGTTCACTTGTCTTTCTGTTTTTATATACCATTCTTTAATCTTTCATTTGTTTTCCTCAGGTGAGAAGACCGGAGACGTTTCCATGTTTTGGGGTTCTGAAGAAAGACAAGCATGTCTTACTGCTCTCAGTGGCTGATGTTGTAATAGAACAGGGTAAAGCTGCCCAATTGATCTTCAACTTGATTTTTTACCTTCCTTACCAATTTCTGTAATACAGCGAAAATCTTCGATTAGTTGACATCACTCTTCCTCTCCTGTTCGTAATTTTGAATCACACCCTAGCCAAATCAGTGATTCAAATGCAATTTTGAAAAGATCTCTTTGTTAGTTGCGGGAAGAATCCCCATCCATTTGAGAACCGTGAACAAAAATGGTACCTTTTGTGTTGCTGGGAACTGTTTGTGTGGAGTACATTCGTCTTTCATAAGTGTGTCTGATAAACTGCATGCCTCCATCTGTTTTACTTCTGAAGCATATATTTTTTTCTTCTGGAAAATAATTGTGGTGGATTAACTGGGCTTTATTATGTACATCTGCTGTTTGAGGTTTCATGACAACCTTTGGTATTCTCTCAAATATTGTTTGTCCATTTCAAGTTTCAACAACTCTTTAGTTTTCTTTACCATATTAAATCCAAGTTATGGAATTGGCATCTGTATCAGGATATTTGCAGTCCCTTTTCGGTGTATACTCTATTAGAATAGAGAATGTTGGTGTAAGAAGGCCTCCTAGTGATGATGTTCAAATACAAGGGGTTGCTGATCCTCATGCTTTCAGGAAGGTATTTTTATACTCAAGGAAGCACCAATAACCATAGTCTAGTTCTCGTATAGAGCAATCGACTTTCATCTAAGACATCTTGAGCAATGCATTTCTCTACACTTTCTCCAGGCTGTTCTTTTACAGCTGTCCACCTTGAGAGGTGAGGTGTTCTCTAGGCAAGTATCTGCTCTTGATGATATTCCAACTCCACGTATTGGTCATTCTTCAATTTCTCCGGTATGTTACTGCTAATAATATCATTATTCTGCCAAGTACTTGTTTTCCATTCCTGTGTACTAAGTTAAACAAGTAAATTACTCTACTTGCTTTCTTGTGGTTTAGTACTTTACATTGCTCCTTTATTGGGTTTGGCAGATGCCCCCTTCAAATTCGTTGAGGCATAATTCCTTTTCTCACCTTGGTGAGGTGGCGATTTTGCAAAAACTAGATGAAGTTGGCAATTCAGTAAAGGTTAGAAACTACTCAAGTTACCAAATATATGTTTATTCAGTTCACTGTGTTTTTTAGTTATGTGGAATTTAATTGCAGAGAGTCCAAACTTTGATCGAAAAGCAGAAGCTTCAAACATCGGAAGTGGCAGAATGAACCTTGAGATGATATCTTTGTGTCTGTGTAATTACTCTGCTCTGCACTTGGTCTTTTCTTGTTTGGACGAATCTTTGTTTATGTGAAGTTGACAGTAGTTATTTGCACTGTATCTGTACCACTACCTTTTATGATATATACTAATATTCTATACGTATGATTTCTTTTTGTTCATTTACATTTCCCAAAATAAAATTTATAATGTGTGTGGTATTTCCTCTTAAGTTAAACATGAATAATTACAAATTGGTGTATGGAAAGTTTGTAATGTTGTGTGGCTTCAGAAGTATTCCTTATGAAACTCAAACCTTGTGGAAGTCTTGTAAGTCAATTCTTGTGATAGTTTCTTCAGTTCCTTTGCCAAAATAGGCATACCGCAGTAGAAAACGCCTGCACATAATGATACATCGATCATTTGTACATTAATTAAAGCCTTCTAACTTCAACTAACTAATTCATTACTTAAATAAGGTGAGAAACAAATTTATTACCTACTGTTGAACATGGATGTTTTGCTGCTACTTTGTGGAACACCTCTTTCCAATTTGGCCTTGCAAAGTGCGTTATTACCTGAAAAGCCACATACCAAAAAAGGCATACTTTGTCTGAACATGGCTTGCTAATGAAATAATCATCTGTACTTTTTTAGAGGTTTTATTCCTAAACAGAGCAAGATGGCTAAGAATCTTACTCTAGTGCCAGATAGGATGTCGACTCCATGTTTAGCGTGGTTGAGAGCCTGCACCATCGTGATCAGGGTCGATCGGGCATCTCCCTCTTCATACACACTTGTTAGATAATTATGCATCTCGATTTGGCCCTGCTCAACTTCAAACTTTAGAGAAAAGAATACTATAAAGAAAGGGGATGATTGAAAGCAATGTGTTATGTATATCACCTTGTGATCCATCTCTGCAACCTCATTCATCACTCCCTTGAACCACTCAAAGGAGCCGGGCTCTCTAGTCACCCAGTAGAAATGTGCATTCCTCATTCTTGGTAATCTCTTCTTCCCTCCATTCATGTCGTACGACGAAGCAAAGCTGTTTGAGCTTTCATCCGATCTACTCCCGTCCGTGTTAGAGTCCTAGTAAATCCCACAAACGCAAAAAAGGGCATTAGGCTCGATTTTTTCTTTTATATGCAGAATGGATAACATTAACATCTATTGCTTGCTATTATGAAAGATCGTATTCTTGAATGTACCACTTGATCTTCTAGTCTGGTGTTGTTCAAGAGATCCTTGAGGATACTTATAAAAGGAGTAGCCCCGATTCCCAGCCCTACCAGAAGTAGCACATCGTAGTTCTGGTAGTCCTGCGCAGGCGCGCCATAAGGTCCATCAACCAGCAACTTAGGCAGCCTGCATTGCATTAGTAAGTAACAATCTTCTTGCTAAGGAATTGATGAACAAGTGAATCAATCTGAGATTAAAAGAATACCCAGATTGGTTAACGTCCCCCATTGATCCAAACTTGGCCCGACCTATGACACATGTCGAACTGTTATCTTCAGTAAAGACTCGCTTTAGTTCTTTGGTCCAATCGCCTACTGTCCGGATATGAACACTCAGATAATTGTCATCTGGTGCAGAAGTAAGTGAAAATGGGTGCCTGCATGTTCTAATTCATCATTATTCATCTCAACCCTTTAACTTCAAATGCATCATCACATTAATTCTCATGCTGCATACTGACCACTCAAAGGAGGATATTGCAGGACACTGCAGAAATATATATTGGCCACTCTTGTATTTGAACCCATTCGGCTTTGTCATCACCAAGCTGAACACTCCTCCTGGAAGTACACTAACCTATGAAGTCCAAACACCAAAAACGAAGTATGACTTCCTGTTGTCGATTGAGGTATGCTAGCTTTACACTGAGTAATATAATAGTGTAGTCAAAATCACCTTTAGAA
Organism: Leonotis leonurus; assembly: GCA_026898415.1. Classification (NCBI taxonomy): domain Eukaryota; kingdom Viridiplantae; phylum Streptophyta; class Magnoliopsida; order Lamiales; family Lamiaceae; genus Leonotis; species Leonotis leonurus. The sequence goes on along the minus strand of JAPKLX010000003.1, from coordinate 2,539,902 downwards.
TCCTAACTGCATAATGTTCTGATCTGCATGTTCTCAGACTTCTTTCTGCTATATAAAGAATCAGGGGAACTGAAATATACATCCAAGTCTGTTGCATCAGATAATAACATTAATTAGTGTTGTTAACAAATTTATGTATTTATTCCAATTCTTAAATTCATGTATATGGTTTTACTTACCGTTTTCTGGTACCAGCGATGGACCAGGAACAGGAAGGTCCCATGAATCAAGAGCAACACATAGACGAGGACGAGAAGGTGATGCGAGTACCAGAATGCATTAAATCCTGCTAATCTGTTCAATGGTGGAGGCAACTTCTTCCCGTTTCTTCTAAATCTTCGCGTCGCTAATGTAAAGGCGAATATCATCAACACAACCATAGCGATCCCAGTAGTGCCTATAATGCCTTTTAAGAGGTCACTGTAGGTAGGCTGGAGATCTTTAAAATCAGTAGCAATGAGTGCAAACTCCTGCGGCGAAGATCTAACTATACGGGGGAAATCGCACGTTAGATGCACTCCAGCATGGACAAAGACAGCAGCAGCAATTGCACATGCAATCATCTGCAGGTTACAAGACAGAGCAACTCAGCTCAGGCAATGCAAGGCAAGGCAAGGCAGTCCAAGTTTTCTTTCTTACCTTGTGGAAATTAATGTTTTCGTCGAAAGGGATGAATAGCCTTGCTCTCGTAGATCTCAATAAAGTCAATATGTTGCGGCAGACTGGGAGCAAGATGAGGGCCATGTTGAACTTGAGCGTCTCCGCGGCTCCTTTAGCTGTTGTCAAGCAGTAGCCCATCACCTGAAGCTCGATCGATCCTCGAGTTTTTCAGTTTGTGATCATCAAGATTTATATTTGTTTTAACAAAACAATTTGACTACCTGAAAGGCGGCCTTTTGCCTGTATTGGAGGAATTTCCAAGTGAAGAGTGCAGCCATAGCAAAAATCCAGAGAAATAAAATAAAGGCTCTTTGCCAATTGTCGAGAAGGAAGGAGAAGAATCTGTTGATAGCAACACTGCTCAAACTCTGGCTCCATCCTCCTCCTACACTGCTTGTGCTTAGAGGTCTGCTGTAGTTCATGTAGTTGTCCCTTTGTAACACAAGTGTTTCCAACTGCCATAACTGAAGGAAGGATAAATTGCAGCTTTAAACATACTATATTCTCAACATCTTTGTTAAACACGACGACAATGCAATAGAAGATGCTACACGAATACGTAACATATTATCAACTCATATCTGCAATATTATAAAATTTATTATTATTTTAAATTTCTTCCCATCATATATAGAGAGAGTTGATAACCTTAATGGATCTAATACGTATACGGACCCTATTAACATCACAACACTCGTTAATAGATAAATAATAATTAACCTAACAAAATGTGGGTACCTCAATATAGCCGAGGCACTCAGGGTCAAGCTCTTCCATTATTAAAGACGCATATTCGTTGGCACGTTCTTTAAAATTCGACAGCTTATTTGCAGAAGCACTCAGCGTTATTAGCTGTTTAAGTCAAAACACCAAAATTAATAACCATAATCATACACAAAAATTATAGAATTACGATGCATTTCCACGACTTCCTCAAATAAAATAAAATAAAATAAAAAGAAGCAAAGAATAACACGAGGATATTGCTGTCTATTACTAATTAGGTAAGCCAGAAAAAACACATGAGATCCCTCTTCTTAAATAAATAAATAAATAATGCATCATTTTCAAATCATTATTGCAATTTGTAAAGAATGACTGGAAATTTTTACCTCTTGCACTTCGTCCCTTGTGATTTTTCCATCTCCATTTATGTCAGCCCTGCAAGTATAGAATATAATAACGATTAAAATAGTACACCTCCTCAAATGGAAATAATCTAGAAAATCTTCATAACCCAAGAAGAAAAACCATTTACTCTGAAGGAAAAATGTGCAACAGTTGATATCATCCCTAAAAAGAGTACTATTTGATAAAGATTGTCTAATGGCAATCTATTATGAATTCTTTACAATGGTTAAAGATTTCTGACAAGCTTTATTATCTTATGAAAACAATGACTTTGGCCTCCTCCTATTATATTTCAATATTAATGTTTGGTGGTAATTTGGGTAATAGAATAAATCAAAAAATGAAAAGAACTCCCCACAAGAAAATAAAGAAAGATTAGTGACCTAAAATAAGATAAAAGCTTTTGGTTTGACAATGCAATTTGAACTAAAAGCAAGTGTTGTAGAATAGAGAAACCTCAAAATTAATTAAGGACTAATCCCCACCGTTGATTATCTAGCAGTAAATATCATCAAGAGTGAGAAATGAACTTGAGGAATAAATTAAAAGAAAAAATAAATGAAAAAGAAAGGTTTTTGATGCTTACATATCGAAGAATATTTGAAGACGAGCGTCGAAACTGTCATCGGATATTTGCAGCCAAATATCATGCAGCTCCGCCTTAGTGATTCTGCCGGTTTTCAACCTCCGCCGCCGCGCCACCGCGTCGAAAACCCCCAATGCGAACTCCTTCGAATCCCCCATCCCTATTAATTCGCCATCAAATTATTAAGTACACTGCTAAATTAATTATTGTGTAATTGATTAATTAATTAAATTACCAATACAATCGGCGAAATCCTGGCGCGAGAGCAAGCCGTCGACGGCGAGGACGTCGAACCTGGCCTCGACGAGCTTCCAGAGGGAATCTCCGGCGCCGGTGCTGCGGCTGATGAATCTGAGGCCGCCGAGCGCTCTCTGCGCGCTCGACTTATTCCTCATCATCTTCGTCTTCATCTTCATCATCTCACGCGCCGACACCACCGCCACCTGGTGCTGCTCCTCCGCCTCCGACGTCGACGTCCTGGCCGACGACGGCGCCCTCCGCCACGAGAACATCCGCCGCAGCCGCGACGCCGCCGACGTGCTCCTCGCGAGGAAGCCGTTGTCGTCGTCGGCATTGGCAGCGGGGGCTACGCTGCAGAGGACGACGGAGTTGTCGTCGAGCTCGAGCGTGACCTCCACCATTTCCTCGCCGGCGATGTTTCGGCTGAGGTCGTTGAGGTAAACCGGTAGCATTGCGCCGCCGACGTCGAAGAGCGGCGGCTCCCGCGAGCATTCCGCCGCGTCGGAGGAGCGGCTCTGCTTGGAGCTGCTCCCGAACGACGGCGTCCTCATATATAATGAATCGATCGCCAATACTTCCTCAAATTCGATAAATTGGATTAAAAAAAAAGATTTGAATCACCTCTTGTTTTGCATCGTTACCATCAGCTACAAATTATTAATAATGAATCACATTCACCTCCAGAATCCACAAGACCAGAGAGAGTCAGAGAATCAGAGAGAGATATATGTATGTAATAAGTATAATGTAATGTAATGTTAAAAAAAGCAGAGGTCTAAACCGAACAGAAGACTGCAAGTATAATTAAACACACAAAGTTCAACGCATGTATGTATGTATGTATTCGCCCAGTTGTGCCTAAGCAGAGTGGTTGGAGCTTTCTAGTTTATACTCTACAAATTAAGCACTCTTTTCCAATTCCATTTTATTTACTATACATTGCTCTCTATGTATATATATAAATATCAACTATACATATATATATATATATAGTTGTGGAGCTTAGATGTTGGTCTCTTCTACTTGGGTTTGGTAATAAATTTGAGTGTTATGAATAGTAACTAAGTATTGTGTGGTTGTACTATTAAGTGGCATGCATTCGTGTGTGGAAGTACTATTTCCACAATATAGTAAATCATGTACGTGTTTTCAAGTTTTCTCTTAGGAAAGGAAATATCGTGCAATATCTTTTAATTTAATCCATCAAGTTGATCGCTTTATTACATGCTCCATCATTTGAAAGCTTTCCATATTCCTTTTCTTTAATTTACATACCTAATTAATTTCGTTAATTTTATTACATACACGATGATCATCTGAAAATATAATAACAGATGTTTCTCCTTTCTTTAAGTCTCTTGTACTTTATTTTGGTTAAAATTTGCAAATATTAGCATGGATTATGTTGTTGTACAGTACAGCAGTAGATTGATGTTTGTGCGTACAGTACTATATATTGTATTTGTACATCATCCAATTAGCCGTGTTTTAATTAAAACGAAGTTAAAATAAAATAATATAAACGAATTTAAAATAATAAAATATCTCAAGGGGCTGTTTAATGACTATTTTCTCAATCCTTAATCTCATATAGTCGTCTGCCACTTATTCCACATTACATTGGGACTCATTTCTATTTTAATTGAATCTTATACTTCATCCGTCCCGCTAAAAGCGGCCACAAGGGAGTCAGCACAGAGATTAAAAATGTAGAAATGTTGTATTTTAAAAAATTTAGAGTTAGTATTTTAAAGATAATTTTTTTTTTCCTTTTTTGAGAAAGTGATCACCATTTTTAGTGGACAGTCCAAAAAGGAAATGTGGGTCACTTTTAGCAGGAAGAGGTAATATTAGTTTTTAAGAGAAATCCGTTAATTCATTATTTATTTAATTATGTATTATTTCAAAATTAAAGTTATATAAAATAATAAGAAACCTCTTTTTAGTCTTAGAATGATTGTTACATTAATCATCCAATTTCTAGACTTACTAATTGGTTTTATATTTTAATTTTTCCCTATCTTTAGAGGCACTAATTAAATCAATAAAACACCATTAAGATATAGTGCATTCTATAGTTAATAAGTGAGTTATGAAAAGCTGTGAATGGGAACAATTTGGTGGAACGATCACGCAACACATGTGAGTTTCCTTTCTTTTTTACTTGAGCACAAGTTGGTATTGCATGCCTTAGCTTGTACAAGTCAAATCTCACTCTCATTAAATTTTTTGAAGTTTGTCGGGGCAAGTAGTCTTTCATAACTTAACGTGTCAACGACTGATACGACATTGTCAATCAGTTTGCGAGTCATTATAATTATCATTTTTATTATTATTTTGTATTAATATTAAATTTTATCCTAATCAATAAACCATAGTCGGAAAGTGAGAATTAATAATTTTTTTATAAAAAATTTAAATTTATCTACGAGACATGTCAAATTATTCACGGACGTATTAACCCTGTCCGCCGCGGTCACGGGGGTTGAACATTTTCGTCTTTCTCTATACATCAAATCTTTGGTACAAAGAATGGAAATTTCTACATTTATTTAAAACTAGACCTCGGATTTTGGAACTTTTGATTTAGTTATTGGAATGGTTGGTGACCAAATACAAATATTCTTATTCATGGAGATGAAATGAAATTATCTGAGATGGGGAAAGAAGTGGGCTTAAAATATTGGGCCAATAAAACATAATAAGCTCTTGCCTTTTGGGCTCTAAAATAATCATGTTTCGGTATTTAAATATTCAGATTGAAGTAATTGGACTTCCGATCTAAAGGGTGGTTTGGTTTGTGTGATATGATAGATATAATTAATAGAATTATAACTCAAATGTTTGATTAAATAATTAAACTAAATTTAGTGTGATTATATAATCAAGTATTTGAGTAATTAAGAGGCATAAAAATAGATTGAATTTAAAAGATTATAAATAAAAAGATAGAGATTTAAAACTTATAATTATATCAATCCTATCAATCTCAATCTTATTGCTAAAAACCAAACCACACTTAAATATTTCACTATTTTTTATTGGTAATACTTCCAACTAAAACGTAAAGAAAAGAAAAAGTGAACCGTAGGAAAAGAAGTTTCCACATTTAGTTGTAATTCTTCTCCTCCAAAGGCAAAAGCTCCATCATTTTTCACCTTTTCATATTACTAAATATTGGTATTAATGTATTTCTAGCAGTGCTGACCCTGACCGCCACCTGCGCCCTTCAGCCGCCGCGTCTCTGCCACCACCTTCTGGTACAACCACCGCCACCTTTTCTATGTTCATTTTCCTTTTGCATGTTTTCTATTCTTTATGCTTTCACACTTTTCTGCCTTCTCTTTTTCCCCTGTTAATTTGTTGGATCTTCTATTTTACGTAGCATATTCCGATTTTAAAATCGCATTTTTAAGACCAATATTTCTGATATATCTCTTTCGATTTACTTCATTAACAATAGCGTCAGATTCTGTTTCTTTTGCAGATTTTATTGGAATAAAAAAATGGATGTCGCTTAATTTTGTGATTAATTTGATGATCATATCTGCTAATTGTACGTAGTTTGCCACATTATGCTACTCTTTACGTGTATGCTACTCCGATCTAAAGGTATCAACACATCATGTTTATGTCTATAATTCCCAGAAATTTTGTATGAATCTGCAGATTAATGAATTCAAATATCAAAGATTAAATCGCATAGATGAAGTGGTTTTGTTTTTGCTGCCCTCATACATATGCTTGGCTTGTTAATCATGATTATTATTGTAGGAAATATTTAGCAAATCACTCATGTAAAGCTTCTTTTTATTGGAGAAATTGTGGAAATGAGTTGCTGCAGTTTGATGAAAAATGCTTTCATATCACTCGAATTAACCTCATAGAGCCTATTCCATGCTAGTGAAGTAATGAATCTGATCTTCTATGTCATCGAACGAGTAGCCGGTCTATCTTGTGATGATCTGCTTGCATATTTGAAGATTATATGTATACATTGGTTTATAAATTGCAGTGGAGCATGATCTGATGAGGCGTACTCTTTCCAGAGGAGGAGTTGAACGGCTTAAATATCACCATTCTCATTCTTGTTAATCATCACTTAGCACGATGGATGACAATGGAGAAAGCAAGATCACGAGTATCAGGCAAATCGTTAAGTTAAAGGAATTCCTTAAAAAATGGCAGCATGCGGCTCTTACCCCCAAGAGCTGCACCACATCGACACCATCTAACCGAGGCAATTGCGGAGGCATCTCGCCTGAGATCAGCTTGAGGTTAAGGAATTCGAACGTGAATTGTGACTCAGATGAGGATAGTTGTCAGAGCCTAGATACGCCTAGTGATGTCCCTAGAGGTTATCTTGCTGTATATGTTGGGTCGGAGCTTCGTAGGTTTATCATCCCCACTAGTTATCTTAGTGATCCCTTGTTTAAGGTACTGCTGGAGAAGGTTGAGGAGGAGTTTGGATTCGATCACAGCGGTGGCCTCACAATCCCTTGTGACATCGAGACTTTTAAGTATCTCCTGCAGTGCATGGAAAACCACAGGAAGGAACAAGCTTATCAGAGCAATGCAGGTTGAAACTATTGTGCTTATCTCTAATTCTCTTGCTCAACTCTATTTCCCCTCATCTCCCCAAACAAAAATAAATGAAAACTAATCAAAACATCAAAATCATATATGGCTGAACTACATTAAGTTGATCAGAGGTGGTTTTTGTTTTTCAATAATTCTGAGGATACTTGTGATCATTGATCAACACTGAGATGGTTTCAAGAAACTTATTGTTTCTTGTGAATCTTGAACTTCTTACGTTTTTTCACCTTGACATAGAATGAATGTCAAAGGTTATTGAAAGCTTTAATTTCCTTTTGTTCGTTCTTGAACGATATGCTTCTCATAGCTTATTATAATAAGCATGCATTTGTCTACAAGCTCGAACCAGGAACTCTATAAGATGCCAATAGTATGTATTGTGATTATAGCAAGCTTACTTTTCTTGCTTAGTATTGAATTTGTGGTGGTTATGTTACAGGTGAAACCTCATCATCAGTTTAGACGAGTGATGGTTGCAGAACTGCTTTCAGATTAGGGATGATTTACGACATTAGAGAAGGGTTTCGTCTACGTCTACGACCTTTTTCTTTTCCCATAGTTGATGAAGTATTTTAGATAAGTTAATACTGTCTGTGATCATGCAATTAGCAGCAGGTGATCATGAGACCTAAACCCTCTCTCCCCTCCAGTCACAGTCACTGTTGCAGGGCATGTAAAAATTAGATCTGGTTTTGATTGAATTTGATGGTTTTGCATTGTCCAAAAATATCAAAGCAATTTCTTTCTTGTTAGCTTATGGGGTAATGTTTCTAACTTTCTACTAAGACACGATTTGTTTTTCATGGTTAAGGTACCTTAAGCAGTTCAGCCAAGCCTTGTAAATGTATATTTTCTCATAAAAAAAGATCTTGTAATGTAATGATCCTATATTTTGGTGTAGTTTTCATACCATTTCAAATCAATTCTGCACCTAAATCCTGCACTAAATTAATGGCAGGTGATTTGTGCAATTGTAGTCCAATTCCATCATAAGAAAAACAAACAATATATAATGGAAATGAAGATGATATATATATATATATGTGTGTATATATAATATATGATCTGTTTTTCACTGTTTAATTGGATGTACATAGCTCTCTCTCTCTCTCTCTCTATGAGTGAAAGTGACACACTCATTTAACATGCATCAAGTATCTACCAAATTATGTGTAGCTGAGCAATCTGCAGATTCAATGCGATATTAATTGGTGTACATATGTATATTATATTGTGTAATTTCCTCAAATATATGTTGCCTACAATATAAAATAAGTATCTTGCACCATACAAACAGATTAGAGGTGTGCTAATTATGCACTGAAATCATAAATAATACTCCCCCATCCAAACTAATATCAGTCCTATTTCTCTTTAAACCAGTCATATTAAGATGAGTCATTTTATTTTTTAGAATATATTTATTATATAAAGAAGTTTAAATGATATATATTTATATCACCACTTTATACTATTTTTTTAGTTTAAGTATACACTCCTAATTATTATGTCCAAAAGAAATGTCTCATATTAATTGAGGAGGAAATATTAAATTAAAAAGTAAAAAGTTTAGATTGACTATCTCAGTCGAAAAATAACCACAAACATACGACCAATAATGTGTACTTATTTTTATTATGAATTTAATTAGCACATTAAACTATTTGTATTTTAGTGGAATAAACGCGTGACAGATAATTGGTGTATTAGTTTGTGCAAGCAACCTGTGTGTCTTCCACTAAGAAAGAGTATTACAATTTACAAGTATAAGATGATGATTGAATTTAGAAATTGGTTCGAAAAGCTTGATTGATTGGTTCCAATTTCCAAATTAAAGTTGTGTCCAACAACAAACACAACGTGTGTAATGAGTAAATTACAAAAACAAGCTACCTTATCTTATATTATATATACCAATCCAATTATTGATTTTCCCCAACCCAACTTTATTTTGTACTCTACCAAACTTCATATATAATATGCATGCTTCTCAACTCCTTAAATCTTCCATCCACTCCTATATATTGTCGATTAATTAATACACCTACTTCTTTATTTATTCAAACTATTTTTTGGGGAGAAAATATGTTTTTGACAAACAAATAATGTCCATTTATCTTTTAAATTAAGTTTAATAAAGAAGCAAATATGTGTTTAGCATACAAATTAATAATTCCCAACAAAAAATTCTTTGCAAATCAAATTATTTTAACCAATTAGTTAAGTACTTTAACTAATTAATTTATAATTGAAATACACATTAACTTTTTATAGTTTTTTTTTCAATAAAAACAAGCATGCTGGCTTCCGTGATGGAATAATTTGAGTTATATAATAGTCCTAATCAGAATACAATATGACTTATATGCTTAACTTGACAAAAGTATGTAAAGTTTTCTAAATTTAAATATGTGAGTTCATACATAAACGACAGGTGGACGTGGATAAATTATTAAAGGGTGACAAAGTGTAGGTGAGTATTATTTTAAGTTGGATAGAGAATTAATATTGAGCTTCAAGGAATCTAATCTTTTGTGAAATAATGTAAACTCTCTTGGTCTCAACTAAAATAATGCCTATACCATTTTGGGTCGTTCCAATTAAGTTGAGACGTTTTTTTTAGGATACTTTTATTACACATATAAATTCAAATAATATATATTTATATCAATCATTTTATACTCTTTTCAACTCTAAGAGTATGTTTATCCATTGGAAAATTTAGTCATGTTTGACCGGCATGTAGATAATTAGAATTAAAAAGATTTAAAAAATTGAGAGAGGTACGTGTTCGAACATCTTAAAAATCAGACCATCAATGGTCTCCTCTCTCATCTTCTTTGTGCCAATAGAGTGAAGACAATTGTTTTCATTCTATTGATTAATATGATTTTTATTTTATACATTTATAAAATTGAAATAACTTTTATATAATACTATATTTTTAAAAAATAAAAAATATATCAAAATTTTTATCTCTTCATTCTCTATAAATAGAGACCAATCTTGATATATTTTCCTACACTTAATTTTTTTTTCTTTACATGTATTGTTAATTATCTCATTCTATATTTTTTTTTTTATAAATTGAGACAATAATTATTTGTTCAATTCTCAAAATTTTGATTTTGAAGTTCACATCGCTATTCTATACGACTCGATCAAAAATATATGGATAAAATTTGGTAATAGTATTTTATCAATAAAATTATTTTAATTTAAAATGTCACTATGTTTTTAATACATTTCAATAATAATAATTTATTTTATTATTTAAAGCAAAATCAATTATAATATGTATAATAAAAATAAAAATTAAAAAATTAAATGTTATGGTTGCATAATTGAAATGATCGTTGATAAATTATAAAAGATAAAAGTGGTTGGATTGAATGAAATTATAATAAAAAAAATAAAAATAAATTAATAAAATATTGAAATGGTTGGATGGTTTGAGTTTTAGTGGTCATTTATAAAGATGGTCTAAACATGCACTCTTTAATTATCGTGTCAAAAAAACGTCTCATCTTAATCGGGACAGAGAGAGTACTCACTACTAAGTGCGACGTGTCATTTTTTATCTATTTATGTATTTAAAAAAGATTTATCTCTATTGACATTTATTGCTGCTGAAGAGTACTATTGTATTGACAACCTTCTTCAGTTTTCTTTTCGCGGGAGAGAACATTAATTTTGCACTAAAAATACCATATTTCATCATATTTGAATGGGTTTTTTTTTTTCTTTTCGTCTTTGATAGAAAAACAATTAATTCTACTAACCGTCTCTCGCCTTGAAAGAGTAGTTACTCAAATTCGGTTTGAAAAATTATTCGAGCAGTAAACAAAAGAATTTTGAACAAAATTTATAAGAAAAATAGGAGCAAATTAATTTAAATAAAAGGGTTTGATTTATGGAAGAAGTACGAGACTAAAACTAAATACACATAATCAAATGTTCATCTCATTATGAATTAACACCGGAAATTAAGAAAGAATGACAATAAATTATCCATCTATACAGACAGTACCAAAATGAGCATTCATTCAAGCAGCAACGTCCCTAAGAGGCGTAAAATTCGACGAGTTCGTTCAACGATTCGGGCTGAGGATCGGCGTTTTCCAGCATCCAGAGAAGGTGCTCGAACATCACTACCTCGCACCCCACGATTATCGACTCTTCGTCGCGCTCCACCAGCTCGCGAAATAGCGGGTTGTCGAGGACCTCGGAGGGGAGGAGGTATCGGCGGCGAGATTTTCCCACGTAGACCGGGTGGAGGAGGTCTTCCTCGAAGGAACCGTATTTGTCCGCGGCGGCGATGGAGGAGGCGCTGCGCCCGAGCTTGAACGACTGCATTTTCTTCAGCACGGACTTGATTTTCGTGAGCTTGCCTCCCTTCACCATTGCTTCCCCAATTCCGTTAACTAAGGACGTGTTTGGCGGAGAGAAATGGACAGCTGTTTGGATTTTGATTTTGAGGGGTTTTGCGAAGCGAGCATATTTGGGTATATATAGTTCAGTTTCTACAGTGTTCTAGTTTACCCAAATTTAACACACGACAACTTGATGACTTTGACTTATCATAAACCTCCACTAAATTCTCTAATAAATTCATACCTCCACCACTTTATAATTTATATGGCACTTAATTGATATTTGTTCCCATTCATTTAATTAGACTCATTTTTACTAAAATTGTGAGAGTTTTTTATTCAAAGTGAATCTAATTAAATGGGCCGGACAAATGAAGTATATAATACTCTCTCAGTCTCACAAATATAGTCATACTTTCTCGATTGAGACATCTCATTCAGTCCCACGAATATGGTCCTACTTTCTCGATTGAGACGTCCCACGAATGTCAATTTATTTATTTTTTTGACAAATTTTATAACTAAAAACAAAGAGTATTAAGTAAATTTAATAAAATAAAAATAAAATAGAGTAAGATATTTTTATTAAATTAAAAAGTAGCTTCTCACATTGTGTACAGGGAAATTGTACATGATGCTTCAATATATTTAAATTAAATTAATGCATATAAATTTGATCAAATAAATTAATCTATTTATCAATTCATTACTACTAAACAAAAATCAACGTAAAAAAACAATGAAAAAATTATTAATTTTATTTAAATTCATAAATTTTCATCAAACTCTAATTCTTTTCCATGATAAATAGAAGTTTATTAGAAATACTTAAATTGTCATGCTTTCTGGAATTACTCAAATCATAATATCAAATTCTGACTAAATAAGGATAGATGTATCATGATTTTATATATTTAAATTATAAAACGATATAAAACAGTTTTTATGTTAGTACATCGTTAGAAATTTAAGAAAATATAAAAAAGTTATGTAATTGCACCGAATTTACCCAAAAAGAACAGATGTCGTTGAGCACGCTGCGTTGCGCCGATATTATTATTAAATACTCCTTCCATCCGTCTATTAAGCTTGACACAATTTTTTTATTTACAGTGTGGACTTTATCATTTTATCGATTTTCTGTGTCATGCTTATCGGAACGGAGCGAGAATATGAGTCGAGAAAATATGATTGGATTGGATTGGGTCGAAGTTTGAAGAATACAGTTAATGAAAGCGACAGACATGTGCACCAACAATTTCTCACCTCATACATAAAATATGTTTATCTACTCATTTTCCCACGTTATTATATTTTAACATCACTCACATCTTTCCTTAATTACGATAATTAAGTTCTGACCGCATTCTTTAATTTCTAGACTTAATAGTTTATATATTTAAATGTTCATTCTTCAACCGACGGTAGCTATACCATTACAATATAGGAGTACAATTTTCTATACATTTATTTATTAATTAAAGCTAGGGAGACATTTTAATACGAATATCAACAACTATTTAGTGTGATGAAATATTCGTATGTCAAAAGAAAATTTTTAAATACTCCTACTCAATGCCTTTATTAATGCAAACAAAGTAGTGGGTAGCGGTTGGTTTATGCTTATGATATAAATATTGTAGTATGTATTATCTTAAAGTTAATTTCCATTTATTTACTCTTAAACCCTCTTTTAATTCGCCTATGACCAAAAGTATATTAAAATATAAGCTGTTACATCCGTAATTTTTGTCTAATTAATTAATTAACTCTATTTAAAAATTAAAAGACACCACAATGTGTGTGTTTGTGTGAAGTACTCCTTCCGTCCATGAAACATATTTTTAATTTGACCCGATACGGATTTTAATGTAGTAGTTTTGACTCCAACGATGATATGTAGTGAGTGGAATGAGGGTTCCACTTGATATATTGTTTTAAATTGTATTGTGTGTAATTAGTGGATTTTGGGTCTCACTTAATGTATTATATTAAATTGAGTTGTGTGTAGAGAGTGTGGTGGGTGCACTTACTATAAATGAAAATTTAAAATAAATGTGAAGAAGTTTCGTGGATAAAGGGAGTACTGACGTAAGACAAGAAGATAGATTGAAAGCCGCAAACAGACAACATGCAGCAGAATTAATGCAACCTTGTTTTTATCAATTATATTATTATTATTATTATTATTATTATTATTATTATTATTATTATTATTATGTATATAAATTGGGGACCATGTGTTATATATATTATGGGGACCATGTGTTATATATATTGTATACATCAAATTTAGAAAGAAAAAAAAAACATTAATGGCGTTGCTAATTAACCCTTGCAAGCTAGATACGACATCACTGTCTGAATGCGATTGTAAACACGATTTAATAGCAAAGAGATACGATTAGACGACATGACATTAACGCATAAATCCAAATTCTTAAAAATGATTTAGATCTAAATTTAAATAAAAATGATTCTTTTTGTTTATCACAAAGTAGAACATGCAACACAACGTCATGAAATTGACATTTAGCAATTTTAGGACAGTGGGGTTTTGTATAACATAAGATTTTCTTAGTAACACATTTATTCTGTGTCCTTATAATCGTTGATTGTGTGTATATAGAAAAGTAGTATGACTCTAGAATAAAAAGAAGAATGTTTGTATAATATATATTCTCATGCATGCATATTACAAGTTGCTTTTGTATGAATCATATTGTCATATATTTGAGATGTGTATTTATAGCATGATTTACCTTTTTTTTTTATGCTATAAATTAATTGTAGACCATTATTGTATGGCGGCAGTGGGTTTCAACTTTCACGTTGTGTGACAAACAACAGAAATAGTAATGAAATTAATGCTGCTAAGTAACAAAGGAGTCTAAATTCTATTAACCTTTAATTTATGCAGGCAGCTGCGACTTTCACGTTGAAATAGTGATGAAATTGATATTTATGTATAAAAAGTGGGACAAAGAACTAGGTTCCCCAAATTAAAAAAAAAATTACTCCCTCCTTCCACCAAAATGGTTTACATTTTGCCATTTTGGGACGTCCACGAAAATGGTTTACATTTGAAACCTTTCATTTATAGTAAATAGACTCTATCACTAACTACACATAATCCAATTTAAAACGATATATCAAGTGAGACCTAAACTCCACTAACTACACATTCCTGTTAAAGTCAATATACATTATTAAAACCCGTGCCGGGTCAAAGTGTAAACCATTTTCATGAACGGATGAAATAATATATATTTTATTCAATATTAAATATATATTGTATATTTTAAAAAAATTATTTCACTCAATATTTATATTTTATTATGTCTCAATAAACATTAAATGGTATTAACAATTGTATGTATTGAACATGGTGTATTGAAAATTTTGATTTTAATAATGTTATAAAAAATTTTGTTTCTCAAAATATTAAGAAAATATAAATTATATATATAATTATTTGATATTTGTTCTCTCTCTTATAATTGATTATAATTAGTAGTTAACCATTAAAAGTGTATAATATCATCATGTGTTATTTTCATTTCTTAAAAAATTATTCAATATTTATTCATTGTTTGAAGTTTTAGTAATAGTTCCATTATTATTTTTATATTAGTTCACTTAAGAATATAAATTTTGTTGCAAAACATGATAAAAAAGAAAAAGTACTACAATAAATATTAAAAATATAATTTTTAATATATTATTATATAAAGAATCTCTTTTTTAATTTTTGTCTGGGACCCCGAAAATGTGAAAATGTCAGGACGGGCGGGATTGATAATATTAATACGTCTAATTAATTTATATACCTTCTGTTGACATACATTAAATTTCAAAACCCACTAGTGATTATAGAAAATGTTGAAAAGGAATTTTGTATGATGACTTATCCAAAAAATCTGCATCAACAAAAATAATTCAAATTCGGTGGCATAGTAGTATGCATATTGTGTGATGTATGCCACCTTCTCCAAACATAGGGGTAAGGATAAATTTATTAATAATGTGGCTCTGTCCCATAATTTCTGGTCTTGATTTATTATCACCTATTCTTCCTTTTTTTTTTTTGTAATTGTATCACTTGTTCCACAACACCATATAATTAAAAAGGAAAAACATTATATATGTATTTGAATCAAAACAAGTAGAACTAATAATGCCGTCAGTCAAGCATGGGATCCATCAATCAAGAATTGTAATTACATTATATATATATGTATACGTATCTCTACACCGCAATAAAATAAATTAAAGTGTATTCCCTTCGTTTTCTATTCTTGACATAATTCGATCATAATAAAACATTCATAATGTTCATTAAGTTAAATTAATAAATAATAACCAAACAAAATGTGCAGTTTTTAATTTGATTTTACTCGAGTCATCGTACTTTTGCCTTAGAAATTGATGATTAGTTACTTCTTCCATCAAGCCGGCTAATGATGACAAACCTTTGATTGAATAGAACGTCGGGCGAGAAATGCGAGAACAAATAAAACAAATAAGAACTCTTAAGATCTAACATTGAGCTTTCTATTCAATCAGTCGAGACATATTGGGGGAATACATAAAAAGCTTCAAAGTCTGAAACAATGGGGGAATACATAAAAAGCTTCAAAGTCTGAAACAATTAGTGTTTCTAGAAGATTTTCTATAAAAAAATATGTGCTTCTGGTAGTAAAATGTTTGATCCCGCTTATAGAGTGAAATCACTACGTTCATAACAGAAATATGCAAGTATGAATCTTATACCAAATCCATCAATCTAATCACTTTTTCTTTTCAATTTGTTAAAGCAATAAATTGAAAGTGAAATAGAAAAGAAATGGCAGCAAGTAAGCAATCAAAGCATGCGAGAGTAGAACATGGAGAGCAGCAGCATGCATGTTCTTAATTAAGCTTGAGCCACGTCGTCCCATACCGTTCCTTTTTAGATTCTTCTCATATTATATTACATTATATATACTTGTTAAATCATATTTCTATGAATATGTTAAAATTTTCGGCGGCGATAGTTATGTTACGTGTCCCAACACGATATGTTCATCTAATTAATTCTGTACGGCCGAATAAAATATTACTCTCTCCGTCCCACCAAATTATGCCACCTTTCTTTTCGTGGGATGGAGGGAGTATTTGTAAGTAATTAAGTATTAAATTGGTGAACATTTCACCGTGGGGCGACGCCACGTTGCCACACAATATTAGTGCCTAAAATAAAAAGTGTTTAGTTTACTCAATATGCCAAAGTGTTTGAATTTGTTGTTGTGTTTTAATTTGTTGTTCCACATGATGTTATGTCCACCATCAGTTGTTTAGAATTTAATTCCTTAAACATGGCAATTGGCAAACACACTTAATTACATATTTACATTTGAGAGGTGAACTCTAGCAAGTAGTGGGGCATCCAGTGAATATCATTAAGGAGGACTATCATCTATTTTTCAAATTTTTTCTGAATAGATGGGACTATACTTTAATTTTATTTTTTTACAATAATAAAAAAGCAAAAAAAAAAAAGAAGTTTGGACCCCCTCCCTTCTTTCCTCAAGCACTAACTCTACCAAGTGAGAGACACATAGTTTGTGGGTGTTAAATTGAATGAGACCATCTATAATTTAACGGTGTAATACTTTCGGTCGCATTAATAAAATTGTGATATCTGACACATGATTGATTAGAGTCAAGATTTATAATATATATATATATAAGGAAAATTTTTATTTTATATATCTTAAATCATTAATTATACCACGCGTACAATCTTATTAATTGAATAAAAGATGTCAAATTATATTATTAGACAATAGAAGATCTGAATTTGTATGTGTATGGCAAGGACAAAAGAAATTTGTTTAAAAATTCGAATAAGAATAAAATTTGGAGTTGGCAATTGCTTAATTGGTAATTATTAGCTTTGTTAGTTTCTTGTTGTCATTTTATATTTGGAAAGTTGGAATCTTATAATTTATATGTGGAGCCAAACCCTTTTGCAGAGGTCTAGGAATAAGATTCAATGCGAACCGTCCCTTTTTCAAACTCAAAACTCAAAACTCAAAACTCAAAAGTGAAAATTCTTTAGAAGCCATTTTGCCTTTTTAATATTCTTTTCATCCTCTAGAGTTGTCTCCTATTTTTATTTATCTTAATAAACTTGTGACAATTCAAAAAACAAAAAACCAACAATTGAAAAAATACATTAAATTCAATCACAACACGAAAAAGAAAACAAGAAAAATGACAGTTAATAGTGAAAGGGACATATGCCCTATCCCTATCCATTTGAATTGAAATTGCGTTCATCCTTTTGGCAATCACAAGCAAACATACAAACTTAAACCTCAACCAAACAATAAAAAGAAATCGAAAAGGGAACAAATTAGAAATCGTAAAGCAAGAAGCATAGATTCATTAATAATGGCAAGCGATCAAATTTAAAGAGTACAAGACTTTTTCGTTATGTTTCAGAAAGCCTGCAACACAATTATTCATCATAGTATATATTATGGTCTCTTATTCGAGATTAAGACACTCTTTATGCCTTTGTGCAATCTCTTTCAATTTATTCAACAGCAAGTGGAACATCTGCAGCCTGACCAAATTAAACAATAACAAACCTCTATCAACACATCACACCAAAATTCAATACAATTTTATCAACAAAATCACAAAACATAAACATCAAAAGGAAAAAAACTTACCAACGTACGATACTTTAGCGCGTAAAACATCTCGAGGTAACGTTTCTTAGCCACGCGATCGCCCTTCGAGACGTAATTCGAAAAACCGTAAACTCCCGCCATCGTCAACAGCCTCTCCGAGTAGATCTGCCACGTATACCTACGAGTGACGACCGCAAAAGTACGTACGTATAAGTAACGAAACCATCGGAATAAAACTCGAATTCACGATCTTTCGACTCACTTCTCTCGAATCCGTTGAAGGCCGCCTTGTGAAACGGCATCCCAATGTGAAGGTTCTTTCCTACATTTCTCAAAGAAAGTGACGAGACTCCGAGAAACACCCTCCCCGTCGTAAGGATCAATGTGAAAGCCCGATCTTCCGTGCACGATGATCTCAGCCGGACCTCCGTGGTTCGTTGCAAAGGTGGGTAGGCCACAAGTCATGGCCTCCACCACAGTAAGGCCAAATGCCTCGTACAGAGCCGGCTGCACGAACACGCCTCTCGTGTCAGCGATGCAACGGTAGAGCTCACCGTTCCTCTCCCGGTTCATCTGAGAAGAAATCCATCTCAACTGCCCATTGAGGCTGTACTCCTCTATAAGGCTATGCATCTTCTTCATCTCTGCTTGTTCTTCCAAATCGTTGGACTCTTTCCTTCTGTCTCCACCTACTACAACCAGATTAACCAACTCCCTCAGCCTCGGATTCTTCGCATACAGCTCAACGAGCCCCGTTAGATTCTTGACTCGATCTAGTCTTGCCATGGTGAACACAATCGGCTTCTTCTTGTCCTCGAGCACGCACCTGCCAAAGTTAAAGGCCATGTATAACTTACAAGCCGTCAACGACTCAACGTGACGTGTTCAGTTAATAAGTTGAGCAGATACACGAGCAATCCAAGCAAGGAACATTACAGATGCTCTTGATTCTCAACGTTGCTAAACAGAAGCTCCTCGATTTGAGGATGCAGAGCAGTGAGCCTCCTCTCCTTCTCCATGTACGAGAAGTAGATGCTCATATCGGCTCCCGGAGGGATGATGTTGAACTTGGGATCGAACACGTCGATGCCATGGACGACGCGGTATAGGCCCGGCATTGTGAATGCCGTGTGACTCTCATACTGTCCAATGTTATCCTTGCTAAAAAGAAACACATATGAAGATATGCAACTCTTTTCAATGATCAAACATCTTCCATATTTAAGTACTAAAAGAAAAGCAAACCTTCCTGCAATCTCTTGGAATGTGCTGGTTATGATGAAATCAGTATGATTCATAGCATACAAATCAGCTGTAAACTGACAAGAGAAGTGATACTTGTCATCAAAGCCTTTCCAGTTAATGTCTGAATCTGGATACTTGGTTTTCTCCAATGCATGAGCAATGGTGCACTGCAGTGCAATTCAAACACCATAGTTAATTTTCCTTACTCAATGCTCAACTTGAAACATATATACGTATATATACCTGTGTTACACCTCCTAGCTTTTGAGACACTAAGGAGGCTGCAAGGTTGCCTTCACTATAGTTTCCTATGATCAAATCTGGCTTTGCATGCAACTCTGCAGTGATTTCTTTAGCAACATCCTAGAAAAATGAACAAGATAAGGCTCCTCTTATCACCATTTACAAACAAATGTGTAGATATATGATTCATGATTGAGTGTCTCACATGGCTGAAAGTTTCCATGTACGGCCACACCTCAAACCGAGAGATCCATTTCCTTACAATGCCGTTCTCTGTCCTGAACGGAACGCGAAGGATGTGCGAATGCTCTGTCCCGAACACCTTCTCTAGCCTCTGCCCGCATGTCGTTCCAACGGCATCTGGGAGAAGCCGTGTTACCTGCGCGAAACCAATGAAAGCTAGGCATATATCCTGAATCAATATGTATAGAAAGAAGTACTTACAATGAGAATACGAGGCGTGATATCGAGTCCTTGCTTCTTGATTCGTTTGAGCATCTCACGCTCCATGGCAGGAACTTGATCAAGAATGTACACCACCTGATGATAGATAAGGAGGAAGCAATGAACAAGGCACTGAATTTAGATTGAAGGTAGTAACAGAGGATATTCACCTGGCCACCAGTATCAGGATAGCCTAATACATTCTCTTGAGCGAAGTAACCGTGGGGAGAAAGTATAACGACGTTGAAGACGATGGGGATTCTGCCTAGAAACTTCTCTAAAGTGTGAGGATGAGGAGCCTCGAGAAGTTCTAGAAGCATAGACATCGTCTCGGACACGCGCTCTGCAGTGTCACCCCATCCTCTCTCCAATCCCATCTCTTGGAGCTTATGCTCCACCTCTGCATACGGTGTCTCCGGTGGGAGTGTTGAGAGGTACTGCTCTGCCTTCCTCAACACAGCTTGCAGAGAATTGAGGCTCTCTATTCTGTTGCTCACCATCATTGTCTACACATCACAAACAAAGACTTATAAGTTATGTATGCTGAGGTAAAGATATGAACAAGCTGAAAATCACCTTCCCCTTGTAACTGTGCATGCGAAGGAAATCTAGAAGAGGGGCCATGCTGTCCCTGTCATGAAACATTTTAGCAGAGATGTGCTTGTTGAGGAACTCGGCTCCGTTTCCGATTGATTTGGTGAGCGTTGGCTTTGGAGAAGACGATGTGAATGGCTTGAAATCCAACTCCAAGACAAAGTTGCTGTGCAAACTGCAGCAGCAGAAGAACTGTGTAAGGAACAAAAGGGGGTATAGTATTAGTACTCGATATGAATAATGGAAGCTTACTCTCCACTGATGATCTCTTCTTTCAACTGGAGAAAGACTGGCACTTTGAGTTCCTCCACAGCTAATGTTTTCAGATTGATTAGTACGTATTCCCAAACGCCTGGACTCAGTCGGACAGCGAGCGCGATGCAAGGAGGCAGCACGATCGCTTCCTACAGAAGGTTAGTACATGATTCCTTTTGTATGATTGATCAACATACTTAGGAGAATGATTGAATGGTACCTGTGTGATCTTGAGGAGTTTTAGGAAGGGCTGATCCTTCAGTTTGCCATTTTCATCAGGAAAAATGGTGTCGAATTCTGCAAGAAGCTGGTGAGATTTTAACACTCCTTTCCCATTGCTTTCTATCCTGCTACAAACATGGAATCCAATAGTACTAAGAAACTGTGACAATCTATGGAGAAGAGAGGAAAGTTTAGTTGTAGTGAGCAAGATTTGAACCTCGAGAAATATGGTAATATCTGATCACGATGATCGATGAGAGTGGCGTTCAAGTGATCAAGGAGGCTGTGAACATGTTCTGCCATTGCTGCTGCTGTTTACCAGTCAAGACACAACTGATGAAGAACAGTATGCTATAAGTAAGCAACTAAGTATAGTACATTACGTGAATCAATAATCATAATCAAGAGAGCAAAATACAAGGCTATATAATTCAAGAAAACAGTAAGCATTACTTAAAATAGAATAGAAGAGAATGTACCTTGTGTGGAGAGAGAAGAAAGGAAGCAATGTAAGTGGAGGAAGAGCTATCTGTACTATATAAATGGGAGTGATAGTGAAGAGTGCAAAAATGAGAATGCTTATTTATATGCTACAAAATACCAAATGACTACCGAAAGTGCATTCAGGCATATATCTCTTTCGTTTACCAGAAATTCATGCTTATTTACAATTTCTAAGTTTATACTTAATGTCTCTGTAGAGAAAATTTTCACAACTAACAGTGAATTGGTAGGGTACGACTTTACACACTACATTTTGTTTGGTGATTTTTGTATAAGACTAATATTACTAAATGAATTTTTGTAGTAAATGAAAATTGTCAAACATCAGACAAGACATAAAAAGATACTCCATTTATCAAATTTACTAAAAGAAAATAAAGCTTATTTTCTATAAAAGCAAATTTAGACCTCAAAAACTTTCCAAGTAAACCCAAAGTAAAAAAAAATGAAGAATATTTAGATGGAGATATCATTTTTGTTCACCGACTATTTTAGGGTGTGTGGTGATCGCTGTCTAACTTGGATTTGGACTAAACATTTTATAGGGAGAGCAACAAAAAAGACTTCTGCTCTTTTCGCCAACAATTGCGGAATTAAAGAATAAAAAAAAGGTGGGAAGTTTTGTTAGAGTTCCACTGTTTCTTTCTTCATTAGAGTTATATTCATTTCTACCAGATTCCTTTTCCCATCAATTCTGCTTTCATGTTTTATTCTTTTTATCTTTTTTTTTTACATTTATCTTGTGCATTTCTTGTTCTCGACTTTTACTCCTTATATTGTTATCTCATAAATTGTGCCCTTTAGCTTATTTCCATATATTTAGGGTTCAGAACAAGGGGATTAAATTCAGTTATGGTCATAATAAATTCCCATTTTTTTTATATTTTGTTGCTAAAACTCTTTATGAAAAAATTAGATACCCAAAACAATACATCTTATAATTTAAGTAAAAAATACTTTGTCTATTCCACCTTAATGTTTACTTCTTTTTTGTTACATAATATTTTTCTTTAGTAAAGATTAAGGATTTGAGTTTATTTTCCAACACTTGAGTAAATGAGACAAATTAAGAAATAGAGTTGTGTGTAAATTATTAATGGTATGAATGGAAATGTAGAGTAGAGAAGTGATAGAAATTTGGAAGGTGGGAAGGGTAGGCATGCAATGCAATGCAATGACGTATCAAGATTTATGGAATGAAGTACCAATATTAGCTCTAACAACTTTTTAGGTGAAATGATTGCTAAATAACCTAATTTCCCAATTTATACTATATACCTAGTGCCTACTCCCATATATATATATATATACCCTTACATTTAATTAGGTCATAAGCTTATTATTAGTTCTCCATCACTTCATTCATTTTTAAAATAGGAATACTAGAAATTAATTAAATGTAATATCTAGAAATAACTTGAGATTTATTTATTTACTATTCTATTGTTTTTTTAAGTTGACCAAAAATGGAGCGTGGGAAATGGGCACGGGGCGGGGCGGGGCGGGCGCAGTGAAACTGCGAAAAGTAATTTATTATTTATTGTAAGTTACTGCTATACTAGCCGTTAACCTCTTTCTAATTTCAAACTCAAAATAAAAATAATTGCGAAAACAAAATCAACGGATATAAATTCTCAGGACTTCTCTTCGTTTTCCTTTTCTGTACAAATTTCATTTTTCACCTGAAAGAGGAATTTGTGCTTCAAGTTAAGCTCCATACTATTGGAAGAGGGAAAAAGAACGTACCGAAGCACCACTTCTTGGATCATTTGATTTCAAACTCTTGAAACCTTGTTCTCTTCTGGTTGATGGTGCCGCTCATTGTTAAGAATTCATCGGGCTTGCATTAAATGTAAGTGAATAGTCTATCGGAATTTCCTTTTACATTTCTGCATTCTTCTTTTTTCAAGAAATTGCATTCTATATGATCCGTGTTGGAGTTGTTCTTCACTGGTGAAGATATATGATTCTTACGGTTTGATTGCAGTTTCTGTTTTCCCTTCAAAGAAACAATCTTTTTTCTTCTATGAATTGTTTTCCCTCACCGCATAATCTCTTGTATCAAGAATAGCAAATTAGTTTGGGTGGAATCTTTGCAGTTTCAAGAATTTGAAGTTTTCGTTAGATTTCTTATGAATATGGACACTTGACCTGTTGGAATCATATGGGTTGTTGAAAGTAACTCCATTTTCATGATTCTTTTTTCATTTTAGTTTCTGAAGATGACAATAGTGGGTCCATTTACACCATCTTCGAAGATCAAGAGGTCGCCGGTATGTACCCCTGGCAGTCCAAAATCCCGTGAGGAAAATATTTTAGTGACTGTTCGGATGAGGCCACTGAGCTCAAAAGAGTTAGCAGCATATGATTTGGTGGCGTGGGATGTCATAGATAAAACTACCATCGTTTCAAAGAATCTATATCATGACAGACATGGGGGATCATATACATTTGGTATAGTGTTTTGCTATAGGACCGTTTGAGGAGATAAATGCTTTGTTATATCTGTGTGGCTGAAATATATCTTGCTTGTTATCTCCAGATAAGGTTTTTGATCCCATTTGTTCCACGAGGAAAGTTTATGAAGAAGGTGCCAGAGATGTGGCTTTGTCAGCTCTTGGTGGAATTAATGGTAAATGATACGTGGAGTATCAATTTATTGAACAAAGTTGCTCTTAACTAAGGAAGAATATGGTGGCCCCTTATCGATTTCTAATGTTTCTCCTGCAGCAACGATCTTTGCTTATGGGCAGACTAGCAGTGGAAAGACATTCACAATGAGGGGTGTGGCAGAAGATGCGGTGAAAGATATTTACGAGCACATTGAACTTGTAAGCTGGATGAGACCGTTTTTTATTTTATAGTCTAGCTAATTTGTTCCATTTTCTCTGAAATCTTAGTTTTGTTCTACAGAATCCTGACAGAGAATTTATGCTCAAGTTCTCTGCATTGGAGATTTATAATGAAACCGTTGTAGATCTACTTAACCGAAAATCTGGCTCCCTCCGATTGCTGGATGACCCTGAGGTGACATGTTACTAGTTGAATAAATTAGATTCACCAGATTTCTGTATTCTAATATTTATCTAACTGTGCAGAGAGGAACCATTGTGGCTAAGTTAATTGAGGAGGTTGTGAAGGATGGTCAGCATTTGAGACACCTGATAAGCATTTGTGAAGGTGATATAGAGCAATAAGTTTAGAACTTTTTTCTTTTAATCTCAAAGTTATTGCCTTTACAACTGTTTATGAAAGGTATGAATTACAAACTTACAAGCTGCTATGGTTGCAGCACAAAGGCAGGTTGGTGAAACCTCTCTGAATGATAGAAGCTCAAGGTCACATCAGATAATTAGGCTGGTAAGCCTCCTAATTTTCTTACAGCTAACACAACTAGAGCCACTGGAACCGTGCTTCTAAAGATTCCGTTGTTTTGTTTTATTTTGACTAAGTTTACTAGTTCATCTAGAACTGTTGAGTTTAAGAGATCAATACTCTGAGATAGCTGAACCGTGCTTCTAAAGATCCCGTTGTTTTCTTTTCTCATGAAACATAGGTCACATTACATATTTAATTACTTAAGGCCTGTTGATCTGATCTCTGTTTAGATATGGTTTTCATTGCCTTGTTGATACATTATGTGAAGTATTATGAAAACTGGAGGTGGTGGTACATTGTATGTCGTGTCTCTTCATTAAATTTTGTAACTTGATGATTTCAGACAATTGAAAGCAGTCGTCGAGAAGAAAAAACACAATGTGTGAAATCATTGCTAGCCACTTTGGTATGAATAACCTTACCACACTCTGTATCTTTCACTGTTAAGCATTTTTAGATTATTGAACATGTTAAGACTATTACAGAATCTTGTGGATCTGGCTGGAAGTGAGCGTGCCACTCAAGCAAATACAGATGGTACAAGGTTGAAGGAAGGGAGTCACATTAATAAAAGTCTACTCACATTGACAACTGTAATCAGAAAGCTAAGGTATGGATACCTGGAAGTAGGATGAGTGTTGGTATCATTTTGAGAGTAGAAAATGCATTGTAGGTGAAAGTTGCAATAAAGTGCCTTCGATGTTCGACTCATATCTACTTGATGACGACTCTAGTTGGATGCAATTTATCTCTCTTTGCAATATGAACAATAGAGAAAATAGCTGTAATGGGAACTGAGGGGCTAATGACTAGTTTTTCTTTTACTTACTATTTTGTGTTACAGTAGTGGAGAAAGAAGTGGTCACATTCCTTACCGAGATTCAAAACTCACAAGAATACTGCAGACGTCACTTGGTGGAAATGCACGTACAGCAATTATTTGCACCATCAGTCCTGCTCTGAGCCATGTGGAGCAATCAAGAAACACACTTTCATTTGCAACAAGTGCAAAGCAAGTTACAAACAGTGCCCAAGTTAACATGGTATTGAAACAAAAAACTGCTCTGCACATGCAATTGCATTGCAGAACAATATTTTGTATTATGAATCTGTTCCTATAGTAAGGTTATAACATGTCCTATTTTCTTCAGTTTCCATGTAGATCTAAATTATGATCCGAATTGCAAATCTAGGTTGTTGAAAAGAAGCAATTAGTAAAGCAATTGAAAGATGAAGTTGCTAGACTAGAAGCAGAGCTCCGAAGCCCCGAGCCAGCTGCATCTTCAAGTTTAAGGTGTTTGCTGAGGGAAAAGGACTTGAAGATTAAGCAGGTATATCATTGCAATACACATTGTTTCAGTGACATTAAGTTTATCTGTTTGCTGAGCAATTAAGTTGTCGATGGCACTACGAATCCTAATCACAGTTATTGTTGTAGATGGAGAGAGAGATTCATGAGCTGAAGCGTCAAAGAGACCTTGCACAATCTCAACTTGAGTTAGAAAAAAGCTCACACAAAGAACAAAAGGTAATCTAGTTACTTGCCTTTGCTCTCCTGATATCTCCTGTTGCACAATTTAGTAAGTTCTGTCTTTTGCAGGCTTCAGACCATCGTGGACCTTCTTGTAATGCAGTTAAACGGTTGTCATTTAACACCGAAATCGACTTGCTTTCTCAAAAGAGAGAGGCAGGGGGGAAATCAGCAAATTCCACAGTCATGTTAGTTAGTGAAATAAGAAAGCTAGAAACAAGACAGAGACAACTTGGTGAGGAAGCGAATCGTGCATTGGAGCTTCTTCACAAGGAGGTTGCTTCGCAGAGACATGGAAGTCGAGATACTGTTGATACCATTGCTAAGATGCTATCAGAAATTAAAGCCATGCATGTAGCAAGTTTCACTTCGGAGGAAGTTCGTATAAAAGATAAATCAACCTTGAGAGAAGAGATTGCACGGTTGCAATCCAAAGAAGGCGACATCTCTATTCTAGAAGAGAAGCTCGAGAATGTTCAGAGATCCATAGAAGAACTAGTTATGAACCTTCCAAATTGTGAGGACACTCCCGAGTCAAAGACCTTAAAAAAGAAAAAGGGTCTTCCATTCAGTTTGAGCAATGCAGCTAACATGCCAAATCTAATACGATCACCTTGCTCGACGACGACAGTTTCTTCTCACAAAGTTGATATTGAAAACAGAACTCCAGAGAGAAATAGTGTTCTTACTGGTGATGAAGCAATGCACATGAAAAAGAGGATCTCCAATGCTGATGAAAATCATGGTTCTGCACAAAAGCAACCAAGCTCCATCAATGTCAAGAAAATGCAGAGGATGTTTAAGAAGGCAACTGAGGATAACATACAAAGTATAAAATCTTACGTTACGGAGCTGAAAGAAAGGGTTGCTAAGCTACAATACCAGAAACAGCTACTTGTTTGCCAGGTAGAATCTTATTTATGTTGTGGCCTATTACAAGATACATGTATGACTGAATGTGCTGTGATCAAACTATGCAAATTCTTGCAGGTCTTGGAGCTAGAGGAGACAAAGGAGGCTTCAACTGATGACGAGGCAGAGACAGTCGAGATATCTACTCCTCTGTCATATAAAATGGTGTTTGAAGAGCAGAGGAAGGAGATCATAATGCTGTGGCATGTTTGCCATGTTTCAATAGTACACCGCACCCAATTCTATCTGCTATTCAGAGGGGACCCTTCAGATGAGATATACATGGAAGTGGAGCTTAGAAGATGGAGATGGCTGGAGCAACATCTGGACGACCTCGGCAATGCCAGCCCAGCACTCTTAGGTGATGATCCTGCTTCCTCGGTATCATCAAGGTATAAAACAAGTTCAGCATCTTCTCATCTATTGTCTTTGACCACATTTGGATCCTCCTAACTAACTTTATAAAATCTGCAGCATCAAAGCTCTGAAACAGGAAAGAGAGAACCTAGCTAAGAGGGTGAGCACAAAACTAAGCTTGGAAGAGAGAGAGATGCTGTACCTGAAATGGGACATACCTCCTGAGGGCAAACAGAGGAGGAGACTGCAACTTGTGAACAAACTATGGACAGATCCTCTTGATATGAAGCATGTGAAGGAAAGTGCACAAGTGGTGGCTAAGCTTGTTGGATTCTGTGAATCTTCACAGCCGATGCATAAGGAGATGTTTGAGCTCAATTTTGTGCCACTTTCTGACAAGAAAGCTTGGATGGGATGGAACTTGATTTCAAACTTGCTGCATCTCTAAGAAAAGAGAAACAAACCCTCTTCACTTGTAAATATAACCACGAACAATATCCTAGTCATTTTTCACTTGATTTTTCCAATCTAAAGTAAGAAATGAATTTTTTTTTGTCCATATACTTGTTGGCTTCTTCAACTGTCAGTCATTGTTATTGTACTAGGCTCTAAATTAGTTGTAAGTTAGGGTGAAAATAAATTGACTTTGGGTAGTCATTCAAGGAAGGAAGGCTCTTTGCAAATATTCTTTTTAAATACTTTTTTATGCCAGACATTAAAATGGTGCAATCAGTAAACTTGGTTCCACACTATTAAATTTCTTTATGTGTCTGTGCATGAATACTGATTCATATTCCTTAATTTATGTATGTGGCTTTTACTCATCTTTATTGTGCTTCCATTTTTTTTTCATGTACTAATTTGATTTTTTGTAAACTTAAATGAATTTGCATGAGATTTACATGAACTTCGAAACTCTAGGAATTCAGTCCCCTGATAATTAGGGTCGATTTTTGAAAAATGCTTGAAAATACTTTTTAAATATTAGAAAATATGAATATTTTTAATTAATTCAGTTAATTTCTAGTAATTAATTCCGAGTCAGGCTTGGTACTCAAAATTTTAGTTCAAGTTCGGATACTGAAAATTTTCGGCTAGGCTATACGACTCGACCAGAATAGAGACCCCAACTACAAAGTACATAAGATTAAAAGCCGATTTATTCTCTTTATTCATCTAATAAGGGTGGTGAGATTTAAGCATGAAAACTGTAGCCTCATAATAATCCATAAATAAGAACTCTAATACTTGCTCGATCTCATTCAGAAGTGAAGACCAGAAGACCGTTTAAAGTAGCTTGTGACGGATTTGAATACATTAAACGTTGAGACAGGAAGGCGTACAAAAGTGAGAACTTTGTGTGTTACATCACATGAGATTATCGAGTTGAACCTGCAAATCTTGTATTGAAACCATATTAACATTCTGCATGTCTTCAGGTGAATACTCAGACTTCAGCAAATTTTGTACTTGCGTATGCGCTTCGACAATATTCGTCCTGCAAATTGGAGGAAAAAACAAGAACTTAAATCAACAGAATATAACCACAAGAAATAAGCACAATATGGGTTCTAATCAGAAAGCTAGAATGAAGACAAACACATCATCACACTCTTAATATGTCAGGAGAGCATTTACCTAATTGGCTTGAAAAGTATAGCGCGCGTGGTGGGGTTCTGGAGATAAAGCTTCATTTTACTCATAACTATTGGCAGCTCTTGTTGAATAGCAGAATTAACCTGTTATTGAATGCATATGTATCATTAGAGCACCTTAGGTTAGAAACTTTTAAGAAATTTACCAGCCATGAGAGATATAAACAAGATTTTAGGACATTAAGTTTGTAATTGCAGTCAGCGGATAACAGCTTTGTTATCCACACACATTCTGCTGTAATGAAAGAGAATGGTAAAAGTTGAATATGTATACCTTCTGGACTAATTCAGCAATCTTTTCTGGAGTTGCAAAAGCCTGATCTTTGAGTGGCTTACTAATAGCAGAGTCCTGGTTTTGACTTCCTGAGGATAGTGCAAGTTTGACTGCAGTGACCTTCAGGGATGAATGATACATAGTTAGAACTATGCCAGAACACACGACAAATCTCTACAGCGGAATTGTATGCACAGCATGATCTCAAAATGGGATGTCTAACTGATCAGTATGCCCAAAGCAAGTTCTTGTCCTATACGCGCAGAGAATTGAATATATGCAATATGATTAGCTCTCTATCTAGTATTTCTCTAATTCTGTCTCCAAGGGAAAAACTTTAACTACCAACTTTCCCACAGCTCTAGGTCATTATGGCTACATTAAAAAAAATGGTCATTTAACTGTTCATATATGTTCAAAACAAAACATGACGAGTTACTGAGTATTATTTAAATCAAATATTAAATATGAAAAACCTTGGTGACAAAAGACAACATAGGATCCACAACCAGCTTGGTCACCGACATAATAAACTCCTCACAAGTAGCTTTGAGGTTTTTCTCCAATTCCTGCATGTGAAGCAAAAATGAACTGTTTAAATTTAACAAAATATGAAGTTTTACCATGGTGAAAACTTGTAAGCAGTAAGCACAGCCAGCCGGATTTCTGTTCTAATTCATAATTCAGGTATCCCTGAGAATTCCACATCATTAGACTAGTCCCTTGAGATTGGTCAAAAGATGGGAAGATGAATATGACCATCAACAATTAATTTCTGTAACCAGTCAAGAGAAATATGTCATCTCAGGATTTTAATTCACTATACCCCGTGTATAATTTCTTCACCAAATCCTCACAAATAGAACATATGAGATGATTTTGAAATCAACTTCGATTATTGTGGTAAATAAGATTACAAAAAATTTCGAGTATCTTAACACATGAGGGGAAGTACTTTACCTTCTTGGCATCTATTTGACTTTCCAAAACTCGTGGGGAGAGAGTTCTAGCCAGGGATGTCGACCTTGACCAGTCAAATAGCGAGGCCTGACCCCTAAGAATCCGTCTTAAATGCTCCTATAGAAGATGCATTGAAGAAGGTGATCTTTCAACCACAAACGAATATATGTTCAAACCAAACAACTCAAGTCAAATAATGTGAACATTGTAATCTTCTCAATAACTTTATAAACAAGAGAAATCACGTGCTCAGACTTGGAAGAAATTATGCAGAACAGCTTTCATTTTCAATGCTAAACTGAATGGGGAGGGAACCAGGTTGACAACAATTATTAGGACAGACAAGTAATGAAAACTTATAAATTTGAACTTTTTGTGAAACTAAAAGACCAGTGTTAAGAAGGATTAATGTATTTCTGACGTGCCTGAGTCAAATCATATAAAATCATAAAATAGTCAGTGTGCACAGACACGCATACGTTATCCATGCTAAGAGAATTACAAATGGATAAAACAGGGAAATTTTTTTATCAATGCAATCAGTTTCTACATCCTATCAAACATGACAGTATGAAAAAAGACAGCTTCAGTGGGAAATCAGTACCAGCAAATGAGAGAAGTCAAGCTCCTTGTGTGTGACAGAGAATTCAATATCAAATGGAGCAATCTGCAGATAGAATACTAACATAAGAAATAGAAAGAAACTGTAATGATCATCCTAGTAAATAACAAACATAAAATATTACCTGCTCTCTGAGTATGAGAAGATACTTTATGAGGAATAGCTGCCCATCCATTGCAGATGACCTTTTTGCAACTTGTTTGCTAGCTTTCTGCCAGATCAGATTGCTTAGAAGAAGTCTCCAAAAGGTAAATAGACAACAAACATGAACCTTGAGCCACTCACCTGAATGGATGATGCGCAGACTTCTACAGCTTCCTGGTATAAAATAAAAACGAAACAAAAAAAGTGAAAGGGGTGAGTAACCAGAAAAATAATCATCAGTTCAAAGATAGAAAAGAACAGATACCTGTGCCAAACCAGTAAAAACTGCTGGCTCTAGGCATCGATATAGTTTGGATAAACAGGATATAGTTTTTTCAAGTGGAGGATACCAAGTTCTTGAAACATCTGAGCTTTGAGCACTCTGCAACCAGATAAACATATTACTAGTCTCTGATTTTGTGCAAAGTATATGATATAAAAAGCACGACATCCAGAAGAAAAAAGAAAAAGGAAGGGCTTTTAGCATTCAAGTTCAGAAAGGCAATAGCAGAGCAACTTAGAGAGGAGTATGTTAGGCACTCAAGCCAAAAGCCCTGACTCCAACCAAAAGCTAGCTCATGCATGAAGGATTGATTCCAACCTAAGTACCCATTCAAAGTTGTTTGTGAACACAATGGGGATTGTAATACATAACAGAGTGAAATGATGGTCACGCGATCCCCGAAAAATTAAAAGAAATCATGATAGATGAGTCATAAGAACTGTTGAGTAGAAACTGTAGACGTGAAAAAAAAGAAATGAGACAAACATTAACAAATAATAAAACACTTACAGATGATGTTTCTGACTTGGTCTCAGCTGATTGCTCCAACTTAGCAGGATAGTCTAGATCTTCATCCATGGGAAGATAATTTGCAATCTAAATGACAAGTAGACATGTTACTTTGATCAAAGTGCTAATTACTGTAGATATAATCTCAAATGTTCAGGTTATACTATATTGCCATAATTCTTTCTTCTTTAGAAGTAGGACTTAACATAAATTTCTAGAGTCACCTTAATCTGATTACTTTACTCTCTTTTTCCTCCATACCATAACATTATAGAGAAAAAGCATACAAAAGAATGTAATAACCAAAATATCTGAGAAATAAATAACATGTATACTAACCATGCTAAAAACATATATGTCCTATAACTCAATTAATGGTAGGGGTGCAGTATTAACCTCATCGCGGATATGGGTTCTAGCACGAAAAGTTAAACGCTCGTGAACATCTGCCAAAATCCTTTCCAATGTTGGTCGTAATCCTGCTAGAGATTCACCTCGTCTACTTACTTGCTCTGCTAAGACTTCAACTTTGAGAATATCAACAACTTCGCAAAGAATATCAAGGTTTGCTTCATGAATAAGTCTTGGACGCAACGTATCATATAAGTAAGTACACCTAACACATGTTCAACAAAGAGTATGAGTTAGAAGTTGCGCATGTAAGAAAACCAAAGGAGCCAGTGGGACATTGCATGCAGAGGAGCACTACACATGTTACGTATATTCAACCTGCCACTTCCATGTTACGATCAATATAACAAAGTTATATTGCAGACTTAGTTTTTTTTTAGACAGTATATAGATTTGCTCCAAGCTAAAAAACTTGTGCATGAAGAAAGGAACAAATATGATTAAGAAGCATAGAGAATGCAAATTCAATGACTTACAGTGGATCTATGAGAGGAGCTAAACTTGAAACATCCTCTGAAGATGAAGGGAAGAAATGATCAAAAAGCTGATGCTCAAGTTGACATACCTGCAATACCATTCATCTCTTCATAATCATTTATGCCATAATATGAAATATCTGAGGTTAAATAGTTAGATACTACATTATGACAATTTTATTCTAAGGAACTATCATCACATATAGAACAAGAAAGAAACAAGCCAGAGAAAACCCTAATATACAAACACAACCGATCAAGAAACTGCATCTTTTTCACGCACACATCTTCATTAAAAAATCTAGCCCTGGAAAAATTACAAAGACATTGAAAGCAAAGGAAGTAGTCTGGAAAACATAATAACTACTATCAAAATGAAGCAGAAACAGTGGATCCTGATCAATTTCTCTAGGCGCCAGAATGTTTCTTTGATTAGAAATGCAACAATATAGAAAACCAGATTTTTGTGATGCTGCATATACTCGTGTTCCTTATTATAGAAAAAAGGTGCACGCCCACTTTTCAAGAGGTTCCCAATGAAACCAAACTAACTTGTTATCAAGCTCCAAAAAGAACGAGGCAGGGAGGTAAACGCCTTTCTACATGTCCTGGTATTGTAGCACCCTAAGTTGTGGTGGAAGGACTAGTAATTGAGTAAGGTCAAATGACATTATCAAGCTGAAAATGTCACTTCCACTTTGTAAATCATATAGAATGACAATTGGGAGTATTTCTATGTTGGGATATTTTATAATGTTTTGATTTGGTTCCAAAACTTGATTGTGTAGCGCAAGCCTGAAGGACCCAGCCTGAAGGTCTCAACCTAAAGGCCATCCCTTTAAGGCCACTGAAGGCCATGCCTGTAAGGCCACTGAAGAGCCATCCCTTTAAGGCCACTGAAGGCCATGCCTTTAAGGCCACTGAAGGGCCATGTTTAAGGCCACTGAAGTTCTAAAAGTGAAGTTTGCCACTAAAGGTTTAAACTGAAGCTCACACTGAATGTTCAACCTACGCTATAGACGTAATCATTTCTGGTAAAGATCTCGTAGGTGAAGATCTTGTTGCAGACACCTAAAATGGCAAAAAGGTCAACTACTCCAACGGGAAGAATTCAAAAGAAGCTCTATCTCACAATGGCTATATTTTTTAGAGAGCTCTATAAATACCCCGACACTTCTCACGCTACAACACGTACCGGTTACCCAATCTACACTTGCTATTATCGCTCTCAAGCTCTCAAATTTTTAGAACACTTAGCTTTCAGTTCTTATTTTCTAAAGTGTTCATATTAGCGATACATCTGTAACCGAAGAATAGTCTTAGCATTAGATTAAGTTCGAAGCTAGTTGTGATCAGATAATACTTGTATATCTAACCCACTGTGGTTGATCACTGTAAGGCTATTACTCCATTTATTTGGAAACTCTCGACTAACATCGAGACTCGTGGACGTAGGAGTTTTTATCTCCGAACCACGCAAACCAAACTCTATGTTGTTTCATGTGTTTTCAGTATTTATTCCTTCATTATCTATCATTCACTGAAAGTTTGATTTTAATTGATTTTTTTATAAAAACGAGTTTACCACCAAATTCCGCATTTCAAAATTTTTATATACTCGTTTTGGGACCAACATTCTATCTCCAATCCCACAAATTAAAACTACTATCAAACAAGTACAAAATCTCTGAAACAATACAAGACCAACAAAACTATGTTATCAAGTCAACCTGCATTAGGTATGCACAACCAGATCTTGTCAATGATGGCAAGGCTTCTTTTTTAGCAAATTCAGAGATCCGTTGCTGCACTATGCCCCTCACCTGGAGCCACCAAACAAGAAAAGGAAATAATTAATAAGGAAAACCGTAAAAGGAAAGAGAAACTTTAAAACAATTCAACTTAAGTGGTTGTATTGTAATGGCCATATACAAGGATGTATCTCACTCACCAGTAAGAGCCTCTGTTCACAGTAAATCTTGTGGCATTCTGCTAGCATCTGGATATATTCTTTCCTTGGTTTTCTACTTTCAATTTCCTCCAATACTGGCTTAAGCTGTAATTTGAAACTGATATTATCCGGATATCTTTGCAATTTATAGAAGTCCAAAACAGAGTTGAAAGGACAAAAAAGCAAGTCAGTCACTCATTGATTACCTCATTCGCTGCTGCTTTGAATCGAACATAAATTATAGATGCCTCCACACCCTCAGAGACAGATGCTTTGTCGCCAGAGTTGCTCTTTATTGCTGCCAGGACCTAGCATGAACAAGAAAATTACAATAAATATATCAATTATTCATGTTAAAGAACAAGACCATATCTTAGTAATGTTGAAAGTTTACCTGAGCAGAAGTGTTCTTTAGAACAGAAAGTACGTGAGAACGAATCATCCCTAGAGCACGAGACTGCAAAGTTCAGAAAGTGGTCATATTAGAGCCAGATGCCAACAGAGTATAGTGTGGAGCAAAACCTAGCTGTCCTACATGACCTTTTCCCTTGTGTTCCATTGGATGTTAAACATACCTGAAGTTGCCGGAACTTAACTAAGTAGACATTGCACTCAGCGTACTGCGGGTTACTCTCAACATACCTACAGATTAACAAAATATTTTGAATTTTAAAAACAGATCGGGGGACCCATATTCTACATGATAGCAATTCCACGGAACACCAGAATTGTTCAGTTTCATATTTCAGAATCTTAAATGTCCAAATTATGCATAGGAAAGCACAGAATGATATGTAAGCTGACTCTACTGGCAAATCTGATCTGTGTGTGAAGTGCACAAACAGATAACACCATCTGTAATATATAAAGTTCTTGTATTTAATGCTCACTTACGATATGCAGTCATCAAGTCTTTTGAGCAAAGGGAGGAAATTCTCATGTGCTACATTCATGCTTGGTGAATAGAAGCTGGTTGCAACCTGCACAAAGGTGGCATTGTCAATCCTGAAAAATAAGTCTCTGATGTTCTATGTGTGCGACTACTCATTTACACTGGGCATGTATGAAGTTTCTCATTGATCCATATGCTTCATTAGCTAAGCTAAGAACAAGGATATTCGACTAATACACTCAAGAGCAAGCCCATACAAGCATCAACATCTATGTTATGAATATTGATTCACCATGACCTAGTCAAGCATATTCAGGTGAAAATGAAAAGTTCCCGTGGTGCACGTCCATTGAAGAGTTTTTACATCAAACGAGCTCAAAAGTGTTCAAATAATTAAAGTATATGGTGGACCGTGGATTAACAATATTAGTATCTATTATCTATGCCATCACCTAGAGTAAATACCCTCTAGGGGTTCTTAATCTTGCAAGCTGAACTTTTTTACTTTTCCAGGTATGAACTATGAAAAACATACACCACTCTAGTATAACTGAACCGGCATGTCAAAGATCATTTATAGCTCAAGGAATCTCTAAATAAATAATACTCAGACCGTACATTCTCGAGTTCATCGAAGTAGTTAAGCTTAGCACGAAGTGATTCAGCAAACTCGATTAGCCTTTGCTTCTCCATCACCTGCGAAATGAGCAAAAAATAGGACGTGTGATGCAATCAACAAATCAAAAAGGTTAGGCCTAGTTCTTTCTTTTATCTGTCACTCTTTGATAATTGATGATAGCTAGAACTAGCAGAGTATGCTGAATATGGTGATGGATGGACTTCCAAAACCCCCCAACGAACTTTAATAATAATCCTTCATTTAATTATACTTTCAAATCTAACTACTCAACAAGTTTTATTGTGAGATGTTAAATGAAGTAGAAAGGCCATCATTACCAGCCGATCACATGCATCATGTAGAGTTTTTGTCTTTGTTGCAACTGCTTGATGCTGCAGTTGTAGTTCATTAAATAACTCAAGTGTTTCATCCACCTGTACCAAGTCATTTAAGCAATAATTAGTTAATTAAGGAAGCGGGAACATAGACTGAGTTTAGATCAAACATTGAGATAAAATTTGAAGTGGATATAGTATATACAATAAGAATGTAATATATTGCCTGGTTGAGTATGGTGTCGCATGTTTGTATTCGCTCGGTGAGAGTCCTCACGTAATGCTGATATTTCTCTTCGGTCTAAGGAAAGATACAAGGACATTAATGGCATCAAAATCAATTTACAGCCAAGAGATTCACAAAAGAACATAAAACTAAGGTAACCTCTGATTTCATAGCTGCTTCAAGATCAGCAAACCATTTGTAGAACTGCAAGAAGGAAAATGAAACCAAAACTTAAAACTAGTCCTTATATAATCTTTAGGTGAGGTGGAATCTAAATAATATTCATAAACCAAGTTAATAGAACAACAGATAAAATGGACACAGTAAGAGCAGTGTCGAAGATAAAATGAATCACGAAAGTCAAAAATGCAATTGCTTCGATACGGGTTTAGATTATCTGCAGTACTTTTAACACTTTAAAGCATAAATTACACCTTTTTATCAGGATCTCGGAACCAATCATGCAACTAGACAGAGAACTCTAAAATTTAAAGGAAAAGAAAGGGACAATTTCAGCCACCTCATTCGTATTGACTAGAACTGCATCAATGATGCCTGAATCTTCTGCAGCGCTGTGCTTTGTTGAAATAGACAGGCCATTTTCCAGCCCAGCTACTTTATCATGTGCCTTGTGATCCCCAATAGAACAAGAAAATAGTGAATATCTTTCAATCCAAAAAATTGAGCAGATATCTAGAGAAATTCAATCTATTGATAAAAGGCCTACCAAGTTTGGAGGAAAGGGGCGTTCTGCAACAGCATGGGATAGTGCAACAATTGCTGCCTGCTGTTGCTCTGTCAATGGAGCATTCTAATAAATTAAGAAAGTACAGTAGAGTTAGCAACAATTGAGAAACTTAATAATCATGAAATCATAATCTTGAGAAGCCTTATACGCCAACATATAAATATATATTACTTCATGATTTTTATACATAAAACAGATCCCTACCTTGTTAAAAGGTAAATTATAACTCTGCCCACAATCTAATTCTTAAGCGATCATGAAGGTCAATTGTGTCGGAATGAATGAATCAAGTGATCCACAATAAAAACACCATTTTGTGGTAATGACTTCGGATAGACAAATCAAATTCTTTACTTTATAAACACGTCGTAAAAAGGGGATATAGGCACGGAGAGGTTCAATGTACCAAATCATCTGATCTATCAATGCAACAGCTTGAAAGAATGATCAAACACATATTACTAAGCATTACCAATCAGGTTAAAAAGATGAAAAAATAACCAGCAACCTGTTCCCAGGTGGAGGCAAAGTTGTAGCCTTTGGAGATTGCACCGGATTTCGAAAAACCGGCCTTTCCCGCACTCACCGGGGCAGCTGCAGCCATTTTTCACTTTCCGAGCGGGAATCTCGTCTCCGATTGCCAACTATATGATCATAAAATGCCCAGGTCGAATTACCTAGAGTGAGATTCGACAAGATCTCACAATGAGGTACAAAATTGAATCAATCAGGGAAAAATTACTAGGGTTTAGATATGTTGGAGAAGAACAATAATAAAGCGCGGACAGCGGAATGATGATTCCACAAAGAAACCGAAATGTTTGCAGACGACAGTGGCGGTCCGTGGGCGGGTGGTGAAAGTGGTGGTGGCGCGTGGTAGATCGGCGGCGGGGAGAAGGTCTGGTCAGAAAATCAAACGGAAGAAGCTAACTGAAAACGGGAAACTGACAGAAGAGGTAAACTGGTCATCTTACAAAATTAGCTGAAGCAGAAATTCCTGCATTATTATAATCAAAATTTACTACTCTCTAATACTTTCAGTAAAAGTGATAAAGAGTTTTTTGTCAAACTTGGCACTTTTTAATGGGATATAAATTTTGAAATATTGTCCGATTTTCTTTTTAAATATAAAAAGAGTTGAAAATTATGCATGCCATATATTTATGTAATATATATTTTTTTAAATAACATCTCACTCTAAAGTTATTTTGGTATTAAAGTTATGGTCTCATAATAATTACTAATTTATAATTATAATTATAAAGTAATTATCGTGAGATGAGTTTGGTAATATATAACTATCATAAACAAATGGTCAAATATAAAGATATGACATAAAGTATAGGATTGATGTTTTACGTAACAGAAACTTGCATGTTCAATATATATCACATCGTAGTAGACGATGTTTAGTGTAACTCTTATAAATAATTTATAATATCTTCCAATTTGTCACAAAGTGGTTGATAAGATGATGTGAAAATATTTAAAAATATCAATTACCAAAGTGTTATTTTGCTCCTGAGTACGAGTAATCTGATATACGAGAGAGTATATCAATTTTAAATTAGGTGAAGATGAATAATAATGCGTAGTGATCAAAATTGGAAAGATATGTTGTTAGATTTGATTCGTAGTCTATATACAAATCAACTAAACTTTTATAATCCAGATATAAATCATTAAGGTAAGCATTTATTAATTAATTTTATTATGTTTATTGCATGTATTGATAATTTTTTAATTGGCCTATTTTAGTAATTATCCTCTACTTTAACTACATTAGTTTTTATTTTAAATATATAGCTGAAATAAAATATAGTGTAACTTTTTACGTTCATTAGAATTACTTTTTCTTATACTATTCACAAAAAGG
Organism: Leonotis leonurus; assembly: GCA_026898415.1. NCBI lineage: Eukaryota > Viridiplantae > Streptophyta > Magnoliopsida > Lamiales > Lamiaceae > Leonotis > Leonotis leonurus. The sequence goes on along the minus strand of JAPKLX010000003.1, from coordinate 2,499,963 downwards.
TGATATGAAAAAAGAAAGAAAAAGATGAAAACATTAATTAGTAATTTATCCACTTCAAGTTCAAACACGAAGTATATATATACACACTTTTATATATACTAAAATTTCGAGAAAAAAAAAATACATTTAGAAAAATACAACACAGAAACACCTAATAATATATGTACACATGGGTGCTTCGGCAGCATATCTAACGCAGTCCACACTTTAAACTAACCACAATTAATTACACTTAATTTTGTCGATTTATTCTTCTTTAAATTTGAATTTAATTAGCATAGACATCACACTACACGCACGTGCATGCACACATATCAGAGGCCGGCGTTGAAGGCGACGCCGGTAGACGGCAGCCAAGAAGTTCCACCGATGAAATTAGCAACCGTGAATTTGGTAGCCTCGGGGGTGCCAAGCACGTGATACCCCGGCCAGTTAACCCTGCCGGAAGTGGAGGCGCCGCCGCCCATATTGCCATACTCCGCGAAGAAGAGCGTTCTGTAGGTGGAGCCGCCAGCCCCCTGCCACTCCACCCATCCACGTGGCGAGATCCTGCCGTCCACGTTCGACTGCATGACGACGGCCCTCGAGTACTCCTTCCACGGTCGCCCTAGGTAGAGGCTGAAGGAGCCACCGGCGGAGAAATCCGACCCTACTGTAATCTTGCAATTGTGCACCGAGAAGCCCGTGTTCTGCCCCGGGTCAGTGCGGCCGTTGGCGAGGATGGCATTGAAGGAGGCGCCGCTGCGGGGCCGCCGGAAGACCAGGTTGCAGCTCTGGAAAACGGCGGCGGCGTTGCCGAAGATGTAGTCGATGGTGCCGTAGATGTCGCACTCGCGGTAGAACTGGCGGAGGGAGTGGGCGTAGAGCGTGTCTTGGTACCCCGCGATGCTGCACCGGTACAGCGCCGCGCGATCCGAGGTGACGGCTAGCGCCACCGCCTGGTGCTCCTCCGCCCCCGCCGTGTTCGCGAACCCTATGTCCCGAGCTATGAACCCATCTCCTTTTACAACTGTAGCAGAGAAGAACGAATAAGTATTAATAGAGACAAAAGTGATAGATAAAACAGACAAGACTCAGGAGTCAAGAAAGTCCCTATCCTTGTTAAATTAATTTGCAGTTTTTGGATTGAAAGAAACAAAAGCAGCGACACACAAAGAGAGAAAGAAAGAGAAGCTCTTACTAAAAGTAGCAGAGCCCTTAAGGGAAGCGCCGCTTCCGACGCTACTACCAGCAGTGATGACAGTGGAGTATTTGCCATCACCAATCAAAGTAATCCCAGATTTGGCGGTAGTGATTTTCTCGTTATAAGTCCCAGCCTTGACATATATCACATAACGTCCCCCTGTGGCGGCGTTGATGGCCTCCCCCACCGTCTTGAAATTCCCACTGCCATCTTTGGCAACTACAGCATTCGCTTTCACCGCCGTGCTCTGAAGCAACTTCCTGTCGGCGGCCGATACCCAGCTCGGAAAACCCCCGCCTTCCAGAAGCTTTCGCCCCTTGGGCGTCGGCGTTGGGTTTCCGGCGATTCGGTTGGCTAAAGCCAAGGAGTTGCTTCCCAGTTGTGAGAGATGATCCAATTTGTTGTAAATTTGGGCGGCGGAGGCATCCGATGCAGATGGCATGTGCTCTTTAATGGCATCTCTGCAGCTTTCTTGGAAGGTTAGGGCAGCGCTAAGCCATGTTTGGATGTCAGCTTTGTTTTTCTTGGGAGACTTTTGGAGTAGTTCCATAGCTTCGGTTAGTCGTTTAACTGACATCTCCATCAGTTCCTTACAGTGTTCTGTTCAATTTTTTTAACACAATAAATAATATAAATAAAATCACTAGTATGCCACAAAATATAATACTATCATTTATATTTCACTTAACAATAGTAATAATAATAAACTCAAATAAATACATAAATAATAATATATGCATGTAATAATATTAAAATACTTGACTTCACTTGATTTATAATTATCACTTAAAATAAAAATTATTTAATAAACATGAATATATACCGGCTATTATTTTATTATAATATTTTAAATGATTAAAATTTGAGTTTGTTATATTAAAATGACTATTTTCACTGAGTTTGAGTATATTTCATATTCAAATGATTAGAATATATATCACTAAGTTTGTTTATAGTTATTAAAAATGTTTGTTATATTAATATAAATACTGACACGTGATATGATTATGTATCAATATTATACACATATTAAATCTTAAAACTTTTTTATCATTTGTGTTAATATATCGTAATAGTTAATCATATAAAAAAAATATCGTGTTAATTAGTTCACATCAATATTCATATTCCTATATTATTAATTAGTCACCCTTTATACATATAGACCATGTTTGGTAGATAAGATATGATAGGATAAGATTAAATTATCTTATTAAATCATGTGTTTGGTAGCAAATGTGATAAACACGTCGGCCCGGTATTAAACATTGAGTCCGTGTCAAAATCATTAATTTACCTTACATTTTAATCCTAAGGAGGTGGTGAGATTAAAATAATCTTGATACACCATATAAATTTAATTTTATCATGCTATATCCTATCATGACTACCAAACATGGCCATAAAGTACACAAGTACAAAAGGTCCGCAAGTGGTTCAAAGTAGAATACGTCGACACAACACGAAAGAGATAGTAAAATGATATTTCATTAGTTCCATTTATTTAAATACATTATGATTAAAAATATATGAAATTTTTGGTCAAAATGTGTTTAAACTAATAGGACGGGCGGATGTAGTATGAAAAAATTAAAACAAAAAAAAAACAATTGATGACACGAGGAGAAGTAGAAAGACTGATTTACCCATGATGAGCCGAGAGTCGGGAGAGATCGATTCCGAGGCAGCGTAGGAATCGGGCATGTTGGTCTGTGAGATGGTCTCTTTAACAAGAAGGGCAGACAAGAAATGAACATCATATAGGTCACTTGGCCCTAATTGTGTGAGTGTGTGGGAACACAATGTTGGATATCTTGTGTGCCCACATTCACCCCTCACAGCCTCTTCATACTCCAATTTTCCTGCGCTCAAACATGTTACAATTCCTAAAAACACAAGTACATTAATATACTTTGATGGTTCCATCTTTTTCTTCGAGTAAATTAAAAAAGGCAAATATTCTTTGAAACTTGTTCCAAGTAACATATATGTTGGTGTGATTGTGTGAATGAAAGACTAAAGTTGTAAGGCTTTTTATAGAGAGAATTGCGTATGCACGCACTCGCAAATTAGTTTAAACGTCACTTTTGTTTGAGCTTGACATGCATGTCTTAATTCTTAATCACTATTGCTTAAGCTATTCAGATTGACTTATTTATCTATTGACAGTGATTAAACAAATTTTTATAGGAAATGTACAAGGACGATTAATTCGCTTTGACAAAATTTGTGTGCTCGTTAGGGGAAATTAGAGTTTGTTAGTTAACCATAATAGGATTTGTAATATTAACTAAATTTGATTAACAATTCTAATTACGTGCGGATGAGCTTAGTTTACCATTCATATATAATTATTAAAAAACAGAGCACGATTATATTTATATATATAGTATTTTAGGTGAAAACTACGGTGAGCCAACATCTACTTACGTCTAGCTAGGGTTGACAATTTTTAACATAAAAATCCGATACGTACAAACACGAAATTAATGATGAGTTTGGGTTTATCTTAATTGAGTTTGAGTTACATGAAATACTCCCTTCGTCCCACTATTTCTGTCTTGGTTTGACCAAAACTGTTAGAGCTTTATGATCAAACCAAGCTAGAAATAGCGGGACGGAGGGAGTATATAAATATATTACTTAATATTATCATTGATAAATGGTCGAATAAGATTCACTTTTCAGTATTTACATCTCATGTCTGACATTTTCATTATTCCCTCCCAACTTCTATATATACTACGGAGGAGTGTCTCCTATATTCTAAATTGTATAATGTCGGGTTATTATCGGGCCAGATTTTCCATCCGGAAAAAAGGTGTGTCATTTAAGTTCAAATTTTTTGATTTGGTATATCATTAACATGTCAGATTTAAATTTAATCTTAATTAACATGTTTGGTCGTTAACAAGTTGATCAGATAACAAGTCAATCCTATCTGATTGTCACTCAGCCCAACCCCATCTAGTTGTCATATGAGACTCGCTCATTAATTTATTTCTTACAACATAATTCATGTGTTGGTACTTAGTATGTGATATCCATATATGAGACGTATCATAATTATATCAAATTTATGGCTGACAAAATATAAGCAAAAGAGGGGAAAAGGTGTAAAAAAATTGACAAGAAATCAACTTGAAACGACTCAACCTAATCTCATCCTCAACTAATTATAAATTTATTCAAATTTCATATAATATATTATCGTTAATGATATTATCTTAAATATTACGTATCAATTATGTTGGGTAATTAGTAATTAGAGTGAGGTAGGTCTTGACTTGATAATTGATATGCGATTATCATTATTAATTAATCATCATATATAATCTCAGACGTGGCATGCATGTAGCTCAACTACCAATGGCTGCGTCCCTTACTAATTAATTAATGCAAAACACATGCATTGCAAATATGAACAAGTTATCATGTTTTGATTCTACACGCGATATAACTACACGTCATCTAGAGTCTTCAGTTTGTGAATTATATATACACATGATAGTGATGCCACGTACGAACAGAATGAGAGTAAACCTAAATATATTAATTGCATATATTGTTACAAGATGCGTCAAAATAATAAGTATATATATATGATCGAGCATATGTATAAGAATCGAATTGAATTTAAAAAATCAATCGAACTAATAGATTTTAGGTGGTTTCAATTTGTTTTTTATTTAAATCAGTTTGCACTGCAACAAAAAAACACTTTTAGTGAAAGTAAAAAATATATTATATTATTACTATTAATTTTTAATTATAGAAACAATATGAGAAGGGATGACGATAGGATTGTCACTAAAAGTTATTAATGATGGAAATTTAACTTTTAACTACAATTTTTATTTTCACTAAAAACATTTTTCTACAATTAGTAATGATATAAGTCCTCTCGTTAATGCTTTCATCACTAAAAGTCTTTTTCTTGTAGTGTTGCGATTAGTATTACGATTTATATATTAATTATTTATATCATTATAATTATTTTTCACAGAATATATAATTATATATTATATTTTAGATTTAAAAAATTAAAACTTAAAAATATACTTTTTCATGAATAGATTAAATGAATTATTTAGAACTTAAAAATTATAAAAAATAAATATATTGCGATTAAAAAATCCACCGAAACCCGACAAATTTTGTTAGAAATTGATTTGAATAATACTTTTCCATTTTTGATTCAATTTGATCGTAGCTCCTTTATCCTATCTCCTTTCACCATTTTAGGGAAAGAAAAGTTATCCAAGCTATCCTTAATATGTGTGATATGGAATTCTTAAAGACTTGATTGGTCGGCTCGGATTTCTTTTGTCATTTATTTGTCCTAAATAATCAAGACTATTGCTTATTAACTAATAAAGACACTTGCCATATATTTCACCAACGATCATGTATATATCTTGCGTCCAACTATGGATTTCATGGTTGCCAAAAATCCAGATCAAAATCTATAATTAGATCTTGATTTCGGATATAAAGCCAACCTGCTACTTAGCTGACTCGGACCGGACCGGACCGAACCAAGCCATGAGTTAAGAAAAAGAATTGGTCCTAATCGACTTTAGGTCTTAGACAGTATTTCCCTCAAAATCGCCAAGCCCTTTCATTGCGCATACACCCGCACAATCAATGAGATAATCTATTGTATTAATATGATTGCGGCACATTACATGATTAGAAAATATCATATCACGTAGCATAATCTTATCAATGCAATTAAAGATGTCACATTTATTAAGCAATAGAAATCGGAGATATATCTAGGCACAGTCTCTTTAATAGAAACACATTCATAGTCAATAACCGCCACTAACTTCACCTACTCCATCCCTTATCCTATATATTATCACTTCCCCTGCAACAATCAATAATATTAATGAATACATATATATATACATCACGTCTCTTTCTCTCTCACCCACATGATCAAATAATTAGGCAACTTTTTTTTTTTTTGTCTTTTCGAATAATCGATTAGGAAATTTGTATGATTGAATTAATGAAGTCAACATTAGCGTTTGGATGAAGATAAGGAGATGAAATAAAAGAAGTGAGACCATTTCTTTTTCTTGCAGAGAGCGTGATTGGGAAAGGAAGAAATTAGTTTCAATAATGTGTACTTTAAAAAAGTAGAATGAGAAAGGAGCAAGCATAAGAAAATTGGAGTTCATAAAATATTGCAATATTGATAGTAGATGACAAATGAGAGTCGGAAATAGAATAGTTGGTTCTCAAGCATTGCAGCGAGAGAAGTAAGAAGAATAAGCTATAGAAGATGATGTCATAATGCTCTGAAAAACAGAACGGGTTCAATTCGGATCGAAATCGAAATAAATGGGTTGGGTTGGGTTTGGATCATTCCGGATCCGAGCAATTTTAGGTTTCCATCCGAAATTAAGGGGGTGTTTGGCTGAACTTATAAGCTATCTCAAAGTGTTTGACAAATTAAGCTTTTTAAGAGCTTATGAGTTGTAAAAATAAGCTCTTGAAGCTTATAAGCTGTTGAAAAAATATGTAGCTCTACCCCAACTTATTTTTTCATGAACTTATAAGCTGCAACAAAATTACATAAATAACATTTTATATCATTTTAAACATTATCTAAACATATTGACAATTTATAAACTTCATCTTATAAGCTCTCTCTTGCAAGAGCTTATAAGCTCCAAGAACTTATAAGCTATTTAAAATAAGTTTAGCCAAACGCCCTCTAAAACCGCGACCTGAGACGATGCACTATCAATTCATTTCTGATTGTACGGTTGTACCCTTTTCAGTAATTTCGATCACTAGTAACTTATTCTTGATTGCACTTTTAATTTTCTAATATTTATATTCTTCCACCTTTTTCTTTGGGGTATATATTCTGTTAAATATGAATGAAATAGTAATTTCGATTCGAGGAAGATCATTTAATTAATATTCAAATCAACGTGTAATAAAACATTATATATACTCCGGAATGACTATCAATCTTAACAACCCATTTGTCAATATATATATAACAAGATTCATTCTTAATAATTATTCCTATGTTAAGGATGCATATATGATTCCTGCCACCATTATCACTTTCTAGAATGTCAAATATTTTACTATAATTCTTAATAATTAACTATCTCCTTATTTAACGATTGGATCTTGGTTCAGATTATAATATCATGTGGTTGAATATATATATATATAATATCCCATATTATATTAGTTTTTCTAACCAGGTTGGCTTGATCAATATACAGTGGATATATTTTCTAGTTCTTTAAATTTTAATATGTTTGAAATCATTGTTAAAATGTCCCAAATATTGGACTCATTTCCTCTTAAAAGGCCTTGTTAAGGGGAATGAATATCACATCTTATGTTTTGGTTTAAGTAATCATCATGCGTAAAGTGGACAATCCAACGCCATCTGTTGACAACAATATTAGATTACAGTTCATCACTAAATGAGATATGGTCAGATATCATAATAAAAATGAATATTAGACTTATTTCTCCCTAAAAATCCTTTTTTAAGAGAAAATGAACACAATATCTATTTCTAATAATCATATAATGCTAAAGCTATATATAGATATACACATAGTTACGTTATCAAAGATTCGAAAAATTAACATGAGATTGGATCATAAGTGATTTTCTAATTTTGCCATATCTTCCCTCATTGACCATATATACATGGGTCGATCATCGTATGTAGAGAATTATATTAATTAATTAATTGTGTCATCTTTAATTATCCAACATTAATTTCTTCGTCCTAATCCATGGAGTCATGGACTATGACTTATTTTTTTAATTAATTATATATATATATGTATAATTAATTAAAAATAATTTAACAGTCAAAATAATGTTTAGTTATGTTGCGTCTACACCATCCTATACACTAGCAAAATTATCATTTTAATTAATATTCTTTTAAAAATTAAGATCATATACCCTATTTTTATAAAGTCTAATTAATTTAAAATTGATATTAAATATTAAAAAATAATTATATATTATATTTAGGCGGAATGAAATTAATTAAATTATATATCATAATCATATCCATAAATAAAAATAATTAAATTCCATAATTTAAGGGATAAATTTTTTAAATAAGATACATACATAAATTACTTAACTTGTAAAGAATTAATTTTCTTTTATCTTTCTCCTATTGCAATATATGTGCATTACTTACTTTTTATAAATTGATATATATGAAATTTTAATTTTGTAATGTATTAAATCACGATGGTATCATGTTTATTCAAATCATAATGGAAGACGCAGCCATCATGCATGATTAAATGGGTCTTTATATTTTATTATATAATGCCCAATTATATACATTCAATTGGTTGTGACGTCTCATCAAGCTATCGAATTGTAGGTGTCACAATTCTCCAAGTCAGCATGGGACTCCACCATTTTTGGACTTTGCATGCCTTTTAATGAAATGCATCAAGAAAATTACCCTCCATAGGCAGGGGCGGACCCAGGATAAAATTACCCTGGGACTACGGCCCACTACTTGTTCTTTTTTTTTATTTGCGGCCCACTACATAAACACAAAACTAAGAAAACAAAAAGAAGTCGTCTTCTTCAAACTTTCAACGAGAAAAATCAGTTTTGCAGCCGCTGCAGATGGGGGCTGACCTCCGGCGGCCAATATATATACCTACGGTCCGACGGCTACCGTGGGGGCTTTAGCCCACACTAGCCCCCACGTAGGTCCGCCCCTGTCCATAGGCACTGCAAATTTCAATTTCAGACATAATGTTATTGCTTATATATATTAATATATTTATACGGTCTTTAATTGTTGGGAAGTGGACTCCAGCACCTCCCGGAGGGGGTCCTCTGTGTATCGTACCCAAGAGAACTTATGGGAGTGCGGCCTGCCTCAGTCGAAAAGGGCCTGCACTATCATTGTTTACGAGAGGTTAAATGAATTGATTAGTACTACTAATACCAACATGGTGTATCATCTTTTCAAGTGACTCCTTAGTAGAAACTCCAAGGTTAAGCGTGCTTGGCTTGGAGCAATACTATGATGGGTGACCTACTGGGAAGTGTCCTGGATTAGCCTGTCAGTGAGGACAATACTATGATGGGTGACCTACTGGGAAGTGTCCTGGGTCAGCCTGTCAGTGAGGATAAAGCAAGCTGGGAAAGAAAGTGTTGGTGTGTGGGGCCAGTACGTCAATTCTGATGGGCGCGTCTGAAAAGATGATATATCATATTGATATGAATAATATAACTTACATCTAAAAATTGAAATTATGCTGTACAGTGGTGGGTTGACCAAAACTTGGATTTAAATGTAGACTTTATCCCTAATTGTAATTAATGAGTGGAAGACATGCAGTGTACGTAGCTAATTATAGTTAGGTTGTCATTAAATCTTATATAATAGTGTAGGTCCAATGAATATAGGTTAGACCTAATTAAGGAAATTGATATCCCATCTCTCTCCCACACATATCTTCAGAATTGTTAGAACTAACTGATTAGTACTTTGCATTTAGTATTTAATTAATTATCGTAACTCACAGATATTAAATATGAGTCGTATGTCTAACAAATTAATCAACGATTTCATACAAATAATGAAATGATGTTTCATCTAATTCTACTTTAAATTATGCACAAATTAAATAATATGAAACGAAAGATTGGTCATAATTAAGTTATAATTAAATTGAAGATAATATATATCACTATTTAACCGAAAGAGAAGATAGAGGAGTGGAAGTCATGAAAAATGACAAAATTAATGCAGAAGGGTCTTGTAGTTATGTCCATTCATTTATTTGTTATTTTCAATATGATGCTTAATTGAATAAGGGGTGATTAATTAGTGAAGCATTCACAGTTAGGGGTGTCTATTCGGGTGGGGTCGGGTACCCTATCCGAAATTTTCGGATACCCGAACCCAAAAACGAACCCAAAAGCCCTAATTTTTTTATACCCGAACCCGAAAAATATTTCGGGTACCCAAACCTGAATCGGGTTTTTCGGGTAGGGTATTTGGGTACCCGAAATTACCTGATTTAATTAAAAAAATTCTTATTTTCGGGTATTTATCGAATATTATCGGGTAATTTTAAAAAATTCAAATATTTAGAGTATTAAAATATTTTAAATTACAAATTAAAAATATAATATTATATAAATAATAATAATAAATAAATAAATAAATTCGGGTTTCTGGTAATACCCGATCAGGTATCGGGTATTGCCCGAACCCGAAAACCCTAGAATATCAATACCCGACCCCGACCCTAAAACCCGATCGGGTATCGGGTATTACCCGAAATACCCGATACCTGATTCCCGAATATACACCCCCATTCACAGCTAGCCACGCACTTACCATATATATGTATTCATATATTCGATTTTCTTTATCAAAATAATAGTATTATAATTACTATTATAATACGAGGTCTCTCGTTTAGTGGATGTGATTAATTAGATTGACAGTATAATCATTTTTATATCCACAACCATTCATTTCTTATTTCTGATCACCCATTCTTATACCTCTTAGGGTGTTTGGTTTAGTGGATGAGATAGATTAAATTGATAGGATAAGAGATGATTGAATTATTTGGATTATATAATCATGTGTTTAGTTTGATTGATTATAATGTTTGATAAATTATTTGATTATGACTAAAATATTTAATAATACCTAAATCGTCCTTTCTAGATATATGTGGGGGGTGTGTTTACTTGTATTTTTGTAAATAAATAAAATTAATTAGGATAATTTTGTAAACTTGCATTTTGGAATGATGTTTGATTAATAATCAAGCCTAATAAAGTCAAGATTGAGTTGATTAATAATCAAAGAATTCCTTAATTATATGTGGGCCGGATAATCTATTCCGGACCAAATCAAGCAAACCAAACACTTATTATGCTTGATTATTTTATCAATCACACTTAATTAAGACTAATCAAACAAACCAAACGCCCTCTTAATCACTCGAATAGTGATTATATAATCACAATGATTTTCAGAAAAAAAAAATGAAAAAACTCTATTGCCCCCACTGCCACCTCCTCGCCGGAGGCCCCAAAATAGTGTCCATGTCTAGCCGAAAAAGGTTGTCCAACATCATTTAAGTTTTTCTACTTTTGTCCCAATATTTATGATCCCATTTAAATTAAAATTATAGATGTTTTATTAACTTTTTAATCATAAAGAATGGATATGGGTATTTGATACTCCTTCCACCCACAAAAGTTTTGATTCATTAACTCGACATAAATTTTAATAATGAGTTTCAATTTCGTGTCATTTTGTGTGCTGAATAAAATTTGAATCTCACTTAAATTGGTAGTACTAAGAGTAAAGATTTTTTATCAACGTATAAATTAATATAACAACACGTACAATTTGATAAAATATTATAATTATATAATAAGGTATTATTAAATTAATTTGAACTTTTAATTATTAATTTAATAAGAAAAAAAAGTTAAGGAAAATAAAAGGATTATATATTTTTTTAAGTGAAGAGTTTTGTTGTTATCTTTTAAATGGAAAAGGATCACTTATACAGTATTAAAAGCATTATTGAAATTAGACGTTGTAACTAGCTTTAAAGTGATTGGTTGATTACCATAATTACTATATATATAGTTTCATATCATCACTAAACATCATCAAAGTTCTGTCTACTTAAAGTTTGTCAAGTTCTCGAGTGTTTTTTAAATTATTCAAAGCACTTGATAGGCCACACACCATATCTATTATACTACCTCCGTCCACGAAGTAGCTTTCCGGTTTGACCGGGCACGGGTTTTAATAAAAATATGTTAACTTTAGATAGTGTGTAAAGTGTATTGAGTATTGTGTAGTTAGTGGAGAATGGAGTCCACTTAATTGATGATGTGTATTGAGTGGTGAGTGGAGTAAGAGACTCACATTAATGATGATATATATTGAGTAGTGTGTAGTTAGTGGAGAATGGAGCCCACATTATTGATGATGTGTTGAGTAGTGAGTGGAGTAAGAGATTGCCAAAAATAGAAAGTAAAGTGGGAAGCTACTTCGTGGACGGACCAATAAGAAAACATGAGAAGCTACTTCGTGGACGGAGGGAGTATATGATTTAAAATTAAAAGTTGATTAATTAATCCAATGAATTTTGATTAATAATAATTGAGTATGACCAAAGGAATGAGTCATGAAGATAATTAGTGGATCATGACGAATTATCGCATATCTTAATCTAACAATCTAAGGATGTGACATGGCAAAAGAAAGTGTTAAATATGGGTAGAGATATACTAATAATATTACTATTTCGGTCCCGCTAAATGCAGCCAAAAGAGTTCGAATACAAAGATTAAGATTATAAATTGTTATAAAATAATATGATGTATTTTTAAATTTAAACTTTTTTTTTATTTTTTAATAAGATGACTCAATAAAAAAATATGATAATTTTTAGCTAGAGATAATCTTTTGATATTTTATAAACTTAGAAGTACCTAATTAAGAATATGAATATCTCATTCCTGCACTCACTTCCAACAAAGGCGGGCCGAAGTATTTGTTCCGGCCCATTTTCTAAGCTAATGGGCTTGGCCCAATTTATTATCTACAATATTAAATTCACTTAAACTAATTAATCAAAAACCCTAATTAATGTTTATTAATAATTATTCCAAAAGAAATAACTCAGTGGGCGTATGTAAATTTTACAACATTGAGTTTTTTGAGGAAATATATCTTAAAACAATTTCACTTCTTCTTGTAGATAGTTGAAGCGGATAATAAATATACATTCTATGTAAATAACTGGAGTATAATTTATACTAGTGATTTGGAGAAGTCCTTTTATATGTCATGAATAACCAAACAAACAGTTGAATTTAATTTGATTAATTTAAAATATGGTTAGTATTTTGATTTTTTTATTTTATTAACTAATTTTTGAATTTGTTATTTACAAATGGTTATTATACCCTATGATCCTATTTTCTTTATCAAATGAATATACAAGATAGTTAAAAAAGATTATAAAAGATAAATTATAATCATCAACATAATAATATTTAAATTATAGTCATTTATAAATGGGAAAAGTAGCATATCCACTTCTAGGGCAGAGGTTTTTATGGCGGATAACCCCTTATGGTTCGGTTTTGTTCAAATGAGCCCCTGAAGTCGATAAGTTGCTGCAACTTAACCTCTCATTTAACGTCGTTAAGTAAATTAATTTTTTATTTCAGCAACTTATCGAATTCAGGGGCCTATTTGAACAAAAACTGTATCATAAGGGGTGATTTGTCATAGGGGCCTCTACCCTTGGGGCGGGTATGCTACTTTTCTCATGTTTTAAATATCACGTATATTATATTATATGTTCATTTTCACTAAAAATAAAATTTATTTAATGACGTTAAATGTTCGTTAGAAGGGAGGGTTAAGTTACAACAACTTATCAACTTTAGGGGCCCATTTAAACAAAACCGGACCTTAAGGGGTGATCCGAAATAGGGACCTCTACCCTAAGGGCGGAAATGATATTTTTCCCTTTATAAATTTTCATACTAAAATATCCTTTTAATTATTTTTTTACATTTATATGTATAAATAATATGAATCATATACATGATATTCAGTTTTATTAAATTGTATGTGTGTATGAATGATATGAGGTATGAATACATATTATTCATACATTGCATATCATTCGTAACATTTGTACAATTAAATATAACTGGAAAGATATTTGTGATAATTCACATTTATTAAAATTTAAATATTACTCTCTCTGTCCCACGAATGTGGTCCTATTTTCTTGATCGAGACATTCCACGAATATAGGCAAAGAGTATTAAAATAAATTTAGTAAAAGAAAATAAATTAATATACTCCCTCCGTCCATGAAAATGGTTTACGGTTTGACCCGGCACGAGTTTTAATATTGTGTTTTGACTTTAATGGGGATATGTAGTGAGTGGAGTTAGGGTCCCACTTCATATATAGTTTTAAATTGGTTGTGAGTAGTTAGTGGAGTTTGAGTCCCACTTAAAGTATTGTTTTAAATTAAGTTGTGTGTAGTGGATGTGGTGGGTCCACTTACTATAAAAAGAAAGTTTCAAATGTAAACTATTTTTGTGTACATCCCAAAATGACAAAACATAAACCATTTTGGTGGAGGGAGGGAGTATTAATTTGGTGTAGAAAGTAATGAGGACCAGGTTCGTGGAGGGAGTGTTATGTTAATGATTATTATTTATCATTCACAATTCACAATTTTATTTGAATATTTTATTTATCACCCATTATTTGAATATGTATGTATGTATATGATAATAAGAAATGAAAACATATCCAAATGATAAAGAAGATGAAAAAGTAAAGGAGTTGCATGCATGCAGAAAGTTGGAAGCTGCAAGCATCAAGAAAACATGCCAAAACGGACGGGAACATCAACTGCCTTGAGCCAATCCTGGGCTTGCAGAAAGGGACCAACCGTGAACTTCAAGGCTTCATCCCTCTTCAATATCTTGTACCCTCCCCACTTGACTCTATCCTTGGTGTTGGACCCCGCCCCCTTATTGCTGAACTCCGCATAGTACAGCGTCTTCAGCCCCGTGTCCCCGCTCCACTCCTTCCACCCCTCCGGCTGTATCACGTCTCCTATCTCCGACTCCATTATCACCGTCCTCGAGTACGCCTTCCACGGCCTCCCCAGGAAGCTCTTGAACTTTCCCTTCTCCCGCTCCAGCTTCTCGTCTGCCATGATCTTGCAGTTCTGCAGCACCGTTCCCGTCGTCTCCCTCTTCTCCGACCTCCCCTGCGCCGTCACGAAGTTCTGCTGATTCTCCAACGGCTTCCGCAGGTAGATCATGCAGTTCTGGAACATGGCGGCTGAGTCGCCGAAGATGAAGTCCACGGTTCCCGTGATGTAGCAGCTGCGGTAGAACTGGCGGTGGCTTAGGGCGTAGAGGGTGCTCTTGTATCCTTCCATGCGGCAGTTTAGGAATATTGAACGGTCTGACTGGACTCTCACCGCCACCGCTTGGTGCTTTTCTGGGCCGGCGGTGTTCCTGAACCCGATCGACTGCGCCATGAACCCTTCTCCCGCAGCCACTGCAGCAATGCATGCATACAATTCATTCATTGTTGTGCAATCATCGAGTAATGAAGCTTGTATATGTCGGGAAATTAATACCGAATGTTGCTGTTTGAAACATTGTAAGTCCATCGGCGAAGTTCTTGCTGCCGGTGATAATGCTCTTCTGCGATCCATCGCCGTACATGGTTACATTCGCCATCTCCTCCGTCACCACCACCGTCTCATCGTACACCCCTTCTTTTATATAAATCACATATCTTCATGCATGCATCAAACAAAATCAAGTCTTTAATTAGGTACGAATTTACAATTATCCATCAAATTTATACATATAATGCATATATATATTGTTGTAATTTAATGGGATTGAGTGAGAAAATAAGAAACAAAACGCAAAGCAGACACAGATTTATATAGTTTACCAGTTGACTAGATTCAAGAACAAATTTTATTAAACAACTAACTAAGATTACCTAAGGTTATCGAGAGTTCCTAGATTACATATCTCAAACAACATATATATAGTACTAAGTCAGTACACAATACCCAATTACAAACATAGCAACAAATCTTCGTATCGCAGATGCATTGCCAAATGAAGAGACTCCATTCTACCGCATATTTGCCCTCCTCGGGTAATTAACAGATTGCGGAGCGGAAGATTCTAAACGTAGGCAATTAACAGATTGGGGAGCAGAAAATTCTAAACACAGCAATATATATATATATATATATATATATATATTTCTATATAACCACAACGACAAGAAGAAGATGAAAGAAGAAGTATGTACCGTCCTTTGTATGTCTTGGGCATGGCCTTGAGAGCACCATTGATGGTGGTAAAATTTCCGGTGTTGTCCTTTGCAACGACGGCATTAGGCGTGAATTTATCAGATTTCAAAAGCCTCCGATGCTCTCTGTTCATCCACGCGGGGTACCCTTCGTCATCGACGCTCAGCAGCCTCCGTTGGGCGTCCCCTGCTTCCATCTGCGACAGCGCGTTTGCCACCTGCGCCACCACGGCCAACCCGTTGCTCCCGAGCATCTTGGTGCTATCCAGAAGCTTCTTGACCTTCTCCTTCTCCGGCCCCTCCGCGAACCCGTCGATACACGCCTGCTGGTACGACATCACCGCGCTCAACCAGTTGTTAAGCTCCGGCTCCAACGTCGACATCTTCTCCAACTCCTTCCCCTTTATGCTCGCCAGCGAGCTGTAGAGCTCGCCCTTGGCGTCCTTGATGAGCACCATGCAGTCGCTCAACGCCGCCTTCTCCATCGGGCTCTCGAACTTCACCTCCTTCGCCCTCTTCCCAACGTCATCAATCCCCCGTGAGGCGGCGGCGAGAGCCGCCCGGAGAATCTCCATCGGGGTGGCGCTGGTGTTGTTCTTAATCTCCTTCATTATGCTGTCCTGGCACGTCTTCTTGTAATCCGTGGTGGCGCAAACCGACTTGACGACGCTCTGGGTAGTTTTAGGCTTGGGGGGCGGGGCGGGGGCGCGGCCATGGGCGTGGTTGTAGAGGTTGGTCTTGTAAATGGTGAAGCAGACGGCGGCGGCGAGGAGGAGGATGACGATGACGCTGACGACGAAGGCGATGACGAGGCGCTGCTTGAACTTGTATTTCTTCTCCTCCTGACGGCGTTGGGAGATAAGGTCGAAGTCCTGAAACGCCATTTATTAATTAAATACGTGTATTGTTCGGACGGTGTTTTGTCGATTTCTGCCTTGGCCGTGCTGGATTAAGCCAAGGCAGTTTGTTTCCCGATCAACGTTTTTGTATGTAACATTTCATTTGATAAAGGCTTATATTTGTTTTATTCAATCCATGCTCATTCCTACGCCCACTCCCCATAGTTTACCAACTGAGTTCTGGATTGGAGGATTTTCAGGACCATACCCTTATTCAGTCTATTCAAATGGTTGGATATTAAATCGTATATATATTATAGGGTGATTAGCGAAAAATGCCCTATTACGTAACTATAGGATGAAGAATACCCTCATTTGTAAAAATGGATGTAAAATGCCCAAGAAGACCATTATACCCCTGATTATTTGTTTTATTTGTTAAAAAATCATTTTTGGGTATTATATGTTTAAAGAAAACAAGACTTCTTAGTATATCGGCTGGAAATATTCCTCGTACCCTATACTGATTCCCTTTATCGGACAATGGGTCTGGTCTTTAACAATGCCACGTACTAAAATTTCGGAATTTTTTGACAAATAATACTCTTTAAGCTATATAAAGTTATTAATTTCAATCGACTATCCAGCGCTTCTAAACTTCGTCAACCAAAGATGAAGGATCAAAGGAGGTTCAGCGAAGCAGTGCTTAGCTGTATCCGGGAGGTTGATCTTGAAGATGAGGAAATCCATATCCTCAAGGCAGCTTTAATTTCTAACAAAGAAATTAAGGTTGAAATGCAGGTGTCCCTTGCAGATGTCAAAAGGAAGATCTCGAGATGCTACAATGAGAATCCTTTGGCCTGGTGGGACAAGAACCAACTCAAAGCAACCTTAAAGGTGAAGCCGGAAAAGGTGCACGAGTTTGTAAGGTTTAGACCAATCCTGATGAACTTGACTGATCAGAAGGATATGAGTATTATTATCAAGGAACATCTTGATATGAAGTTGATTGAGCCAGCTAGTTCACCTTACAGTAGCTCTGGGTTTCTGGTAAGGAATCATGGTGAGATCAAGCGAGGTAAACCTAGACTTGTCATTAATTACAAAGGGATTAATGATATTCTAGAGTTTGATGGATATTTTATTCCAAGTAGAGATCACCTTATTAACTGCATACGCAATGCTAAGGTCTTCTCAAAGTTTGATTGCAAGTCAGGTTTCTACCAGATTCGCATGGAAGAAGAGAGCAAGAGACTTACAGCTTTCTCAACACCACAAGGGCATTTCGTTTGGAACGTAATGCCAATGGGGTTAGCTAATGCTCCCCAGATTTTCCAGAGAAAGATGGATAATCTTTTTAAGGATTATTTTTATTTTATGTTTGTCTATATTGATGATATTCTTATAACATCAAAAGATATGGATGAACATATCAAACATCTTGAATTATTCGCAGATGTTTGTTACAAGGAGGGATTAGTGCTTTCAGAGAAGAAGGCAGTAATTGCAACCCAAAAAATGGAGTTTTTGGGAATAGAAATCGATGAGTCTGGAATAACTTTGCAGGATCATATTGTGCAAAAGGTCCAGGATTTTCCAGAAACATTGAAAGAGAAGAAACAACTTCAGAGTTTTCTGGGAGTGGTTAATTTCGCTGGAATGTTTATTAAAGATTTGGCGAAGCATAGGAAGGTCTTTAGTAATCTACTAAAGAAAGATGTTCCGTTTATATGGACGGAAGAGCATCGACAAGGAATGAGAAAGTTAAAGGAGGAATGTAAAAATCTCCCAAAACTTTCGATTCCACAGGATGAGGATGATCTAGTCCTCTACACAGATGCGAGTGATCATTGGTGGGCAGCGGTCCTAATAAAGATCACACCATATGGAGAAGAACCCTGCAGATATTGTAGTGGTTTGTTCGCAGAAAGTGAGGCCATCAGATGGCATATCAACGAGAAGGAATTCTTTGCAGTAGTAAAGGCTTTTAAGAAATGGCCTTTATTTTTATTAGCTAAGAAATTTACTTTAAAAGTTGATAATACACAGGTTAAAGCTTTCCTAAAAAATAACATAGCATCAAAACCTGAAAATGCTAGGTTACTTAGATGGCAGGCTTTATGTCAATATTATATTTATGATATTGTCGTTTTAAAATCTCATGAAAATATTCTTGCAGATTTTTTGACAAGAGATGGAGCCAGCTGAGATCAGTTCTATCATCCTAGCCCAGAGGCATCTCCGAGAAAATTTGGAAATGCTTTTGGAAGAATGGGAAGAATGCACTCTCCATGCTGAACAGATGAGGAAATTGCAAACTACCGATAAGACGAAAGTCTCTGGTAGGATACGAGCCAGTCTGCTGACCTATACTCAGTTAGGGTCGGCATTGGAAAAGCCAATCCTGCGGGCTTCCAGAAAACCTCTGGAGATAGCAGAGTTTCGTGTTCCGGCACCTAAACCGGTAGAAGGGGATTCAAATACCCCTCGAGCGAGTTCTAAGTCAGTGGAGTCTAAACCACTGGCCCAAGAAAAAGATGATGCAAAGGCTTCACCGCCTGAACCATCATGTCAACCCTCCACCTCTGGGGAAAAAGAGGGAGAGATTAGTCTCAGGCCATTGACAGGCAAATCTGAGATTAATATTAATAAGATTATTTTCTCCTCTTTTGAACAGGCATACCAGGCGAAATGGGAGAAACTACTCACGAGAATGGATATTAATCCTATTACTAGTAGGGTTGATGTCTCAGGAAAATATCCAAGGGTGTGGATGCTGCCAGGATCCAAACCCCAGGAGGTCAAACAATGGTATAAATTTGGGGCACTCGCCTCGATTTATACTATGTCTCCATCGTTTCCAGAAATCTCGAGTCTGCCTCGATGGATACAGGAAGCAGTGCACGAAACCTGGGCAAATAATGAATCACTTTGCCGAGGTGATACTTTGGAGCTATATTTCATAAGTGCAGCTCCAGAACCAGCAGGAAAAGGGAGTCATGAGGCTTTTCACTATATAAGGCTCAGACGACCTAGGATGGATGTCTTCAACCAGGTCAAGACGCCACCCAACGAGGTACCTATGATCGCCGCCATTTCTGAAGATCAAATCACAACCAGGCGAGCATGGGGATTGTGGGTCTGTCTCACAGAGATGGACAAAGTTAAGTTTCCATTTAAGTTCTTCCAGAACTCAGCAAATGGAACCTTCCTGTTAAATACTATGACAGGAAAATCAACCAAGTTCGCAGAAGAGGCGTTCGAAAGGAAAAGGACTCTTCTGTGGGAAAACAAGATGGCGATGAGTAAAGAAACTCATCGTAAGTTCTGCAATATGGCTCATGTTGACCATTGGGAATCTCGAATTTGTTCGGATTGCTCAGTACAGCGTGAACCAGAGTTCGGGAAAGGCTTCTTGCCTAAACAAGACAAGAAGAAGTTCCGAGCCAACGAATATGGGGAGAAGAATTCTGCCCAAAAAGGACGAGCTAGGGCCCCTCCAAAAAAGGAACATGGCCGACAAAATTAAAGGCGCCATGTGAGGGGAATAGAGAAGATGCTTTCAACCAAGGAAAGCATGTGAAAGAGAGGCACCCACCAAAAAGAAAACGACAAAGGTGGGTGGCCGAAAGTTAAAGATGGACCACTAATTCAAAGAAAAGGGGTCCAACCACTAAGAAATGTTTGTGTCGGCAGCCTTATCCGGACCCAGCTTCACGTGAAGAAGCATCATCAAGAGGGATAAGGTATCCGAGGCAATAATGCATAGAAGAGGGAGGCCTAAAGACTCCTATATAAAGAAGGCATTGGAGGAGAGTTAAGGGATCGAAAATTTTCCTTACTTCTCTCCAACAATAAACATTGTATTCCTATTAAGTTTATGCGAGTTGTTTTCTTTCCGCTACCATAGGTAGCTAAACAAGTTAGTCTCCTCCCTAAAGGAGATTAAATTAGTATGTAATATATATTTATAATTCCTTAATAAGATTTGGGCTTTTGTTCATCCTCTTCTGGATTTATATTTTCCTTATTTTTACCAACCAAATACTTATACGCCCCGGGTAGGAAACGAACGAGGGCTGTGCTGTGAGCTGTTGAAGGAATCTGCGTCTGGAAACCATAAGGTGTTCCTGGTGGTTGGACGTGGTCCCTAAAACTTCCGGTGGATACGACCCGACAGCTTATCAGTCAAAGAAGGTAATTAAGTTGATATTAATACAGAATTTATTTATACGGAAGTGTGATGGGCCTGATAATTGTTGATTGAAATTAGGTATTAAAAATGGTTTTGTTAAAAATGCATAAGAAAAGGGTATAATGGTCCAATGCACATAAATTGGGCACTTTACATCTATATTTACAAAAGAGGATAGTTTTCATCCCTAAGTTAGGAAAAGGGGCATTTTTCACAATTACTCTATATTATAACTCCATATAAATCTTCTTGCGTTGTAATTAGGGAGGAATGATGGTTCAATTTGGATAAAAATCGAACTAAAATAGATTTTAAAATCAAATAAATTCAATTTTGTTGAAATCAAAATTAATTCTTTTAAAAAGTTTACAAAACTAAACCGGTCCAAATTGAAATTGAAATTGATATTTTGGTTTCTATTCGATTTTTGGTCATTCGAATGTGATCTAATATATATTAATGTTTTAATAATAAATATATTTAACTAATATTTTGCACTTGAAAATGATACTCAATTATATTTCAATAAAAAAATATCCTCAAATTATATATATGATAATTTACATATCAAAACCAATATTGAGAGAATTAATCCAAAAATAAAATTTTGTAATAAATACTAATTAAATATTTTATTTTTTAAACTTATTTATTAGTATATAATTTAGAATAACTTCAGTCATTTCAGTTAAAATGGAACATTTTTATGAAAAATCAATTTGAACCAACAAAAAGTTGCGAATGTCCAAATTAATTAGTATTAGTGCATCTTTTAATAACTAAAATTAATAGACTTATGAATGATAAGGGGATGCAAATCTACAAGAGATAATTCCAGAAAAAAATACCAGAATTCAGCTATACAAAAGCATGGTAATTAAAAATTAGATCCACAAAACGTACACCAAATACAAATTATGATTAAATTAAATCAGCAATTTTGACCCAAAATCTACAACAATCTGGAAGATTTAGGAGAGTGTGAAATTCAGAAAGCAGCAGTATACTTGACACCAGTAGAAGGCAACCAGGAGTTCCCAATAATGAACTGAGACACAGTAAAATTATTAGCTTGAGCGGAGGTGTTGAAGACGCGGTATCCGGGCCATTTAACCCGGGCCCCCAATCCAGAACCCGGCCCGTAGTTCATGTACTCACCGTAGTACAACGTGCTCAACGCGAAATCAGCGTTCCACTCCAGCCACCCCTCGGGCCTGATGGCGCCGCTAATATACGACTGCATCACGACGGTGCGCGAGTACAGCTTCCACGGCCGCCCTAGATACGTCTGCGTCGAGTTCGCCACGCCGGCCTCCACCGAGATGTTGCAGAACTGGATCGAGAACCCCGTGTTCTCCACCGGCTCCTTCCGCCCTTGGGCCGTGATCGTGTTCTTCTGGTTCGGGAGGCCCTTTCGGGCCTGGATTTCGCAGTTTTGGAGCACGACGGCGCCGTCGCCGAATATGAAGTCGACGGTACCGGTGATGTGGCATTCGCGGTAGAATTGGCGTTGGGAGTGGGCGTAGAGAGTGTCTTGGTAGCCGTGGATGGCGCAGCGGTAGAGAACCGATAGGTCGGAGTCGGAGCGGAAGGCCACCGCTTGGTGCTTTTCCGGCCCCGCCGTGTTCTCGAACGTTATGTCCCTTGCTATGAACCCTTGCCCTTTCACAGCTGCCAATTTTCATTAATTTACATTAATTAACTCAAATTTCACATACTTTTTTAATTTTTCACATAATATTCTAATTTAACAATCTTAGAATACTAGTCAATTTTGAAGATATGGTAAGTTAAGTTATACCAATTGTGCAAT
The DNA here is from genome assembly GCA_026898415.1 of Leonotis leonurus. NCBI lineage: Eukaryota > Viridiplantae > Streptophyta > Magnoliopsida > Lamiales > Lamiaceae > Leonotis > Leonotis leonurus. Next base: position 2,477,022 of record JAPKLX010000003.1, on the reverse strand, counting down.
TCATGACATGAAAGGACTGATGAGGTAAGGTATATATGGGCATATATTGTAAAGGATTATGTACGTACTTCCAATGCTACTTGTACTAATTAATTAATAAAGGGCCCCATATATGTTGCAATAATTATTGTACAATATTTGAATGATTCGACATCCCACGAGACCTGTCCCATGTGCAACGTAAATGTGGATGTCTAGTTACAATTTCTATTGTATATATATATATATATATATATATATATATATATATATATGTGTGTGTGTGTGTGTAGATGTTAAGCAATAAATTGTTTCATTGGCCCCCTACTGTGGAGATGTATCAATGAATTTAGATTTTTTTTATGCATATATGTAACGTAATTAATATGTGCAACTGCAACCTGCATCATTGAAACCACGTCCCTGAATTAAATGTAGCAAAGACCTATAGATAGACCTATTCCAACATATAATTGTTGGTACGACATTTTTCTCAACAATTTGGTAGAATTTAATTCCATCATAAAGTATCTTTATGCATGTGTTTTATTCAAAAAATCAGCATATCTGTATAATGCAGAGATGTCAAAATTTATCTAAAAAACGATATATAATGCAGAAATGTCAAAATTTATCTAAAAAACGATATATATCTTACCAAATGTAGCGGACCTATAGGTTGTCCAACCGTCGACGAAGCTTCGATTACCAGAAATAATGGTAGCATTAACCCCATCTCCAATCATCATAACATTCCATTTCTTCTTACTGATTTCCACATATTCCTTATACACCCCTTTCTTAATGTGTATAACAAATCTCTTGCTACTATACTCTGGGGCTGCACCAATGGCGTCCTTAATGCTGGTAAAATTCCCCGTGCCGTCGGTGGCCACCACCACGTCCGCGTTGGGGCCGCTGGTGGTTTGTAGGAGATGTCGGTCGCGGGATTTCAACCAACCGGGAAATTCTCCCCCGCGGGCTGATGGAGGGCTAGTGGGGGTGGGGTTAATGTTGGAAAGAATGGTTAAGACTAATGAGTTGATTTGGACAAGGCTGCCTGCAATTAAGTCCTTTGCAATGCCATTTGTACCATCAAAGCCTTCATTGCAGGTGTCTTGATTGATAAGTGCTCCACTTAACCATGTCTTCATATCGGCCTTCACATTGCCGGTGCCATTACCTTTGCCTGCACCATTGAAACCTATTTTCTTTAGTATTTTTCTTAAAGTATACTTATGTTGCTATATATCTAGCTCGTTAATTATATAAAATAGTCAAATTTACCATCGTAAATGACTAATAACAACTATGAATATAAAAGTATTTATATTATAACTATTTTGAACGTAAACTACATAAATATTTTTTTTTAGTTAAAATTAATTTCTTTCAATTTCGCAACATGTGTATGAATCGAGCATATTAAGTATGAAAGTATGAATGATATGATTATTTTACAATCATACAGTTCATATATGTGTACAGTTTAATAAAGTGGAATATTACGTATGAATGATATGATTTAATACGATTTAATTCATGTAATTTATACAGCAGAGTCCACTCATTTAATTAACGATAGTAAAAGGAGATTAGGGTTTATATATCTCAATCCCAATTTATTTAAATTCTAATTTAGAATTGATTAAACTTTTAATGATAAAAAATCCTAAGAAACTATCTTAGGTGGGGATTACATGGTGGGCCTAAAGGAGACTCCCTCTTGATTTAATACATTATCAGAACTTGTGTTTTGAAGGAGAGAGGTGGTGTTGTTAAATGTTAAGGAAGATCACATTTTTTGGCCACGAGTATCACTATGTCCTAATAAATTAAAGTATTCTTTTTTCTTTTATAATTAGTTCGCCGCAGCATGTGATAGTCCTATAATATGCATTAAATTAATAAACCCTTATATACTATGAGACTAATTTAAAGTATCGCGATGAGACAAGTATTAATGAAAGGCATGCAATTAATTGAATCTTTAATTAGAGAAAAGGCATACTACGTACCTTTGGGATTCTGTGAAGCAGAGAGAGTCCAGCTCAGCTGGTCCACCGATAGATCCATCAAATCAAGGCAGTCGGAGACGGCATTACTTAGCCGGAAATCGCCGAAAACGCCGCCGGAGAATTGGGACACTATGGACATCACTTGCCGTATAATATCAATCGTCGACCTCACCGATCCTACAAATTCCGACGCCGGAACCTTCAGGTTATCCAACTCCGGCGACATGTACTTCCCACAACTACCATAGCTTAAAATTGCTAGTAGAAACGCTAGCTTCAAGAAAGTTGACCCCATATTGGAATGGATCAAGTAGGTGCAGTTGGTGTGTAATTAGGGCAAAATTAAGAGCATGAGAGAGAGAGAGAGTAAAATGCATGTATGTAAGAAGGTTGGGTGAATATTGGTTTTGCAGAATGTTTGTGTAATAAATAGAAGACTTGGGTTTGGTTGTGATCTTGAAATTGAATGAGGTTGGGTTGCTAGTATAAGTGTAGGAGGCAGGTGGGAGGGAGTATTAAAGAAGGAACAAGCTACGACTCACTGCTTCCATATCAATGCTCTTCTTCGATCTTAATTACTAATTTTTTAGTATATTTTTTCTAACATATTCCCCTCAATTTACCTCATTTCATATGTTACTCTCTCTATGATAGTAAAAATGTCTTTTGAAAAATGAGTATACCTCAATTTATAATATTTTAAAGGATTATATAAATTATTTTCTATGTTAGTATCAACATCCACAATTACATAAATAAAAATCAAGCGATTAGTGGGGAAATTGTTTTTGCATCGCTTACTTTTGGTGGGTTTTTCTCTCTTTTTTCTTCTTCCTACTATTCAAATCGAGCTTCAAATAATTACTTTGACACGCCCTGTTGCTAGTGTTTTAACAAAGGCATTGATTGATCTATGTTTGTTAAGCCAGGAATTGCAGTTGCCGCTCTTTCTCTTGTTGCTATTCTCGTCTCCGGTCTTGGCTCCTTTCGGTGCTTTTGGGGCCGGGGTGATTTTCTAAGAGAAAAAAAGCATTAGAATAGTGAACGAAAGACCAGAAGATTGTATCTAGGCACTGCACTATTTACTCCATCACAAATATTTCTGAAACACCTCTAACAGAGGGACAACTAGTCAATTTTGGAAGAACTTATTGTCAACCTTTTTAATTTCAGACATGAATCTATCTAATTCAAAAAGGAAAAACTTATATTAGTATCTCCATCAATTCAAACATGAATTTGATTCACACTCCATGTTCTGAGTTAACCTCGATCCTGTTTCAGTGAGATCAAATATAAGCCTTATAATCTCATTCATAGAAGTTGGCTACATTTGGAATCAAATATCTACAGATCTTTATATTTGATTTGTCATGCTAAATATTTTTTTTAAATGTAAAAAATAAAAATCCATGCATAAAGATGAGAAAATTGATTTCACAAATTTAAAAAATTACTTTTTACTATTTTTGAAAGCACCAAATATTAGTAAAAATGCGAGACATTTTGAAACGAAAACAAATTATATTTAAAGGGTCGACTGAAATATTAAATATAATAAAAATCTATGTGTATTATTTTTAATGGGATAATATATAATTTTGATATCCCAAAAGTGCAAATGAATGAAAAGTTGAATTTCGATTTTCATGAGAGATCTTGTTTCAATTCATTATATGGATATAGATATTTTAGAGTAATGGAGCGATATTCACATGAAGCATTATAGGCAGGGGCGGATCCAGGATTTGCATGTGGGGTGGGCTGAAAAATAAAATTTTTCTTAACACTATATTTTATATATGCATAAAAATTTTGGGGTGGGCTAATATTATATTGGACCTTAAAAATATACATATATAACACTAAAAATTTTGGACTTGCACTGGGCTGAAGCCCAGTGCAGCCCTCAAAGAGATCCGCCCATGATTATAGGTGAATTTAGGAAAGCATTTTGTGTGTTGATAGTTGAGCACCAAAATGGGCCATCTTATATTGCATTAATACGAGATTGATACGTGTCATAGTTAATGGTTTAAGATTCAGTATATATGTTTTTCTTATATATATACTCTAAATCTTGAAATATAATCGTGACATGTGTCACTATTGTATTAATGCAATACGATATATCACATAATTAGGCAACATGAGATCTCATTCTATTTAAATCGAGATATATAATATAATCTTTCTTTTTAGTTGTGAGATTGAAATAATTTAGGACAACGAAAGGCGATAAAGGAATAAAGGATCACATGCAACACGACACCGTTGCCTACATGTTTTCAAACTTTATTTTATATCTTAGATAGAGGCCAGGCCCCATAAAACGCGTTTTACTATTCTAATTTATCTATCTGCCCAAAAATACACCAACATAAAAGGCAATAAAGCGTGTTTTCCACTTCACAGAATTATGAAATCACGGATTTCTGCCTTTATTACTTGCTCTGTTTTCAATCACATTTTATGCTCCTCTTTATTAAACAAGTAGTAGGAATTTATTGCTCGGTTTTGAATTTTACTTACATTAATATATATATATATATATTACAATAAAAGTTGAAACATAAGTTCATGCCCATATTATATTAATAACTTCTTAACATGTAATAGTCTTTTATTCTCAATACTAAATTCAGTAAGTGTCCGTAATTACATTTAATTCTACCAAATCTACTTAGTTTTTTTGGGAAAAGGGTCATATAAACCCTTCATGTTTACTCCAAGGTACAATTAAACCCTTTATGTTTTTTTGGGTACAAATACACCCTTAATGTTGGCTATTAATGATATTTATACCCTCCACTAACCCTAATCCAATCTTCCGTTAACTCCCGTTAGTTTACATCGCAAAAACTCTTAAGATACCCGCTACAAAAATTCTGGAAACTTATAAGTTGTCTTATAATTAATGTTTCACTATGTCATTTATATTTTTTCTTTACAATTCGATATTGATTGTGTGTGGTGTGAATATTAGTGCCATATATATATATATATAGGATGGAGTTCAAATAAAAAGGAACATTAAGGTATAAAATAGGAAATGATCTGGGCCTTAGATTTTCATGATCGGACGGTTGAGATCTTGACCGAAAAATGCATTGCTTTTAACTATGAAATGCATTGTGAAAATGTAATTTGAGTCATGCATTGCATTTAACTATGAAATGCATTGTATTTAACTATGAAATGCATTGTTTTTTGAACGTATAACCGCCCACTTCAAATTTTACGAAAATAACCTTATGTATATATAATGGCGCGATTTTTGTTTTAATCATGGCCGTCGGATGGTGTTGATCTAATGGCCCAGATCATTTCCTATTTTATACTTTAATGTCCCTTTTTATTAGAACCACTCCCTATATATATATATATATATATATATATATGTGGAATTTGTAGTCAAATAATAATAATATGTGAATATTAGTGCACGTATGATGAACAATTGGATCTATTCATGTTTTAATAATAATATGTGGAATTTGTAGTCAAATAATTGTATATAGTTATTAAATGGGTCCCATAATGTTCAACAAACGGAAAAATTAACGGTTTTATGGCTGGGGTTAGTAGAGGGCACAATTATCATTAATAACCAACATTAAGGGTGTATTTGTACCCAAAAAAACATAAAGGGTTTAATTGTACCTTGGAGTAAACATGAAGGGTTTAGTTTTTTTTAAGTCTTTCTTATCAGCATGACTTAGTTTTTTTTTTTTTTTTTTTAATTAATTTGCATCACAGTTAACCTCTTTATTTTATAAACACCTGACAATGGAATACAAATTAGGACACACATGTACATTATATGAATAAAATTAAAACATGAATGTCCTATTTTCTTGATGTGAGGCTCTAAATCTTGGTGACCCTCTGTATATGGTGTTGGGCCTTGGGCTAATCCCTGTGCACATATGGGCCGGCCCAATAAATTGAAGACAAATTAATTTATTTATATTATATTTTTAATATATATAAAATTCTAGAAATGGATTAATAGGCTAAAATAAAATACTAACTATATTTTATATTAAATGTCATAATTATTCCATTAATAGAGTTATATCCCACTATCTCCTTACTCTCTCTCATTTTCTACATTTTATTTTGTCTAAATAAGTTGCTGTCAAATTTATTCATTAATCTATTTCAATTTTTAATTGTCTAATAAATAGAAACCGTTATTTGTGACGGGTATAATTAATATATTCACCATTAATGATTAGGGTATAATTTAATATTTATTTAATATAAAATAATAAAAATAAAAATTATATGACTCATATATTTATTGACATTACCTCGTCAGCCGCGAGCATTTTAAGTTGTGTTCGTGGACAGTAGAATGATTCAATTATTATCCTTTATAGTTGATTAGATTGTAAACATACAAAATATATTAATATATAATACACCAGTAACTATAAATATTAATTATAAAATGACTTTATTCAAAATTGAATGCCAATAATAAATATTGAAAGAATTCACTATTAGTTTTAAGAAAACTGCCCTTGAATTGATAAATAACTTTTAAAAATAATATTTTAAGTAATAAATTTTAAATTTTTTATTTAATTGGTTAATATTTGGGTTTACTCAAGTTACCCAATATTTTTTATCCCGATAAAAGATTATTTTAACACGATCACGAATTATTTAAGAAGTTACAAATCGGAATACACACAGGAAAATACAAGATTCTGATGATAGGAAGCAATTCAAGAATCAAAGGCCAAGAGAGAAGGGGAAGCCGGTGGCCGCCAACCAATTCCCACCGCCGATAAAATTCCCGGCGGTAAAGGGCGTAGCCTGGGAGGCGGCGGTGAGCACCCTGAAGCCCTGCCAGGTGACCCTATTGGCGGTGGAGGCGCCGGCGCCGGTGTTCTGATACTCGGCATAGAAGAGAGTGTCGAGGGCGAAGGTGCCGTCCCACATGTACCAGCCAGCAGGGTTGATGACGTTGCTAATATCCGTCTGCATCACCACCGTCCTCGAGTACATCTTCCACGGCCGCCCCAGATAGGTGGGGAAGCTGCTCTGCACCGGCGCCAGATCTGACGTGGCGCCGATCCTGCACTTCTGGATGACGATCCCCGTGTTCTGGTTCGGGTCGTCGCGCCCCTGCGCCGTTACCATGTTGCGCTGGCCGGCGTCGGGCCGCCGCGCGTGGATGTCGCAGTTCTGCAGGACGACGGCGGCGTTGCCGAAGATGAAGTCGACGGTGCCGGCGATGTAGCAGCCCGTGTAGAACTGGCGCAGGGAGTGGACGTAGAGAGTGTCTTGATACGCCAGCATGTCGCAGCGGTAGAAGGCGCAGAGGTCGGCGTTCACGCGGAGGGCCACCGCCTGGTGCTTCGACGGCCCCGCCGTGTTCTGGAATGTGATGTCACGCGCTAGAAACCCGCCTCCCACCACCGCTGCAACACACGCGCGCACCATAATTACATTTATTTTTATTACATTAGAATTTATTTAGTAGGAACGTAAGGCTTTTATTACATTATAATTACTTTTATATTTTTATTTTTAAATTGATCTCGTTTACCATTTAAAACAAAGCGCAACAATCAAAATTTATTTAGTTGCATTCCTACTTTTGAATAATAACAAACGATAACTGTAAAAAGAACAAAAATAAAAGGTGAGTACGTAGCACCCCATTTGGATGATTAAAAAAAACATGCAGGAGAAGAAAAGTCAGAAATGATATAACGCTATCAACAAAAACTGCTACGACAATGAATTAATTGCCACAAACAGCCAAAATTGCTCCGAAACATCACTTTCTTGCACATGAAGCACTTTCCAGAAAGCAATATTTTGCAGACAAGCATTGGAAATAAATGGCAAAACAATCCGTCACATCAAATATTATTCATTTATGCTAAATTACTTCATTGATTACTAGTCTCAAATCTTCACCAAATTGTTAATCACTGTCTTCCATTAGTTTAAACACATTTTGATCTAGAATTTTTTGTCAGTATATGTCTAAATATTTTATTTATTAATAAGCATACAAAATAATTTAATCTTCCTGTTTGAAGTTTGAATTTCATAAATTCTTTTATAATTAGACTTAATTTATTATTTTTATTGAGTTCACCAAGTTTCTTCTTACTTTGTCATTTTAGTCCGTCCATTAATTCTTTTCTCATTTTTCTTTCTATTTTTGCAACTCTTTCTTCTGTCGCTACATTTTACCTCACTTAATCATTTACCAACTAAAGTCAACTCATTTTGATGGAGTATTAGATATATAATTTACATTTTATCATATTTGAATATTGGTAAAAATGAGAATTTTTAATAAATCAAGCTCACTTAATTAATACATATAATTTTTAATTTATACTCGGCATAAAATCTCGTTAAAACAATATGTTAATTACGCTGAAATAATAATAATATTTTGACACAAGTGTAGTATTAAGAGTATAATAACTGTTTTTTGACACTAAGAGTAGTAGTTAAGAGTATAAAGGACTAACCAACGGTGGCGGAGTTGAAGGTGGTGCTGCCGTCAACGACGTTCTTACTAGCGGTGATGATGGTGGTGGTCCGCCCATCTCCGACGAACATCAAGTTGGTCTTCGCCTTCGGTATCTCCACACTCTCTCTGTAAACCCCCGCCTTTATCCTAATCACGTACCTGCTGCTCCCCGAGGGAGCTGCCGCCACCGCCGCCGCCACAGTGAGGTAGTTCCCGCTCCCGTCCGCCGCCACTGTGGTATCCGGTGTCACCGTGCTGGCCTGTAAAAGGCGTCTGTCTCCCGCCGACAGCCACTCCGGCCACTCTGCCTGATCCTCTCCGAGCCTCCTCCCCTCGGGTTCCTTACCAGCGGCGGCGATCTCGGTGTCGGACAAGTTCTTGATTATCGCCATGACATTGCTGACGAGGCGGAAGACGTGGGTCTGGCCGGCGATGAGGGCCTCTCGAATCTTCTTATCAGCGCCGTCGTGGGAAAAGCCGTCGAGGCAGGATTCCTGGTTGGTCTGGGCGGCGCTGAGCAGATTCATGAGGCTCTCCTTGTGGAAGGCGATGGAGTAGTTCTTGCCGCCAAGGTCCTCGAGCTCCGCCTCGCTGCTGCGGAGCTCGTCGAGAGTGTCGTCGATCATCTCGAGGCAGTCGTTGAGGGCCCCCTTCTCCCGCGTCGTCAGCGACGACTTGCGGCTGCTGCCGATCTTCTTGACGGTGAAGTAGTTGCGGCGCACCGTGTAGATGGTGTAGTTCAGGGCGGTGAGGAGGACGTCCCTGCTGCTCTTCATGGAGGCGGACGACGGAGCCGCCGCCTTCATTGTGGAGAAGCACAGGTCTGGGTACAATGTGGCGGCGCAGGTGGACTTCACCACTGCCTGAGCTTGTACGGCATCGGCGTGGTTGTTGCGGTGTTGGGTGACTGCGATGGAGACGTCAGCGACAACTAGCAAAGACAGGAATGCTGAAAGAGCTAAGATTTTGCGTTTATTTGTGTGAAGGTTTACAGGTTGTAGATTCTCCATGACTGCTTAGACAGGGTTTGTGCAGGATATGTCGGTAGAGGAAGAGAGGAGAGCAACTGTTAGAATAGAAGCCTATGGCTATATAGAAGAAACAAACAAGAACGATATCTATATACATACTACACTTATATTATATATTCGTTTTAATAGTGTCACTCACCTATAATAGGGGACATGTTATGATGCAACCTGGATGTTCTACTGTATGCATAATTCCATTACATTTTGTGTTGCATTACTAATACTAAGTTCGTCTCGCTGTGGTTTGTACTCGTTCCCTTTATTATTATAACACAGTCATTTAAATAAAACGGGAGCCAATACAGGAATATTAGACTGACACGTATCGATTTAAGGGGTTAAAATATAATACATGTATTTCTTTTTAGATATATAGTGCAATTCTTGAATTTTAATTATGTTACATGTCAGTCTCGTATTTAATTCAACATGAATCTTAATAGTGCATGTTTAAGATTAGGTAAAACCTTATATATGATCCGTCAATATTAAAATAGAAAATAAATAATGATCATAAATATTCCCTCCGTCTCAAACTAAGTGTTACATTTACTTTTGGTCACTGAATTTAAGGAGAGTTGAAAAGTAGTATAAATTGTAATAGAAATATATATTATTTAAAATTGCGTGAAAAATAAAATTATTTTAAAAAGGAAAATATAACACTTAGAGCGGGACGGAAGGAGTAATTAAGAATAAATTAATATGTAAAAGTTAGATAAGTAGTGTAGGGCCAATACTTTTATATAATCAATTTTGGCATTTTTAGAATCCATAATAATTCAAGACGACGCATCCTACTCTAATAATAAAATGGAGATAATACACAATTAATTGTAAATAACACACTTAATCTAATGTTTAACTTCAAAAGGAGGAGTATGAGAGTAAAAAGGGAATGATAAAAAAAATACAAATTTGTAAAGTTGCGCAGAACAAGTTACTTGAGTAAATCTATGTTTAGTACTTAAAAAGATAAAATTGTCAATTTTTAACCCGATACGAACCGACACTATGTTAATAGGTTTGAATTGACCTTTATTGGGTTCGGATTTTTATTAGATTAACCTAATAAAAATTTGAAAATTTCAGGTTGGGTTTGGGTTCGATTCGGATTATTTAAAATAGATAAATATATTATTTAAAAATATTATTATTAATAATATATTTATGCAATCGTGTTGGATTATATCATTATCGACTTATTATTATATTAAGTTATTATTGCGTTGGATCAATTTAAAAAAACGTATCAATTTAAGTTCAGATAGAGTTCGTGTTTAAACGATTCAGTAAAATGTGGATAACATGTAAGTGGCGATCAGTACTAGCAAATTGGTGGGTAGTGTTTAATTATAGTAGTTCTATCCATATTCATAATTTCTTTAAACACGTACAAATTAAAGAAACCATGCCCCGCGCGTCTCAAAATATTGCTCACATTTAATTTATGGCACGACAAAAATCAACGTTGTTTTAGAAGACATGTCAAAATTATACTTACTATCCCTTCTGTCTTATTAAAAATAGAATTAATAAATATTATAATTTTGATTAAATGGGACCTAAGTTTGAGAAGAGGAAAATATTTAATATTTTTATTTATATTACAGGCTTACAGCACATATATATATATATATATTAATGTTTGCTACAATAATTGTAGAGCCACAGCTCATTCAATAATTGATTTTTCGTCAGTTTTCTCTTGGTAGGTTTCTTAAAGCTTTTTGACTTTTCAAATACGTGGAATTAGATACGGATATTCTCTTCAATATATATTATTTCATCCTTATATAAAAATCAATTAACACTTTATATTTCAATTTTTATCCAGCACAAGTTTTATTATTAATTAGACATTTCAAAAGGAATATAAGTTATTATGATAACGAATGAAATAAAGAACATTGACAATTGGGTGATACATGTAAAATGTCTACTTTTGTAACAAAAAATGAAAACTACTCATCTTGTAAAAAATATATAAAAAGTGTCTATTTTAATTGTAAATTACCTAAAATACCCTTAATTAAAATTAGATTTGTATTTTATTTGGAAATGTAGTATTAATTAATTATTTTCTTATTTTTTGCAATTAAAAAAATACTTGGTATATGTTTAAAATTATAAACATCCAATTTAATTAAACAAAAAATATACACATGACCCAACATCACACATACATATTATTAAATAAAAAAAAATGAGGAATGTACACAAAAACAAAAACCCGGTCGGTTAAAACAAAACCCAGTCGTATTTAAACAAAATCCGGCGGTCAGGTTTTGTTTTAACCGACCGGATTTTCGTTTTTGTATATATTCCTAATTTTTTATTTAAATAATACGTTAAAATCATGTAAAGATTAAATCAAATTCAATTAAATCAAATATTAAATATAAAATTCATATATATACCACAAAAAATACAACATGATTTCATACAAATTAATATAACGTGGATATAGTATGATTTAATAGTAAATTTAAGAATATTTTTGAACTTTTAAGTATTTTCATATAATAGTTACAAATAGAGCATTTTTCATGTTAAAGTTACGCTAAAGGTTATTTATCATAAATAGCCCTTGACAATAATGCATTAGCTTTTTCTTTTGATTCTTTTTATTTCCTTTCATTGAGACGTACGTGTATATAAAAAACAATTTATTAGCTAAATTGGCATATGAAAGTTGATTGGGAAATAAGTACTCGATTCTTCCAAACTTTTAGGAGCCAATTGGTTAGATGGAATTAGGATTGTAAACGAATCGAATCGAGGCGAATATCTCTATATTCGATTCGATTCGAATTTTTTTTGCTATATTCGATTCGATATTCGATTCGATTACGAATATTAATTCCGCTTCGAAATTCGATTCGAGTTAAAATTCGAACTATTCGAATATTCGATTCGATTATTTTCAAGTGAATTTTTAAATAAATTTTCGGATATTCGGTTCGAAATTCGATTCGATTTGGTGACTATTCGATTCGAATTTTACATTGTGAAAAACTGTTAAATAAAAAAAAACCATCTAAATAATATATGCTATATCCGATCCATTTACCTAATAAATACTCAACAATAAATAAATCAATGATTTCATTGTCTAAGATCTCAATATACAATCCATACATATAAACATCGAATAATAATAATAATAATAATAATAATAATAATAATAATAATAATAATCGAATATTTACGAATATCGAATCGAATACTATAATTTCATATTTGTATTTGATAACGAATCGAATCGAAAAAACTATTTGTATTCGAATTCGAATACAAAAATTTCGAATACGAATATCAAAATTTCGAATCGAATACCGAATCGAGCAAAAATATTTGATTCGTTTACAACCATAGATGGAATGAAATAAGGTAGAAATGAAATGGAGTGTGGACTGAAATATGGGAAAATAGAATGAAAATATTAATTTATTTCTATGCTTTGGGTGTATGAGAATTAAGTGGGAACGTAATGACAATTTATTTATTAATTTAATCTTTATAATTGATATCTACAAATAAAGTAAATAAAAAAATATACATTTTTATTGTTTTATGAAATCATACTTTTAATATTGATTTATTTTTTAAAATATGTTGATCCCATCACTTTTTATTTTTTATTCTACGTAGTATCTTTTATTTTACATGTAAAAAAAAACTGTTTTTAACGAAACGCGAGAGTTATTTTTATACGAACTATGTTTAAGGTTTCAGTATTAGAATTAGTTAATATTAATTAACGACTTGATCACTCATTATGTGACTTGTCGTTAATAACCAATTAATATATAATCTGAAGTTTAATGGGGAAGTTGGAAATTCAGGAATTCGACTAGGAAGAAATTCAGAACTAATTAAGGAAACAATTCCGATAGAGTACTAGACAAACATAAATAAATTTAAAGTCTTGTAGTTATAGCAATTAATGCCCGAGGTTAAAAATTAGTGTGACGCCTATTACTATTGGATTTAAAATATGTACATATCAATAAAAAATTGAAAAATAAAATAAAATTGAAAGACCAAAATATCGTATATCTATAAAAATGAAGGGAGAATGGGAATTAAATAATCCTCTCATAATAAAACAAAATTTTCAAAGGGAATCTTAATTTACCAAACATAAGTTTGAAAATAGTGAACTTTTGCCAAATCAAACTCAATTCCTTCACTGATTTAAAGGCAAAAGACATCATTTGTGACCTTAGGTTTGGCCCAGGAGGAAAAGCCAGAGTGTGAAAGTAGCCAGAAGAGGAACTGAGTCCCAACTACTAAACCAGTAGAATTTGAGAGTGACCTACTAGTTGTAGGGCACGAACAACAGAGACAAAGAGGATCATGAATTATTTTCAATCTTGTATTTTTGTACACTGAACACCAACCCAATCTCGAAAGTTAGGCGTTGATTCTTCCTTCTTTCTTCCTCAAGGTAAAAGCATGAAAGGGTGTCACTTTGTCAGTCATGTACGAAGTTGGGCTACTTTCTTGCTTGATCGCGGATTTCCCTGTTGAGGAAAGTCGGATATAAGCCACTAATTACTACTCCCTCCATTCCAATAAAAATGATACAAAATTTTTGGACACAATTATTAAGTATAAAGTAGTGTAAGAGTGATAAAGGTAGTAAGGTCCATACATTTTTAAAAAGATAATTTTTATTATTTTTAAAATATGACATTTTTAGTGACACGTCCCAATATGAAAATTATATCAAATTTAGTGGAACGCACAATTTTTAGTCGTTTCACTATTCACAGCCTTTTTATGCAATCAATCAATTAAATAAATAAAAAAGAAAAGTCCTCTTTTATAGTAATAGTTTTTTAAACTTAGAATAAGATGTATACTATTCCAGGAAACAAACAAAAAAACTTACTGGCAGTTGGCAGTATTGATTTTCAGGAAAGGAGCATTAATTTGGACATAGGATTAATTAAAGGAGCCAGCTATATATTTTTAATTACATCTTAAAATTAAATACTTGGTTCCCTATTTTCCCACCCTTTAAGATCTTATTGTTCAATTATGCGATATTTTTTATTGCATTAACATGAAATTAAAACATAATATAATTATAATTCAAGATCTAAGCAATATGCCAATAACAAATAAATAAGTTTTGGGATTTAGCAATGTGAAACTCAGAAAACCATGCAAAGGACTTAGCTGCAACAGCAAGTTCCCAAATTTTGGCCACAATTGCAAATTAAAACATGTGTATGTTGGTTTTATATAACACACATTGAGATAGGAATTCAGATAGGAAAAGAGGAAAAAAGGAACCATTTTCCAACTAAAAAGCAAGCAGCTTAAATTGGCAATAGTAGAAATGAATAAAAGCAAAGGAAAGGAAATTAAAGAAAGAAAAGTAAAGTTGTGGGGATAGTAAGTAGGGGTCGACTATATATCAAAAGAGTACCAAGAATAAGATAAGCTTATTTATTAGTATTCAACTTCCAATGGTACCACTAAGCCACTGCCACCACATTAATCATATAACTATATTTCATTTTTGTCTCTATATTTCAATTTTCATTTTCAATTTTCCTTCCCCAATTACCGACACAATAAATCTTATTTATTCATGCCACCATCATAACTAATCAATTATTATAACGTGAATTAATTAAATAAAATGGTGGATTTTCTTTTATTTCTATGCTATTTCGCCTCTAGATCTGTTGAAAAGTTTTTGCTCTTTCCTCTTTTAGCTTTCAAGTTTAATTTTTTATTCATACTAATATTTTCCCTCTTCTTTTTTCCAAAATAATAACCGCTTTTGACTTTTGTTCTTTTAGATTCCAAAATTTTCTTGCGTATAAATATGGTGAAAGAATAAAGATGATTTCAAGTTATACTTTTATATAAATTAAACTGGAGTGTGGGACATTGTAAATTTAATCAATTTGATTTATACTCGTATTTCTTCCGTGGTTTAGACTATGTTTATCAATGACACTACACAACCCTCACAACTCAATCATCCAAATAAAATATTAATTTCTCTCTCTTCCACCTATACAACCCACAATATAACCCATTCTCACAACCTTCCTACTTTATCCATGACACCAACTCTAAATAAATATTTATCTTTTATTTTTATTAATGGTATATTATACATATACAATATATTTAAAATAAATAATTATATTTTAATTATTATTAAAAAAATTATTTTTAATTATAATAATTAATTATTTATAAACTTAAAATAAATAACGGATTTATTAATTCAATATCAAATACATATGAAGTGGATACATAATTAAACAAAGTAAACCAAAATACAAATATATGCATTAGATGGAAATTGGTTGTGCTTCAAAAAATATGAATATGGTACTCTATTTATAGAGAATTTAAAATCATGAATTTTCATATATTTTGTATATTTTTTTAATTAATATTATTTAAATTAATTAGTAAATACAAATTAAAACTAATATAATTGGGTTATCCAATAATATGGTGCCAAGTGACACCATATTATTGGATAACCCATTAGGAAAGAGGGGTTGGCTAGCCGAGCTTTTGAAGGAGTGTCATGGCCATTTTTTTGTTTTTGATTTAATTTTGTGTAATTTTATTTTGTCTTTTTCGTATGACACCCAAGTGAGTGTCATGAATAAACATGGTCTTACTAAGCCATCCTACTTATTTAATGATATTTATGTTTTGGACATATCGGTTAGGTGAGAACATTCAAATGAAATTAAGAAGTTGAACAACTATATATATATATAATAAAATATAAAATAGTACTTGTATTGACTCATTTTATTATTTTAATACATTCATTTGAATAAAAGAGTGTCAATAAAAATAGGACGGTGACTTCTCTAATCTTGAGGTAATAGTTATTTTTTCGCCATTGACTTGTTTTTTGATGGGGTCATACAATTAGCAATACTAGTGTTGCTTAGTTAATTAGGAAAATGCTCACCCGCCCGCGGCGGGCGGGGTTAATGCGCCCACGAATGATGTGGCATGCCATGTAGATATATATTAAATTCTTAATATTTTTTTATTAATTATCACTTTCCGACTAGGGTTCATTGGTTAGGGTATAGTTTAATACTATTCAATAAAAATTAATAATAAAAAATAAATTTAATAAAGAAATGAAAATATAGTAACTCACATGTTGATGTGGCAATGACGTGACATTGCCACATCAGCCGCGGGCACATTAAGATGTGCCCGCCGCGGGCGGTGGAGCATTACTCTAGTTAATTAATTAATGATGTTTATAAACACTAATTAGGGGTTATTATAGATTTGAAAATTACCCAAAATTAAAAGCATGGGTGGCGTCACTATGACGCAAAAAAGATCCTGCGCAAAACCCTAAATTGGTAAATTGATGGTGCCACTTGAACCCTAATTTCAATCATGCCTCCCAAACAAGAAATCTGTAGGTTTTTTCAGCGTGGCAAGTAAGTATGTTTCCGCGATGTCATTCTTCATAAGGCATTTCAGTGTTTTTCGATTGATTCTGTCATCTTAATTTAGTGATTTTCATCTGATTTTGTCGGCTTATTAATTCAATTCTTAGAGCTCGAGGATTAGGATTGAATAAGCTGTTATGATAACTTAATTGCCTTTGGACACTATATTCTTACTCGTCACTTAACGGGGATTGACAGTGGATGACAGTGTTGATTAGACCGATAAAGAAAGATATTCGTGAATGCGAGTTGGTGTAGGAGCCTTTGAGAGTTTCTTGGATAATTTGTAGTGCAGTAGTAGCATGGATCCTGTACTAATGTTTGTATGAAATTGAAATCACGAGACTTAAAAATGTAGTGTACCTTATATTGATTGCCAGTTATGTACCATGAATCGAAGACCCATTTTCCTTTTGTACTTCTGTGGACTCTATGCTTTTTTAGTTTTTAGATGCGAGCCTGTGACCTGTTGTATGGTTTTGGGGATTAAAACACTACGACTTCATTCATCATAGATTTATTGCTCTGGTGGCAGACTGCACCATCTAATGCTTGGCTAGTGTCTTTCAGTTGCAAGTTTGGTACCCGTTGTAAGTTTCTTCATCCCACACAAAAACAAACTCAAACAAGCCCTTTTGGATTTGGCAATCAATCTGGTATTCCTATTCAACACTCAAATCCACAACAACCAAAGTCTAATCCTTTTGGTTTTCAGAACAATGCCCATTCAAGAGTGGGAGATGGATTTGGTTCCCAGCCAAATCAATTCAAGGTTCTTTCCATGGCTATTCTTGCATCTAATTCTTGTAGTTTACATATTCAACATATTATCTTGTTCCGTTTATTATATTTTTGTGATTTCTTTATGTCAGCAATTTGAGAATAAATGGAGTCGCTCCTCCCACGTAAATAATACTAATGTCTCTGCTCCAAGGAAATCTGGCAATCAGCCTCATGAGTAAGTAATTTCTTATGGCTTTAAATATTAAAGCTTATCATTTATCTTTTTTAAAGTTATCGTTCAAGCTTATCGATGAATATGGTTTGGATGCATGAAAAAGGTGCACTGATCCTGAGTCATGCAAACGGGTGATACTGGAAGATCTTGAAAATGAGAATCCCCAATGGAAACTTACAAGTTACGGTCACAGGCGAGAGTATGTTCTAATCTCTACCTATTTATAGACTCAAAATTAATGTTGAATTAGCAATGTAAACTTGAACCCATTTTTTAGTGTAGCCTGCTGTTCCTTAATATTTTGTTGCTGGTATATCAATTCACAACCATTACGTATTTCCTTATGACTATATTTCATAATTTTCTTTTGTCTGCAGTGGTCCCTGTGACATTGTTGGTGACATCAGCTACGAGGAGTTGCGTGCATTAGCATATGTTGATGCCAAGCATGGAAAAAGCTTGCAGTCCATTGTAGGAGAATTTGCATTGTGAATTGTCATTTCAGCTTTCTTCTAACACTCCGATTTCTGTGTTAGAATCTTCCAAATCCTTCATTGTCTTTCTTTCTTGCTACTTAATCTGATAGTTGTACGCATATTTGTAACTATTGGTTGCTCTTATTGTTCAGGTTGAGAGGGAAAGGAATTTGCTTAATTCCAAGCTACTTGAATTTCAGAACCTTGCACAGAAACCTGGCACAGTTTCTTCAGCTCCTACACTTAGCTCTCAAAATATGTTTGTTGGAGGCAGTACAAACACACCAGCTGTCAGCAATGGTTTTTCGTCTCAGGTCTCAAGCTTTAGTCAATTGAATCAATCACTAAACACAAGGTCTGAGATGAGGCAACCACCTCTTTTGTACTAGGATTTAATACAGTATGCATTCACTTGCATATGTTTCAACCTTTATAAAAATTGCCGTATTTAATGCTGGCTGTAGGACTGCTGCTGCACCTAATTACAGCTTTGGCCAATCAAGCATGTTACAGAACACTAATGAGCCATTTAGCTTTTCTCAGACAAATAATTCACCTTTCAATGTTTCAGGTACCATTGAGTACCCAGTTTATGCTAAACAAGTAATGAACTCAAACACACATTTATCTTCTTCTTTTTCTGGTAGGCGCTTTAGGTAACCAACCTCAGCAATCTAGCCATGGCTTCTCTTCCTTTGGTGCAACAAGCTCCATGAATGGTGCAATAAATGCTCAGAGAAATCCTTTTTCAACTCCAATTAGCACATCACATTCAGGGAAAAAGGACGATAAACAGTTAAACTTTTTCACCAATGAACCAAGTTCAAATTCAAGTGCCTTTGGACAGACCACCAGCAGCACCCAGCTGATGTAAGTTTTCCCAACAGTTCATAAAAAATGAACAAGCCCTCTTTGAAGAAAAGGCTAGTTACAATGGCATGAGCTACATAATTGATAATCCTATTCCTGAATATTCTTCTACATCCTTTTCCTGGTTTGAAGCCTGCAGTCTCTGTTTCCTTTCATTCTTATCAGTGTCTGCATGCATGCTTGCATCCTGTGATTTATAAGTAGTCTAGTCACCCTGTGTGCTTCTAATACCTTTCATTTTTTGTCCAGCAACAATATTCCAAAAGAAACCACAAATGTCGATGGTTTCATTTGGATGAAAGCTGAATGGAAGTGGAATGTAGGAGAGGTATTACATTTTGTATGCTTGTTGAACTCATATTTTGCTTTCCGTGCTCTAGAAATAAGCTTTTGATAAGTTTTTTTTAATTCATTTTCTTGATGATACTATATCCAAGCATAATGCCTGGATTTTACTCACTGGTAATTAGTTTTACCAATCAAAGTCTAATTTATGTCTGCATTTGGATATTTTAGATCCCCGAAGAAGCGCCTCCAGACATTTACATTCACTAGAACTGAACGAACGTTAGATGATCACATGATCCAAAATGTCCTCAGATTGGGTGATGGATACATGATCCAAAGTTTCTACAGTTTGATGATTTTCTCTGCAGGCTAGAGTAGGAATGACGATAATCTATGAAGTACGAACCGAAGGTCACATAGAGTTACGAAGAAAATCGTATTGGGAATTATTAATTAGTCTGTCTTGATATATAGTTGTAAACTGAACTTCTGAAATATTAGTCGTTCTTGATATATAGTGAAATTTCTGATGATTTTATGAAAGAGAATGTACAAATATTAGCCCCAAATTCCCAATCTTGGCTTATACTGACATTACTGTTCTTTGATCTTCAAGCAAACCCTACAAACTGGGGATAGAGGTGTACTTTACGCATGCAATTCTTGTACACGTCATGTGTTAAAATAAATGTGTGTTGCAATCCTACAATTAATACTATACTACTAAGATAAGGCTGGCATATAATATCAGCATCCTTTTCTTGATCCATTTATTTTGGTCCTGCAATAGTAATTGATTAAGGCTTGATTGCCCAGCTACCATTTTTAGGCCCATTAATTTATCGGTAATTTTAAATATAGCGACCCCTTCTCATTCTAGCCACCAATTTAAAATAATAATAAAATTAATAAAAATTATTCCGTCATGCTAAATGCGGCCACAAGAGATTCGACACGAAAACTAAAAAAAATAAAGTATTGTGTTTTAAAAAAGTTGGAGTGATGTACTTTAAAGACAATTTTTTTCGGAAAGTGAACACTTTTAATTGGACGGTCTAATGAAAAAACGTGACCGCTTTTAGCGAAATGAAGAGAGTATTATATTTTCATAGCCTTCAATCTTAATTAAAAAAACTTCACATTTTAATTATACCCACCAATTTTAAGTTACAATAAAAATATAAATCTTAATCATAGCTCCAAAAATATAAATTGAAATATTCAAGATTTAATTATAGCCATCAATTTTAAATTATAATAAAAAATATAAATCTTAATCATTCCAAAAAACAACTATAAATAATGAAACCTAGTAACTAAACTTAACCCCATTTAGCCTATAAAATTTGATATGTATTAAAAGAACAAATAGAATTTGGTAACCCAAAAAATTGACTTTGATCCAGAGATATATGTTTACTGAACTAAATAAAATATAATTTGTGCATACATACACTAGTTAGGTAGAACCAAAAAAAGAAACATTACATTAATGTGTACTTTTTTGGAGCAATCTGTTACTACTCCCTTTATTTTCTTTTTAGGTGTTCCCTCCAATCAAATTGATAAAATAAATAAATTTACATATGACCTTATGATAAATGCATTCATATAACTGATCATTATTAAAAAGTACTCTTATTAAATAAAGGTGAAGTGAGAAAAATATCATAATTATACTCTAAATTTCTAAAATCTATGAAGTAATAACATATGATAAATTGTGTCATTAGTCAATTGAAGTTGGGTAAATTCCCAGTTTTTCTCGATGTGAATAACCAATTTTTTAAATGTGAATCGAAACCCAAGTTCCCCACCATATATATATATATATATTAACAATCTGAAATTAATATAAATTTCAACAATGATTTTGTATTTTATGATGGTACGTACAAGTCGTCAAATATGGTGCAGTGATAAACTAATAATGCACTGAGAATTCGTGATGATAATGTTTCTTAAAAGGAATAAAGTAATATAATGTGTGTAAAACGTGTAAATATTTCTGCAACTATTCTAAGAGGAAATGATTAATGTTGTTGTTTTTTTTGTATTTTTGTTTTTTTTCATATTTGGACTTTATTGCAAAGTTATTCGATATTTTCATCTTTCCATAATCAAATCAAGTGCCAAGGAATATAGTTTTATCAAATTTTGCTTGGGTAAGTAATTAGTTCATGCAAAATAAGATTTTCCAATATTTATAGTAATCAAAATTGGAATCCTCAGTAAATGGTTGAATACTGCATACTACTTTCTTTTATAAACGAGTATTTATATTAAACTTTGATCTAATAACAGTAGAATTCGAATTCGGAATTTTCCAAATTAAGAATAACTATTTTATCACACTAGCTACAATAAAAAAATATTTAGTGACAAAAAGATTAATTAAAAGATATTTACCTAGACTGAGTGTGAAAAAACAAATGCTTTTAGTGAGATTATTAATAATAAATTTTAATTATTTTTTTTGTCCGTCAGTCTTCGTGACTTCTCGTAGCTATTTTACTAATTAAAAAAATATAGTATAATACTTCATCTATTCACAAAGTTAAGCGTGTTTGACCTGGAAATGTGATAGATGAATTCCTAAGAAAAATTTTAGGGTGCGTATGAATAAGGACAAAGCACGTTGGAAAATATTTTAGTCGTATGTGAGGTCAGTCGTTTGTCTATGATGTCGGCCTGTAAAGTCAAATCATTATAATAATAAATTGAGTGAGATTCAAATTTTACTTATAAATTTAATAAAGCTAAGTAAAACTATTTTTTCTACATGTGGTGCGACATATTATTTGACGACTTTCTCCCAGTCTCCTACCAAACAGACCCAAATTATTTACTCATTTATTTGTGACATTTACATAAATCACTGGCTCTTCTGTTCCTTTGAAATCTTGTAATATGAAGCATATATATAAAAATGGCATGTCCAATCAACACTTAAAAAATTAAATATTGTAATATGAAACATATATATAAAAAATGGCATGTCCAATCAATATTTAATAATTAATGTGTAATATAGTTATTATAACTATACTGATATATAAAGTTTTTGATAATATTATTATATTTATTGATTACAATAAAATTTAATATTAATTAAAAACTAAATTTTAAAATCAAAATTGATGGGGGACTGCTCCTCCACTTGCAGTGGACACAAATTAACGTGTCCACAATGCCATAATAAATAATATTAAACTATACCATAATGAATAAATCATAATTAAAAAATAATAATTATTAAAAATTTAATATTCATCCATGAAAATATATCACAACATTCACAGTCACATTAACCCCCACCATTTTCGTATATTGATATACCGATAACTACATTTCAAAATGATGAACTGAATTGAATGGATTATAATTCTAAAAATAAAAAAAGAAAGAAACTACTCCTCCAACATAATATCCACTAGTAGTAATATAATTTAAAAATAATTGGTCAAATTTGGAAAAAATTCCCAGCACATCACGATATATATAAACAAAATCTATTTAAAATATAAATCCTAATAAATGTTTGTATTAAATTAGAGCACACGTGGATGGTCAAATTTGGTGGATCTAATGAAAATAGTTCATCAATAAGAGTAATAGTTCATCAATAAGAGTAATAGACAATACTGAGATCAATTTATTGGAGTTCCTAAAGTAGTTGTCCAGATTTTTATTTATTTCTCACCCAAACATCAAATCATTCTTTATATCGCTGTCTCTTTTTCTTTCTTTCTTTTTTCGTTTTCAAAAAGTAAATTGAAATAATAATAA
This sequence comes from Leonotis leonurus, assembly GCA_026898415.1. NCBI lineage: Eukaryota > Viridiplantae > Streptophyta > Magnoliopsida > Lamiales > Lamiaceae > Leonotis > Leonotis leonurus. Next base: position 2,453,627 of record JAPKLX010000003.1, on the reverse strand, counting down.
TAATAACAAGACTTTATATTCAGCCCATCGATCTACGAGCCTTACTGTATGTTTTCATGATTCATGCAGCAAACTAATTAAAGGAAAAAGTAATATAAATACCCCACACTAAATTTGACACGATTTTCTTTTTGAGACATCCCATTAAAAATGACACATTTTAAAAATAATAAAAATTATCTCTTCAAAAACTTGTGTATCCTACCACCTTTATCACTCTTACACTACTTCATACATTCTTTTTAATAAAAGTGTCCAAAATTTTTGTGTCATCTTTATTGGCTTATTGAAACGGAGGGATTACTATGTACTCCCTGCGTCCATGAAAGATCTTGACAGGTTCACCCGACACGAATTTTAATACTACATTCGTTTCAATATTGTTGGCCCCGTTTAACCAAAACTATGAATGTTTTATTGACTTTTTGGGTCAAGAGTAATGAGACAAAGGGAGTAATATGTTTTAACTTTGTGGAAGAGTGTAAAGTGAGTGGAGTTTAAATCTCATGATATGAAAAATGAGTCCAATTACTATAAATAAAAAATTTAAAATGTAAATATATTTTGTGAACGGACCAAAATGATAAAATATAAAGAAGTTAGTATCTAATAAAATTAAAAAGTAGCCCCTCACTAAACCAGAATACATTTTTCATAATTTACAAATATTATTATGGTAATTAAAATTACTCTAACGATAACATGTAAGGTGTTTTTCTTTTCAGTGACCAATTACAATGTAGCATGTGGATAACATTAAACATTTGCTACTATTATATGATACATATTTGTGTCACTATATACTCCCTCCGTCCCACCTCAGTTGTCTCGCTTTCCATTTTGGGGTGTTCCCCATTAGTTGTCTTGTTTCCTAAAAAGGAAAGAATAAAGGTGTAATAGAGGGAGTTAATGGTAATAAAGTAGGTGAAAGAAGTAGGTGAAAGAAGAAAAAGGTGAATGAAGTAGGTGAAAGAAGTATGTGAAAGAGGTAAATGAAGAAGATAATAAAGGGTGTATTGGTTTGCGATCCGAAAGCAAAGTGGACAACTGAAGTGGGACGGACGGAGTATTTTTTAGATTTACAATAATACACCATTTTAGGCTTTATCAAAATAAAGTGAAAATCTTTCTGAGGAACATATTGATAGTGATTCAGTGATTCAGAAAAGTATTGATTGCTGTAAAAGGACAAGTGACGTGACATTAGTTCGGATCCAGCTGTACTACGCCTACCACATAATATTTTTTAACGATTTTTTGTTGTTTCTAAATAAATGTTATATTTCAAAATTATAGAGTATATTTATTACAATTTTTCAATTTTGCTCTTATTTAATATTTATTAAAATTTGATATTATTTGTATGAATGTATTTGTTATGCTATTTAATAAAAGGTATATAAGTAAATTTTTCATTTTATTATTATGTACTATGATTTAGTAAAATTGGACACATATTAAAAAACAAATGGAGTATTTGCGTTCCTCTTTATTTATTTGAATATTTATTTATGAACAATGTACGGAGGTAAAGTTAATAAACTCTCTACCAATTTCTACTCATTTTAGTCAATAACAATGAAAGAAATAATATTCACAAATTTAATTAATAACATTGTAATTCTAACTAATTGAAGATAATCATATATTATTTATTCCAGGTATGAATGATGTGATTTATATCCAATTATTAGAATTTCAATATTAAGTTTGTTGTTATCGTGTATCTTTCACTATTTTTTAGTTTTTTGTTTATTTTAACTAAAGAAATGCTCCCGTCTTCATTGTTTTAAGAAAATAATTTGACTTAAGTGTATTGTGTAATGAGTACAATTTGAATCTCACTTGATTTATTATAATTAATCCAATTGAGTGTAAAAAGTAGATGAGTCTGCTAACTAAAAATGAAAAAGGAAATGCATTGAGTAATAAATTCGTGAACGATCCAAAATAACAAAATGGATATCATATTCCTAAATGAGGGGAGTATTGTGTATCATTATGACAACTAAAATACCACGATTTGCCAAATTAACATGAAAATTTGAACTAATACATGTAAATATTTGTGTGATAAATTATATAAGTTCTATATATATAGAAATGGAGATGAATCCCAGCTTGTTGTTTGGATTATAGAGTTGCCAAACTTGAACAAAAAGAAATGGAAAAAAGTTTATATTGTTGCAAATAAAAATTCGTCCAAATGGACAGCTTAGGTTTGTACATATTGAATTATTGACAGGAAAAAGTGATCGTAGATTTATTGCATGTCTTGCTATTAATTAATACCCATCTTTCAAGTATTTTTGTTTTCAAATTATATCCTCTAATGTAACATTTCTTATTAAATTAATGAAATCGTAATATGTGGTATAATTAATGGTTTAAAATATAAAAAAAAATTATTTTTTACATTAAATCTTGAAACTTAATTATACATATCACATGTCAGGATCTTCATAAAAAATGTAAGAGTGCGTAGCCCTTTCAACCACGTGTCATCACACAATAGATGATCTCGAATCTCTTTCAGCACGAAACGAAATAGTATTGAATGCAGAGACTCACAATTAAGTCGCAAAAATACAGCCCAAGATCATGTCCATTTGGATACATAAATATAACAAATCACTATATTACAACATATATCATCAATATTATTATTACATGATATGAAGAGAGAAATATATAAAATTAATTTATTTAAAGTGCGTGGGGGAAAAGCCTAACGGGGAGACCCTTAGCCGGAATTGGCATTGGATCAACAACAATTTTCTCATCTGGGATTACTTTCTCCCATTTGAACTTCCTCACTAGATGGTGCATGAACACCAATATCTCCAACCGGGCGTACTCTTTGCCCGGGCACATCCTCGGCCCACCCCCAAACGGCACGAACGTGTACGGGGCTGGTCCCGATCCTTCAAATCTTGACGGGTCGAACTTTTGTGGCTCCGGAAAGAAATCCGAGTTCTTGTGTGTTGAATTTGCACTCCAGTATAGCTGCATGCACCATATTACATTAATTAATTATATACACAATTAAATTAATCAAAATTAAAGTGTCCGATCCTGAATAAGATCCCCTATTACCTTACCTTTGACATCTTTTGTTACGTTAACACGAAACTGACACGTGATATGATTAGAATTCATATTTAGGGTATATATATATTAATGCAACACAAGATGCGACAAGATCCGAATTGGTGAGATCCAGTCTAGTTTTTATAATAATTAAAATGATAGGTAAATTACCTTCCAGCCCTTAGGGATGGAGAAGCCATTGTAAGAGAAGTCTGCAAGGGCTTCTCTGAAAGCACCCTGAAGAGGTGGTGCAAGTCTCAGCACTTCACATGCAACGTTCCATGAATACTTCATCTTCTGCAAGTCTTCCCAGTTCAGCAACTCCCCAGGTGCTTTCGTTTTCGCGATCTCCATTTGTTCTGCAACCATATATATATATCATTTAATTGGTATTATTGTTAGAAAACAAAATTTACTAGGGTTTGATTAATGTTATAAAATGGAGGTGGTACCTTTGTAGACGCCGTCGTAGATCTCCGGCAGCTCAGCAAGGTACTTGACAACGAAAGTACAAGCAGAACTAGCGGTATCATGGCCGCCGATAAGCAAACCCAAGATCTTGTTAGCAATATCAGCCTCATGCATGAACTTGCCGTCTTCGTTGCAGGTGAGCAGCATGTGGGACAAGATGTCTTGGGTGGGCGACGCCTTCCCCTCCGCCAAGTCCACCTTCCTCTGCTTGATGATGGCGAGGAGCTCCTTTCTGATGTAGGCAGAGGCCTTGATCCCCTTGCTGAAGGGAGTTCCGGGCAAGTCTATGGGTATCGAGATCAGCCCCGACGCCAGGAGGTTGAAGGGGGCGGCGTACTTCTCCACCATGACCGGATCGTCGATGCTGACGAAGAGGCGGAGGGCCAGCCAGAATGTGTAGTTCTTGGCTAAGGGGAAGACGAGCACCTCGTCCTTGTTGTCCCAGCCGTCGGCGAAGTGGCGCTGCGCCACGCGATCCATGATTCCGACGTAGCGGTGGAGGGCCTCCGGCTTGAAGAAGGTTGGGAGCATCTTGCGCATCTTGATGGCCTCTTCTTTGGAGGAGGTGTTGGCGTCGGCGGTGTTGGGGAAGATCTTGTCGACGGAGCTCGGCCACCACGCTTGGACGAGCTTGTTCTCGTTGGAGAAGAGGAACTTGTTTCCGGCCGAGCCGCAGAGCACCGCCGCCGGCTCGCCGAGGAGGTGGGTGCGGAAGATGAGGGAGGAGTAGCGGGCCATGCGGTCGAAGATGAACTTCTCCGGGTGCCCTTTCCACCCGGTCGAGAGGAACTCGAGGCTCTCACCGATCACCGGCCACCCAGTTTTCCCCGGGGGGAGGGCTCCCGAGCCGGGCTTCGTCTTGTAGAAGAGGAGGTGGAGGGAGAGGAAGACGAAGGAGACGAAGAGGCATAGGAGGGAAGCATAGAAGAACTCCATGCTTGCCGATTTAATTTAGTTTTCTTTGATTTGATTTTGATTTAGGGTGTGTGATATATCAAATGTTTTGCGACTTAGGTATATATAGAGATGTAGTGAGAGAGAGGGAGAAGTGATTGAGTCAAAAATGATGTGTGATTATTGAATAGAAATTTATTATAGAGTCAATGTGAAAGTGTTAGAAATATGATGCAATATTTGTTGGATATATTGCTGATGCCGCGTGAAAGCCGAATAAGATGAGGGGTTGTTTAATCGTGTGACATTTTTTATTGTATTATTGTATTGATACGTGGTATGATTAGAATTCAAAATTTAGAGTATAAATAAGGAAAATATATATATATATATTGAATTTTAAATTATTAATTATGATATGTGTCACTCTTATATTAACGCAACACAAGATATCACACAAAGATATGAATCGCATGAAAACAGAAAATGTGTATTTAAACCTAATTTTACTAAATTAGTTGAGATTTTAGTGTGAAAAACATTCACAAAGGGTTGAATATATAATGCCAACTATGGAATTTTGTATCTACAATTATTTTTTTGAAGAAAGGCGCTGCACTTAGTGGACTTGGTCTTCAAAAGCCGGTATAAATGAACTCAAACTTACCCAAAATTAAATTACTACTTCTTTCTAATATTAATTAGTCAAACTAAAAAATATCTCCAAATTTAAAATTACATGCAAGTTGTATCTAACTTTACAAAAATCTTAGTTTTAAAGTTAACTTATTTTCTTTTAATTTAATTTGGGTTAGTTGACTATATCACCATGCATCCTCTGTTCAAGTAGTTAAGGATATTTGACTGCAGCTTTCTAAACCTGAGAGGGTTTGAATAATTATATAATAGTTAATTATAATACTATCTTTCTAATAATGTATCAAAATATATATTCTGAATGATTTGGTGAAGAAAACTGAAATCAGTAATACTAAAGTTGGATCATGTGCTAAATTTCGACAAGAAAGCCACTAGACAAATCATACATCAAATCTCTAATTAATTAAAAAAAATTTGATTATCTAAAACATTTCACTATCGAATTAAGTTGACATTTACCTCTCAAGATTATTAATTTCGATCTGGGTTCTGTTCCATTTGCTCCTTTCATTGTCTACATATGAACAAAGGAGTATCATAGGAATTTTGCAGTGACAATTAGATGAAAAGAAGACAAAAAAAAAAGAGCAGCTGACTTTACTATGGGAGGTCAATTGTGGTAGGTAATTCAATTATTTATTTGAATTGGTTCTATTTTGGTGGCTTAAAAGTTAAAAACAATCAAAGAATGAAGCCCTAAGCATTCCTATTTTTGCCCATATATTACTATTCTTATGTAACGGTTAAAGACTGCAGGGAACATTTATTAATTTATATCATTTTATCTTTTTAATGTAATAGAAAATATTATACTGTTAAATAATAGTTGATCATGTTCGCTGAATTTTGGCAATATGAAAATAAATAACTGTTTTGGTTTTATATATTAAGAGTATTAATCCGCAACAACTTTAAAGTTTCATTTGAACCAAAATATTGGCAATATGAAAATAAATAACTGTTTTGGTTTTATATATTAAGAGTATTAATCCGCAACAACTTTAAAGTTTCATTTGAACCAAAATAATGATCTGTCGCGGGTTTATAATATAAGGGTGTGTTTGGTATCCAACATACCCTAATATGACACGAAAACTTTGATTTCGATTGTGATCCAGATTTTTTTATTGTTTATTCTTGTAGCATCTTGTGTTGCTTTAATGATTTAATATTCAATATGTATGTTCTTGAAATGGGTTTTGTAACTTGGTGAATTTCATACCATAATCAAGAAATTGGAAGGAAAGTTTATGGCATGAAGTTAATTGGGCAAGCAATTTATACATGGTGGTTGTTTTATAGTGGAGCAGGCCAAACAGGACCTTCAGTACTTTAGGGATACAAACGTTAATTAATATATTGAAAATATGGGTGGATGTGAATACCCAATAATACCCACCAATGATAGTCTCATTTGGAACAGGGTTTTCTAAGTTGGCTGCTCAATTTAATTTAATTAAATTATATATTATGATAACCAATCAAATCAATTTTCTTGTGAATATTATGGTGGTGTGAATGCATGATTAGTTAGGTCGTCGTTGCTCTATTAATTAGCTGCAATTTCTAGCTATGCCAAACTCATTCTATTTATATTGAAAAGTGGAAAAGAAATATATATATATATATATATATATATATAGAAGAATATTAATTTAGTGAATAAACAGAATTTTTATGGTTTTTCGCCGGCAACCTTTTCTAAATTTCATGTTTAAAGCAACTCCTTTAAGAAAAATAATTTAGGAATTAATTAAATGCTTCCCTCCCTAATTATGACTTTATGGGGCCAATACATAAATCATTTTGCACCCTTGATTTTTTATAATCTATAGTTCTTAAGTAATAACTCTAGCGGTGACAGTGTAACTTCTTGTTGCTTGATTAGTAATTTAGCATATCAATTTTCATGATTATAGTTTTAGAAAACTTATACCAAAAGCAAAGTGTGTTGCATGCATAGCCAATTTCATATTTAATGAGTATATAGCTACATACAGTGTGGCAGGCTAAATCTGGTATAAAATTGTTTCACCGACCGCGGCGGGCACAATTTAATATGTTCGCAGTTGATGTGATAATGTCACATCAATATAAGAGTCATTATAATTTTTATTTTTTAATTATTATTATTTTATTTTATTTTGAATAATATTAAATTATACCATAATCAATAAATATAATCAATAAAACATATTCAGAAAGGAAAATGAGAATTAATAAAAAAATATATTTAAAATTATCATTTACAGGCGTATTAACTTTGTCTGCAGCGGGCGGTGAGTATTTTCGAAATCTGGTATATAACATCAAAATTATCAATAATAATACATCAAAATTCTAAGAACTTATTTTTTGTAAGGGAAAATTAAATTATCCGTCTCTTATTGTAAACCCCAGTCCCATTAAGAGCAATTAAGAAAATTGGGAGTTCACTAATCTTAATTAATCTTAATTATGAATTCTCAATTATGATTTAATTTAATATTACCTAAACTTAAATTATAAACACAAGATGTTCTAAAAAATAGATTTAAAGATTTTCTTTATGTTGAGCTTATGAGAATCTCTTAATATTTATGTTTCAATTGTTAAAAATTCTTCCATCTCCATCAAAATTATCAATAACAATATATCAAAATTTCAAACATTTATAAGACATTAGAGCTGTTCTAAAAAACATAATATAGCTACTAGCTTCACAATCTATTTCCCAGATATAAGTATAGCAAGAACTGAACACCACAACGCAAAAGGCCAATAAGCACCAAATGTGTAACGAAACCGAAGGAAACGGATTACGGGGTCGTTGAGTTGTTAAAAAACTGCCTAGAGATCTCGAAAATCTGCTTCTAGGCTTAATAGTTCGCAACTTAAACAGACATGGCCATTATCTGACGAGCAAGAGCAGGATCTTGTTGCAGCAGCTCCCGTAGGTTGGTTTCGACCTCAGCCATCTGCTTTTCCAAGTACTCCTTTGAGGTCTGTCAAATGAGAACAGTAATATATTTAGTTCTTCACCTAAAGTGTGGAACATGGTATTTGTAATTTTGAAGTATAACGTCATAGACTCAGACTGATATGATCACTAGAATGAGTATGTATATTTAAATGGATTACAATTATCCAGCACTAGCAAAACCATACTTTTGTTACAGTTTGTCACAGCTAGTTAGAGCTCGGATTTCTGAAAGAAGATACAGGTTTCAAAAGCTTTGTTTCAGTTACTCTTTTACACATGCTGACATAAAATGTGATGAGCCATCTCATTTGTGATTCAAACAGTAACATTTGTTGCTACCGTAATTAACAGATGTGGTCACACAACTCAAAAATCTATTGCAATTGAAGAATGCCCTTATCATCTTAATAGATTAGCTTTAGAAAAAGATTTGAGCCTTTTGCGAGACATGAATATCGAGCAAAAGCTTTCAACCCTTTCCCCGGACAAGGATATCAAAGAAGAGCTTTAACCCTCTTCCAAGCACATGAATATTTATGGGATTCATAATAATAAAGCTAAGGAATCTAGAAGCCATTTTGAGCATCAGAAAATAAATAGTACTATATCACTTTAAAACGTTGAGGTAAATACTGCAGTGTATTATCATGTGCTTAACTGTCACCATGTGCAATACACTGCATATAAAGGAAAACATGAAGAACACAATCATAATGTGTTTTGATCTTTAGTAATCAATTAGACTCTTCTATGTTTAGAACAATTTCATTGCAGCATCATTTATCATACTATTTTCAGTCAACAGTATTCTGTCCTACTTTCTACACTTAAACCCAAAAAAGCAATCCTAGTCGTATTTGATGATAGTTATGAATGACATAATAATACATATGCATGTTATGCTTGAAGCTGATAAGCACTGGTTGTCAGTAGACAACCCTAGGATCAGATCAGTTTTTTTATAACTATGATCATACAATGACCAAATACAACACGTAAGGTGTAGTAAATTATATATTCAGCATAAATTAAAGCTTCTGGATTGACTTCAAAGAATCAAGTTTGATTGAAAATGCTTTGTGATCTAATTGATGACAGTGACCAACAATTATTCGGCACTCTGAAGTACGATTTTCACACTGTATTTGTAGGTATGATGTCCCTTTAAATATGACATCCACTCGAGATATTTATATTGAAAATGCCTGAAGCTTTTATATGACACCTAATATCACCTCAAGCAAAATAAATTCTCATTATAGAAAGTAAGAGGCCTTCAAGATCATTACTACAAGTTTTGTAAGTTTAGTCTTCTGCAGTCTGCCATTAAACCAGGAAAACAAGACATATCTCCATTTCTTGAGTTTCATACTCCAGGATGTTTGATCGATATTACGACTAAAAATCTGGGACTACAAATCTCTGTTACCTTAAGTCTAGATCTGTATGTCCAACTAGAATTATACATGAATGATGAAACATAATGTCAATAATAACTATATCAGTCATGTAGCTTGAAACATCAAATCCTCAAGAAGAAAACTCCTAAAAGCTAGATTCAGCATATCCAAAATCACAAGTTTAAGCATACCTGCAAAGAGGAAATAGCAGCTTCACTGTCCCTAAGCTTTCCTTCTTGTTCTTCCATCAAAGCTGATTTTGGCTCCAAAATAAACCTGCCATATTATCTTGTTTTAGGATAGTAGCAATCACACTCAAAGCTAAACAATTTTACCCTCTTCAACTATACAACAACTGATGGCATATAGTCATTCAAAATGCAACTTAAAAAATTAAATTTCTAAAGCACTAACGTTCTGCCAATAGATTTGTAAGTATTTGTATCTTCAGACAGCAGCTTAAGTTCCTCCAAAGTCAAGTAAGCCCTCTTCTTTTCCCCCTCTTTATTTCTTAGCTGAAGCTGAACCTGAATACAAATAAGGGGAGAGACACCAGACTTATATTGTTAATCCTTGATACAAAAGAAAAGATATTTGGAATAAATTGGAATAAAATCATAACCAGTTATGAAATAACCTGCTTCAACTTCCCAGTGGTCTCAATCATCCGACCTTGAATTTCCATAAACGCCTAAAACCAAAGCAAAATTATATTTTGTTAAAAAACTTACTATCAGGGGTTTAAATGAGAAGGGGGCGGAAGAGGTTGCTTACGCTTCTGTTTGCTTCATCCGCCATTCTTTTTCTGTTTAATGAGTTAAATCAACTCTCTGAATAAGCTTCAAAACAGTTGTAAACTTCAAGTTAATATATAACCATAAGATTGTACTAATTATTACCGAATCTAACGAAAATCATTACTATCTGTGATTTGTCATGGGTTTATATTAAGGTGTTCTATAATCCATAAACTATTTCATTGGGCAATCATTATCAGCATCCCGTGAACAGAGATTGCAGTTTCTGGGAATCTTCACTGATATTTGAAGAAGAAAAGAACCCCTGTATCCAATTTCCCAGAATAAACTGCGACACTTGACATTACAGACAAAATAAACAAGAACAAGAAGGGGAAATAAAAACAATGAATATAGAATCTATAAACAAACAGAGCAACGGATGTCAACTATTACCACGGGGCTTAGAAATTTGTGAGCTCGGGGCAGTGGTTCTTCGGTGGAGAATGAATGTTGCGACTGCACCACAGCGCCAATTCCTTCTAACCCTTTAGGATTTTCAGATGAATAAGAGATGCCAAATTTAAAATTGGTCTTTTGAGCTTATAAAATAAAATATGATTTTATGAATTAAATATGTAAAAAAAATAGTTATTTTTACATTTTTTAATAATCAAAATTTCCTACGTACAAAATTTTCATTTATGAATACATGAATACACAAATGTATATTGGTGTATCTAGTCAAATTACATTTTATATACATGCATGAGTTGTAATTCGTGTACCCTAGTCAATTGTATACTTTTTATTGAAAAAAAAAAGGTTTAAAAGTACAATATTAAAAAAATGATACTCCCTCTGTCCCCCTAAATGTGACCACGTATTCTGTTGTCCGATTAAAAGTGGTCATTTTCCCAAAAATGGGAAAAAAATTTACATTTACAATAATACACCACTCCTACTTTTTAAAATACAAAACTTTACTTTTTTAAACTCCGTGTCGGATCCCTTGTAGCCGCACTTAGCGGGATGAAGAGAGTACATTTTAACTTCATTATATGAGATATTATTTGTTTTTACTGTCCTCTATCTATATCTAATACTACCTCCGTCCACGATCTTTCTTCCCAAGTTTCCTTATTGGTCCGTCCACCAAGTTTCTTCCCACTTCCTTTCTATTTTTGACAACTCTTTACTCCACTCACAACTCAACACATCATCAATAATGTGGGCCCCATTCTCCACTAACTACACACTATTCAATATATAATCATTAATGTGGGCCCCTTATTCCACTCACTACTCTATACACTTTACACATCATCAATAAAGTGGACCTCATTCTCCACTAACTATACAACATTCAATACATTTTACCTTTTACCAACTAAGTCAACATCATTTCTTAAAACCCGTGTCGGGTCAATGTGGGAAGATCATTCATGGACGGAGGGAGTAATACTTATTGAGTTCATCTACGGAGGGTGAGTGAGAGCCTAATATCATGCCGAAAGGCGTAGTCGATGGACAATAAGCGAATATTCTTGTAATACCCCTTTATTGAATATTTAAAAAGTTTATTGAGAGTTTGAGAAAAAAAAAAGATGATGAATGGTGAAAAAACATTAGCATATAGTACTAGCATTTTCGTCTACTAAAATGGTTATGTTCTGATCGAATATAATTTAATCATATGTTTAGACTTTAATCAAAATGTACAGTGAGTGAAATTTATATATCACTTGATATATTATTTTTAATTGAATTGTACAGTGAGAGTAGTTTGAGTTTCATTAAATACTCCCTCCGTCACAAATTTCCTTCATAATTTGCCATTTTAGTCCGTTCACGAAAAAACTTCCTAATTCAACTTTTCATTTATGGAAAGTAGACCCACCACACTCTCTACACACAACTCAATTTAATATAATACATTAAGTGGGACCCAACATCCACTAACTACACACAACACAATTTAAAACACTATATTAAGTGGGACCCAAACTCCACTCACTACATATCATCACACAAAGTCAAAGCACTACATAAAAACCCGCATCGGGTCAAACTAGGAAGGAAAATCGTGGACGGAGGGAGTATATTATTTTAAATTGAATTATATGTAGTAAGTAAAATTTGAATCGCATTTAAATTGAGTCATGTATAGTAAGTGTGGCGATCCACTTAGTATAAATAATCAAATTCAAGTATTAGTTCCACAATAAGTTTGCAAATAAGTGATTGTATGATAATGCGTAATCATTATCCATCTTTCCCTAAAAATGATGTGTTTTAACTCATAATTTAATAGGTACTTTCATAAATTTCAACTAATTATAATAAGTAATTTGTTCTCATTTATTCAATCATTTGATCATCATAGTCTTCTTTGATTAATTATAATAAGTAATTTGCTCTCATTTATTCAATCATTTGATCACCTCTTCTTTGATAAATGATCACTACGATTTTTTATCCTTTCATCGTGGATTATTAGAAGATTGGATTTAAGTGTAAGAAGAATGTTTGATATAAATAATTCACTTCTCTTGGTCCTTGACTTCTCTGATCACTATGAACACCTCTAATTAATGTAATGAAATATGTATTTATCTATATATTGCTTCAAAATGAGAGCAGATTTAAAAAATATATTAAAATGTCTAGGATTGAATTAAAGAGTCTCTTAATACTTTTTTTTTTCTCATCGAAATTATTTCACAATGATTTATCAGGTTAAGAAGAAAGAGGAACAAACACACTTAGAAAGGGCATCACTAAGTCTAATACTCTTTGAAGTCCAACAACATAGATACACAATGTATACTAAGAAAAAACTCAATGTATACTAATAGAAATTTACCCCAATGTCCCAATTAAATAATTAGTATTTTGAATAGGATACTCTTTTTCAATTGCATATGGAACTTAATCTTCCCTGGTCAACAAAGAAAGAAATAAAGAAGTGAAAGTCGTCTTCTTCTTTTTCTAACGAAAGAGATCGCAACCTCTATACATTATTATTGAGTAAAGTCTCCGTCCCTATTCATTAAACCTGCAAATAAGCCATGAAATAACTACTCAATTTAGATTCAATATGTCTAATATAAAAAAACAAAATTAGTTAATAATTTATAAATGATGGGAGCAACTCACTTTCAACTTTTTACTATTCTTTATATACTGGTGTAGTGGTGTGAGGAATGAGTTGTAAGATATCTGGACAAATCAAATCTAAGCAACAGAGAAGAGAAGAAGAAGGGTAATTATGGTAAAACAACAAGCGTTGGTTCTTGGTAGGCCACGAGGGACCAAGCTATGTTGTTTGTTTATGGAGTTACAAGTTACAAACAAAAAAAGTAGATCATTATTTGACTATGCATTGCGAATTCCGGAAAACAAAACCTTCGTTACAAACAAAAATATCACCCTTTCCATTCCCTCTCCTACTCGCTGATAATTTTTATGCAACTCCTTGTTTCATTTTTCACCGCCCCCATCATCCTCATTAGTATATTCATTTTGCCGCCGACCCATTTGGGTTTTCTTTCTTTCCCTTTTTTTTTCTTTTTCTTGAAAGGGTTTGGTTAAGATCACCACCAGTACATAGCAAGGAAGAAAGATCCAATCTTTGCGTTGAATTCGGTGTGAAAATGGTTGAAGTTGAAATGTGATTCTTGTGTGGTGGGTTACGGGAAAAATGGGTTCTTGTTTCAGTGTTGAAAAGGACGAGCACTCACGGAACGAAGTTTCGAGTAAGAGAAGAGGTTTCTTTCATTTCCTTTCGTTTACTTGCCTCGTTAATTCGATTTTCCTTTCTGTGACCGTCATGTGTAGTGTAGAAAGACTTCATTTTTCTGGGAGGGTGGGTGAGTGATTTAGGATTTAGATGATTTGTGTATGATTTTCTTTGCATTTGAGGATGGTGGACTGCCTGCTATCTTTATATTCTTGTAGAGTTTTTGCGGCGAAAAGAGTAATTGAATCTTAAATTGGTTTGCTATTTATTACTCGTGTGGCCATTGGCCAATGGTGGTAAATTGAACTTATGAAACACAGAAATGTGGGAAAGAAGGCCCCACGAGTTATTTCATATTTTTTCCATAGATTTATACTCTTTCTTGAAAAGGTTATTCGACTATCTTTCTAAAATTAATAATTATGCACCTCCTCAGTTGGAATACCTGTATCATGGTTCTAGTGCAAGTTCAAGGATAAGTATTGTTTCCATTGGATATGCTGATTTCTCTTGTTTAACAGTCTTAGTTGCTCCTACAGATTCCAATCAGTCGAAAGGGGGCTCTACAGGTTCAAATACCGTTGTGATAGTTCCAAAAAATGTGAAGGATCTACGTCAAAGTTCTGGGAATGGAGATCTTGATATCTTCACATATGAGGAGATGAAGTTGGCAACAAAGCACTTCCGCCCAGATCTTGTGCTTGGTGAGGGTGGCTTTGGTATAGTCTATAAAGGTGTTTTAGATGAAAACGTGCGGCCGGGCAGTAAGACAACTCAAGTTGCTATTAAGGAGCTCGATCGTGAAGGTCTACAAGGGGACAGAGAATGGCTGGTAATTTTGATGTTTTAGTTGATTTGAGCTGAACAATTTGTAGAAACTGAGTATCTCTACCCTATGCTACTTTCACAAGTGAACATGAATTTCCACTCAGAGTTAGATGACTGTCTTCTTCTTTTTTCCTGTTAGTCCCTCCTAATGCCGAAGAGCGAACTAAAAGAATTTTTGCTGGTGGAACTAGACAACTAATGAACTAGTAGAACGTTTAAGTAGTTTATCTTGAAACAGACTCCTCTTGGAGAGGATGCTGACTTACCGATAAAACCTTCCTTTCCTGGGAAATCAGAACTTCATCCTTCTTTGTGTGACAAAGTTGATTGACATTTTTGAAGGGAATAGGGCAGATGCTCGTGTATTATCTTTATGCTTAAATTTTGACCAGATAGACGAAGAAGGGAACAAAACCATAATCCTTAATTCCTGACAGTAGTTGCAGCATGCACTACCTGGGCCTTTGTTCGCCGGAAGGTTGGGGCCTCAAAACTCCACAGTTCTTAGCTCTAAAGTTTTTGTGCCTCACTAACTTCTATCGATATTTTACTATTTCAATACTTCAATTGTTCCTTCAGTTTAAAGTTAAACGCTTGATAAAGTCTCTTCCCTGTCTCTTTTCTCCATTTCAACAATCTTAATAGATGCTTAAAACTAGGAACTAAAGCTTTTCTGTGCTATCTGCTTAAAGTTATGAAGGTCCTCAAATGTAGAGATGGTCTTACCATGAAGTGTTGCCTTGCAGGCAGAAGTTAACTATCTAGGGCAACTGCGACACCCTAACCTGGTGAAACTAATTGGCTACTGCTGTGAGGGTGACCACAGACTGTTGGTCTACGAATATATGGCTTCTGGGAGCTTGGAGAAGCATCTCTTCTTGAGTGAGTAGCAATTCTCCATGAATTTAGTTGAGAATACTTCTCATTTGTGAGGGAATTTGAGCATGCTATGTTTAGACTTCTTGGAATAATAACTACCTCAGACAGATATCAACTTGTTGTTCGTCAATGAATAGCTATCTGATGTGACTGCATCTCAGAAAATTGCTAATTGCCTGGAATTGAACCACACAAGAAGTAAAATAATGTGAGAAGAACCTATAACAAAACACTCATGGCATGAATATTTATAAAATGCCTTCATTATGGATTTATCAGATTCATTGTCATATTCCTAAGAAGTTGAATTTTCTTGTGCGCGAACCAATTATCTGACACTAAATCGCGTGGCACCTTCTAGGAGTAGATTTAAGAAACATAAGAATGGTACATCCTTCTTACTTATTCTGGCACTGTTCTTTGCATTAACGTTTGTTTCTCGCAGGAGTTCGTGCCACCTTAACATGGCAAAAACGATTGAAGATTGCTTTGGATGCTGCAAAAGGTCTTGCATATCTTCATGCCGTGGAGAAGCCCATTATTTACAGGGATTTCAAGACTTCAAACATTTTGCTTGATCTGGTTAGTGCTGAATTTTGTAGATTATAAATAAAAATT
Organism: Leonotis leonurus; assembly: GCA_026898415.1. Lineage (NCBI taxonomy): Eukaryota > Viridiplantae > Streptophyta > Magnoliopsida > Lamiales > Lamiaceae > Leonotis > Leonotis leonurus. Next base: position 2,437,346 of record JAPKLX010000003.1, on the reverse strand, counting down.
CCCATTATTTATCAAGTGAAGAACCTAGATGTCAATGTCATGATCCTATTTCTTCATAATGTGTTCTATTCATGTCTCATGGTGCTCCTTTGGTTATTCATTTTATTCTTCTGGAGTCTGCATTAAACCTCATGGCTAAGGTGACCTAAACAATCTGCAGGACTTCAATGCAAAACTTTCCGATTTCGGGCTGGCAAGGGTTGGCCCGACTGGAGATCAAACTCATGTGTCGACACGGGTTATGGGCACTTATGGTTATGCTGCTCCGGAGTATGTCATGACCGGTGGGTTGTATGATAGCAGACTTGTTCTGTATGCAGTTTCTAGGATTTTTTTTTGTCTATCTTCTCTAAGTGAAGTTTATCATTGTTATGTATCGGTTCAGGTCATTTGACAGCAAGAAGCGACGTTTACGGGTTTGGAGTAGTTTTGCTGGAAATGCTGATTGGTCGGCGAGCAATGGACAAAAGCAGGCCGAGCAGAGAGCACAATCTGGTCGAGTGGGCGCGGCCCCTACTCAATAGCAAGAAGCTTGCGAGAATACTCGATCCGAGAATGGAGGGGCAATACTCAGGTCGGGTTCTTATGAAGGTGGCCAATCTGGCCTATCAGTGCCTGAGTCAAAATCCAAAAGGGCGGCCCGTGATGAGTCAAGTGATTGAGATACTCGAACCTCTCGTGGCTCAAGAAATTAATCGAGAAGATGTAATTCCTCCTAATGGAGTTCGCAGTGTTACACTGTATGAGGTTCCGAAGACGCCCAAGGAACAGAGTTCACTCAAAGGAGAGTGCAAGGACGAGGGTGAGAGAGAAGGGGGGACTCAGCCTGCGAAGAATAAACAGTGCAACGGGAGGAGCAAGAGCGAACCACCGGCAGAGTGCGATCTCTACGATGAATCTCCTGAGGATTCGGTGCTTGGGAGATCAACTTCTGGTAGACATTGAACAAATGCATCTTGCTGCAGATCACTATTCTTGCTTCCATTCCATTCGTGTACCACAATTGAAAATTTTTGCACCTTATATTTCCTTAATAAAGCTAGTTTTCCATGCAAAACTTTCAATTTTAAGATCTAAATATATCAATTTTGATCTGATCTTGTGAAATTATTCAGTTCTTTTGAATGTTTTTTTAAACAATCTATATGATCAAAATATGCCTTCATTAACCAAATATAAGTGATCAGTTTTCCCTTTCTTTCAATTGTATATATATGTGTGTGTGTGTGTTAGCATGCAAAGAAACACAGAGATGAGTATCAAGCTTAATTGATGTATATACCTTCAAAGCATGATTATGCATAAAGAAGAGCAAGATGAAGTATCAAAATAATCATAACTTCTTAAAGGAAACAAGATAGAAGAGTTGTAACCAAAGTAGTAATCCAACACTATTGACCTTCATCCATTGCATCGCTTCCTCGACAAGCCTGAGATCTTAAATCACTCCCCGGCTCTTCAGCTTCACTTTTTCTAGCAACAGAATCTTCTAGGGCCTCGAGAAAAGACGGAACAGTGAATTTGTCTACCACAAGAACAGAAGTAAAATCAACATAAGCACAGTTCGTTGATCATATTTTCTTATTAGAGCGGCTGAAACAATATTTTAAAAGCCAACTCATGTGCTCCAATTTGCAGAGATTGGATCATGAAAAGGTAATTTTTTGAAACTTACATTTACTAGGATCGATACCGAACTGGGTTAGATCCACCTGTCCTGTGCGCAGCACCTATAACAAGAATAAAAGAAAACCAAAAGTAGCACGCGGTCAAAATAGTAATACGAGAATAAAAGAAAGTTAACCATAACATAAGAAAATTTTGACAGCCGAGACTCACATAAGTAAATGAGTCTAGTTGTTGGCGGAATTGAGGGCTCTGTAGCAATTCTAACAACTCCTCAGGTGTCCATTTTCCCTGTAACTACGGAGGAATTTCTTCATGATGGAGCAAATAAAATGAATCGGATTACTGAGAGAACCATAGTCAGAAACTTACCTCAGGTAAATATGACACTAATTCTTGATCTAAATGTAGCTCTTGAAGATGTGGCAATAAATAGTCCGGCTTCAAAATATCACCTAGTCCCAAGCCTAGATAACCAAAAGATCATAACATTCTCAAGCTGGAGATGGTTATAATTACCATATACCTTAACTCAAAATGCAACGTAAAAATTCTGAAGTGAGAAACTAAATAGTAAATACATGACTCGGATATATCCAACTGGCACAGAATTATTTTGTCCCGTCAAAAACAAGAACATCACACAAGTTGATGAGGTTTTACATTACCAACAGCCAACAAGAATTCTTACTCTCGATGGTGCACACCATATATTTTAAAATATTCAGATTGTCGTATAGATTTGAATTAAATACAGCAGATCTGTATTAAATCAGGAAAGGAAGTCCAGGAAATACAGTAATACCATTTAACAAAAAACAAAGGCAGTTTCCTGGTGTAAAATCTTTAAAGACCTATGGGAAAACACAACAGCCAATGGACTGTGATGCAATATATTAGCTCATACCATCATACACCAACATGAAGAAATATCATACCTGCATCTGGATCTGCCGACTCATCTACATCACAAAACAGAAATAAATAAGCTTTTGCTGAAAGTAATAATGTTTATGTAACAAAGGAGGAACAACTATTCATCCTAAAATGAATAATACCTGCTGAACCTATGTTGCTAAGTATTCGTTGCAGATCTGCCAGTTTTACAGGACCTGCAGATGTTACGTCACTACTTGCTTCTGCACCCATGCTAGGACCAACCAAATTACCAGCCCTGAGAAAGTAGAAGCAACACCAAGTTACTTTAATTTTCCAACAAGCTCCTAGTAACATGGAAGCAACTCTTGCATTTATTATTTACTCCAGTCACTACCACGAGAACATTAATTTAAATAAAGGGGAATAATAAGACATACATATATTTAGACATGAAGATTTGAGGATCTTATCCATGTGAGCTATCATAAAACAGGCTTCTGCATAATCTTAATTTACCTAGATGAGATATCATCCTCAACAATAACTTCTGAGCTTTGTACAGGGAGAGAAGCATCAGGTTCATCCTCAACAGCTAACTCTGTTTGCAATTATAGAAAGTATAAGAAAAACATAAAACCTTGGATGAGTCTGGACTCACCGGAAGGTCCAATCCAAGCAGGGTTAATATAACTTAAACCCATTTGAACTGGACCTAACAGTGAAAGAAAAATGATAATAGAATCTAAGACCAATATTTTTGTCATACACTAACATAAAACAAGGTCATATCCAATTACCTAAAGGTTGATTCAGGTAGAAATTGACAGAGTTGCATAGCTGTGTATCAGTCTCAGCTTTGGGCTCCTGAAACAAATAGAAGCAAATAAATTTAAAAAATTATAGATAATATGAGTGTCCAATTCTGCTGATGTAACCAACTCATAATTTCACCTGCATCCAAAAGAAGAACTTTCTGTCATCTGTGCGAAACTTCAGGATGTATACTCTTCCAGAAGTTTGATTAACCTAAAAATAAAGGCAGGATAGATGCAAAACTTTAGGAATGTTACTAAAGAAATCCTTAGATATGATACTCCAAACAATGCTAGAAATATGTACCTTCTCAAATCCTGCCTCATCAGGAAAAATAATTTGGTCCTACATCCAACTTAATTAAGGAATATAAACCTCAAGATCAAACTGAAGATGGAGCTAGCTAGAAGACATAAATAAGACATGAAGCATTGAAACCAGCCAAATAAAAGATGATACTAGGATACATCCTCAACTATGTTTAGGGATCTATCGATCCACTGGAAATGGACAAGCCCTTCTTCTCCCTGCAGAAGATATGCATGGATGATGATTAAAAAACAGGAACTGAAAATGCAATCACTAAATCCAATTACACATGGGAAAGTACTTTTCAGTTCTTAGTTTTGAGAAGAAAGATTGAAAGAGGATAAAGAAATAAAATCCCTAGAAGCGTGAGAATAATAAGCAGTTTCTTCCCTTACCATCCCAATACGAACAAGTCCTTTACGGGTATCAGGGATCACACGTGTTCCATCCACAAGCATTTTCCCAGCACGAAATTCCAGAAAAACATCCTAAAAACAGAGAGATCAATTTATATAACAATTCAAAGAGAAACTTCAATAGTACATTTCAACAAATGAAAACCTTCAGTTAGCTTTAAAGCAGAAAAAGGAGGATGTCTGAATGCACCTTATACCGCAACAGGAAATCACATACCAATAATATAAGAAGTTCATTCTTCAGATTGAAAGCATTTAAAGTATTGCTAATTTATAAATTAATTTGTGATAATTGTCCCGGATGCACTCCATACTGCAACAGGAAATGAATAAGTATACTGCCTTTTGTAACAAATACCAGCTAAAGTGCTATTATTTCACATTCATGTGACCAAGATCATACCACGTTCGGATTAACTAATGCTTTTCTTTCACCAAGTGTTTGTATTGTCCAAGTAATTCACTTGAGCATCAAAATGCAGGGACCTAGTAAACCACAATGAAACAAATTCTCCAAAGTAATCGATGAACAATCAACTAAGCCAGCTTAGTATGACTTATGGAGTACAATCATTGGCCTAACTACTCAGATTAGGACAACAAAGATCTCATCTTGGTCATCACTATTTGAAATTCCATCTCTTAGTTTTTCAGAGAAACTAAGCAAGAAAATAAAGAAATGGCTTTGTCTAACTGAATGCTAATTAACAGGAACCATCAAATAAAATACATTGAAGTCCCTGCTTATGGTTCCATTACAAACATATTATTGTGAAAACCATCATTACTAGTGCCTCTGGACACCATCACGATGAAGACTGCTAATGATAATTAAAAAAGACATTGTATTAAAAGGTATAGGAGGATTAACCCGTACCCGGATATTTGCCAAAGAATCCATGAATGAATTTTTCTTTTATCCCTCCAATTGAAAATGACTGCAACCAGAACATAATTAAAAAAAAAAAACAATTTTTAGGATCAGATTCGTATGCTGAGTAGTTGATCATGCTGGGCAAATACTTTGATGCAATGTAAGTCCTTTCTTATGATGTCTATAAACTTTCCAGCAAACTATTAGGACTGTGTATGGTGTTCTAAAAGTTCCGGCTAGAGGGTCCTAGGCTGCTTCAAACTACTAGAAGTTAGGCTGTTTACTTTGACAGATCGATTAGTATTTAACTTGTGCGATCATCTAATCCTTCAAATTATCAATCATATATTTTTTACGTATATCCAATCACCTCAAAGAGTACATAATCCCAGTTTTACATCTAAGGGAGGCCTTTAAATCAACTCAATAAACCCTAACCCGACCCACTTCGTCCATGCAATTTATTCAACTCAATCGACCCCAACCCAAATACTCTGTCCACTCCGAAATTGCTAAAAAAGTTTTCATCTTAGAATCAAGCAGAAATTGCTAAAAAGTTTTCAAGATTGTAATTTTAGCTGAAACCAAAATTTACAACATGGATAAATTTCTAAAATTGCTGAAAGGTTTGGAGATTGCAAAATTTAGCGGATAAAGCATTCAAGATTGACAACAGGGATAAATTTCTACAGCCCTAAGTATTAGCAAGTATAATTAAGAGAGATATTAATAAAAAGGGTAGCTAATGGAATGATGATATTGTGGAAAATATACCTGCTTTTGCTCTCTGCAAGTTACGTGCAGAAAGAAGACGGAGAGAAATAGAAAGATTTAAACGAGATTTTGAGCAAACGACGAGAGTCGGATGGGCCGGGCCCAATCGAACTCTAAATTGGGCTTTTATGGAAATCTTTCTTTAGTCTAATTACTTTCTTCAAATAAATTAGATAGTTATAAGTAATTTTATATTTTTTACTATATAAAGATTAAAGATCATAATCGAAAAATAAATTAAAATTTTAATTGTCGAAAAAATCACCAATTAAATCACAAGCTATAACCCATTTTAGTGGAGTAATTTTTATATGAGCCAAACACCCTGAACAATTCTAATTATTTAGCTCGAATCGGTTACGGTACAAAGGAAGAAAATTATAGGAAGAAAATTATAAACAAGATAGGAATGAATCAAGAGCTTGGATTATTATAGATTCAATGAACATTAATAATCGAGAATTAGTTAAACATATAGATAACTCCGAGTGAAAATTTTGAATATTTTAGATATATTTCTATCTCCTAATTCCATCAATATCGATTATATTTGACAGAATATAATTTTTCTCTCCTATAGTTTGTAACTACCAATTTAAACATATATATATAGAATATGATTCCTATAAGATATGATTTCTCTCGTAACATATTTACAAAAATATTTTTATAATGTTATTTATGAAATATATTAATATATGAAAATCAACTAAATCACAACCGTCCGTCCATATCTTAAAATTAACTCATGAAATTGAATTTTATTTTTCATGAAAAAGTACATTTATATATCATCTACATCCAAAAATCAATTATATTATTTTAATATGTGATGGGATTAAATAACAATTAACAAGGAATTAAAACAAACAAAAAGTATACAACACGAAAGTTTAACAAAAATAAAATTACAATATTAGGCATACCACTTAGTACAGAGCAACACAAAATGTAATAAAATATTATATAATTACCAATTTACCCCTAATTATTGCATATCCTTTTGAAACTTTTTTATTTTCTCAAAAGAACAAATAAAATAAATTACTATATCTCAATTTTCAATCTCTTCTTCTCTCCCAAAGCAGGCCCAAAAGCAGGGAGAGAGAATTGGGAAGGGAAAATGGCAACTATGGATGATGAAAGTTCACAAATCTGGGAAGAAATTGACCGTGCTGAAAAGTAAGACCGTGCTCTGCAGCTCGATTTTTTATGGGCCTCTTTTCTCTAACTTTCACTTTCAGTTTCATTGCCTGAGATGTTCTGATTTCCTAAAGAAATATTTGTGTTTGCAATCCAATTTGTAGTTATCTCGTTTGCTGCATGTTTGATGAGGCTGCAACGTTAGCTTCCACTATTCTTAAGAAGTTGCTTGAGAATGATATTGGCAGCAATAAGGTTTCGGAAGTTGCGGAGTGTGTCGAAGCTGAACAATATGATATGCTGGAGTCAGCGGGCATGGTTCTTGTACAGTCAATGAAACAATTGAGAAGGTGAATATTGGAATTCTTTAAATTCTGTATATCTGTACATCTTTTGGTTGGAAAAATCCCTCCTTGATTTCGTTTTTGTCTGTCCGCTATTTGCAGGACGTTGGAGATACTGAAGGAGCTCAAATTGTTATTTGGTTCAGTCAGTATCATTCCTGTTCAAGTTTTTGTGAGCGCGTACGTTTTACTTAACATTACTTTCTGCATTTCTGCCACTATCAATTTAAATTATGGGGATGTTTGTGCGAGTATGATTTATGAAGTGCTTGATGTGGTCCTTCATAGGCTCTCCTTGTTGGGTTGGGCTAAGTCTTCGATTTTGTCTTATTGGGAAAACATGTTTCTCCAATCCAATTCTATAATTGAGAAGCCAATAACCGCAGCACTTCGTTTTAATGTTAGAGGACAAAATATAAATGATTTCCAAGAGAAGGGTAATTATAGAATTACTTAATTCTCTCAAATCCCTTAGCTTTCTCCAATTCTCAGAATTTCATGATCTTGGGATGGAGTTGGAGGAACTTTATAGGCAACTCTTGTACATCTAGACTGTATTGAACAGAGGAAACTAGAGCTTCTAGGATTTCAGATATTTGATATAAGAATTGGATCATGCTTTGGCAATCTGTGAAGTGTTCTAGTAAATGTTTACCCTGCTGTATGTATATTCTTATGATGAAAAGCATCATAATGCATTTTCATTATCCGATTGCTTTATTTCTGCTACACCCAATTCACCAAATACGCGAAGTTGAATGTCATGATAGCAATAAAGCTGACTGTTTTATTTCCCCTCAGGGTGTGCTTTCAATTGTCGGAGGGCCTCTCAACTACTGCTCAGGGTTTTATTGAGGAATTTGTTAATAGCTGGATGTATGTGAATGACCAATATTTTCCTTGTTCGGGTAGAGAAACTAGGGTAGCTGATACAGGAAAATCTTGCTTTCCATTTTCCATCAGTGTTGATAAATATTTAGAAGTTGTTGAGCTCTATGTTGTGACACTTCTTGCTACAACTTTGAAAGACACAGACCTGGCTATCTCATGGGTGGAAAAAGCAGTGTTGCCTATGGAGAAACGTCAGGTAATGTAAGACATGTCTTATCTTATTTCTAATTTCACAGCCCTTCAGAGCATTTTGTGATGCACCGTCTTTTTCTTGCAACCAGAAGTATTGTCTATTGACCAATATTCATGTATTTATTAACTAAGTACACTTCATTATTGTTCTTAAAAAGTTTGCATGAGACATGCTCATGTAAATCAAGAGCTATCATCTATTTGATGAGTTATTCTGGCAAGTAGAAGCTAAGGATTCGTGTGAAGTCAATAACTGACACTGTCATGGTCTCTCAGGTTCTTCTGAGGCGCTTACGATCAATGGCTTCCTCTATGACCAGTTCATCTCAACCTGCTATATCACCCGAACTGTTAGATCGATCTGAACCATATAGTGGACGTCAGAAAGATATTTCATTGGAATACCTTTCTCAAGGACAGAATAATACAGCAAAGTCAGAAATTCTGAAACTATCTCGGAACAGAGTTCCATATTTCTGGTGGTTTCCTACTTTTAATGTCAAGTTAGGCAATGCTAGATTTTCTATACCAAGTGGGAAACTTCTGTTGGCTTCTCTGCTATTGATTTTGTGTTACATCACAAGAAAAAAGCAGGCCATGTTGAAGAGGTAAAAATATTCTTGACTATTCAGGTGGAAAACATTGAAACCAATCTTAGATTTAAATTGGCATTCCTCTCTGCTTCAAAGGACTCATTCACAGAGTGCTGCACTTTTTGGATATTTGATGTCCTCCTTAGAGTTTTTCTCTTGCTCACATAAAAAATTGTGATAGTCCTGATCGACAGAATAATTGGTTCTGCATCAATTGATTAAAAATGAACATCTTTAGAACTGCTACAGTCTAATTTCTATTTGTACACTAAGTATTTGATAGTAATATCCAGATTCTTTTGATAAAAGTTAGCATTTTATCCGATTTCGATGTTTTCGTTGAATCTATTTACCTATTCAGTAAGTGTTGAACCTAGAATAAGTTATTTCAGTTAACTATTTCTATTACCTTCAATAAGGATCTGATAATCATATTCATATTAGGCTCTATAAACCATCATTTGAAAGGGACAATAGATGAATGGCCGCAGTAACTTTTAAGCAAACAATTGAAGTGATAGTAGATGAATTAGTGTGTTGCATGATAATTTTATGAATCAGTAACCTGATACAACAGTCTTGTACTTCTTGTCTTGATGCAGATTTCTTGCTAGGCGTGCTCTCTCTTTCAGGAAGGCTTTGCTGGATCTATGGCAACTTGCATTCTCATACCAAGTGAATCCAGCTGCTGTTCAAACATTGCCTAACTCGACACGTGGGAACCGCTGACTGATGCAGCTCCCCATTTGTATTTCTCCAGGCTCTTTTCTTTGCTGTGTTCAGATGACCCTGGCTTCTGGAATATTTGCAAGACTTAAAGCATTTGGAATCTGTGATTTTTATTATATGCTACTTTTGAAATCTTCCCTAGTATACAAAAAATTCCATCTTTACTGTATCAACCCCTTCCCCTACCATGTTGAAGGCTAGCCACACTGTTGATCATCATACTTATATATATTATGATCATTAAAGTGTACTTCAACTTATATCTTGTTAAATGAATTGTTGCCACCAAATTAATACAAATCTATTATATTCCAAGTGATTTTCTATGTTCTTCCAAGTGACTCTTTACTTGAGTGGACAATGACCAGCAAGGTGATCGGCAGTTCACGCGAATAAATCTTGAGTGGCTGGGATGGCAGAGGAACTATGTCGTGTTTCATCCCTTAGCACCCCTAGTGACTACTCCACATTGTCACGTAGATTAAGAAAGAAAAAATTTGTGCTTTAAAAAATAGAAATTTGTATATTAAAGATAATATTTTTCTTTTTTTAAAAAAAAATAGTTATTTTTAATAGGATGAAGTGAGTATAATAATAGTGAAAGTAGTCAAAGTAGATGAGAGAATAGAACTGCAAAAGAAACAAACAGTTGAGTCTATGCCAACTTTCATTTCAAGGCAATCTAATCTTAAACCCTAATCTTGAAAAATAAAGGCACAGCATAATTTTCTGATGCAAAATATATGCAATAAGGTAGTGGACATTAACAACATAACCTTATACAATATTAGCAAGTCATCACATACTATTATTAGCAACCTTCTCCCATCCACACCCCTCCATGTTTACCAAAATTAATTCAATACGACCTCCTTCATTCTTTGCCCTCAAAGGGGACATAACCCCAATTTTAGGTGACCCTCCAGGCAGTGCGCGCACTCACAAGTGCGCGCACCACCATTTTCCACGATGGCTCGAAATGATTATGATATCCTCTTGGACACGACCATCTTTCTCTTCTACCTTCTCCTCTTCCTCCTTTATCCACATGTCTCCTCCGGTGACTCGGATGGCGAAGTCCTGCTCAAGTTCAAGGCCTCCCTCAAGAACACGGCCACATTGGCCAATTGGACCGCTTCTCAGCCTCCATGCAGCGGTTGGAAGGGTGTTTTGTGCGACGGAGGCCATGTCCGGGGACTGCAGCTCGAAAATATGGGCTTACATGGCGTGATCGACATCGAAACCCTAACTGGATTGCCGTCTTTGAGAAGTTTGAGCTTCAAGAACAATGATTTCGAGGGCTCCTTGCCTAACCTCACGAGCCACAGCGCACTTAAGACCGTGTTTCTGTCCAACAACAAGTTTTCGGGTGAGATTCCGGCCACCACTTTCAACGGGATGCAGTCGTTGAAGAAACTTCACTTGTCTAACAACAAGCTCTCCGGTACGATTCCGGCGACTTTGGCTAGGTTGCCTAAGTTGATAGAATTGATGGTGCAAGACAATGAGTTTGAAGGTGAAATACCTAATTTTCAGCAACAAGGCTTGAAAACTTTCAATGCCTCCAACAATAGATTGGCTGGCCAAATTCCTCAGAGCCTCAGCCATTTGGATGCTTCCTCTTTTTCTGGTTAAGTTCCTTTCAAGAAAATTATAATTAATTAACGTATATATATAGAATTGAATATACAGAAGCAGCATGAATTATGATACAAATTCTTACATATAATATATTTTTCCGACCAGGAAACAAAGACCTCTGCGGTGCTCCGCTGGAGGCATGCTCCTCGGCGGCAGCCTCGAAGGACGACTCCGACGAAGGCCACCACCGCCAATTTCCGACGATCATTGTGGTGTCAATCCTGGTAGGAGCAGCCGTCATAGCGCTTCTAGCAGTTTGCATATTCTTCGTCAGCCGCCGCAAGAGATCAGCACCCCCGCAGCAAGCAGGAGAGACCGCCGCCGCCGCCGGCGGAGGCGGCGCAGCCTCAGATGCAGCCGCAGCCACGAGTGCGGCGGCGGATTTGAACAGAATGGAGAGAGGCGCGGCGTCGGGTGATCAGGGAGGGAAGCAGGGGGTGAAGCTGACATTCCTCAAGGAGGAGACGGAGAGATTCGAGATGCAGGAGCTGCTGAAGGCGACGGCGGAGGTGCTGGGCAGCAGCGTGTTCGGCACCACTTACAAGGCGGCGCTGAACGGGAAGATGATGGTGGTGAAGAGATTCAAGCAGATGAACCAAGTGAGCAAGGAAGAGTTCAACGAGCACATGAGGAGACTCGGCCGCATGAGCCACCAAAATCTGCACCCCATCGTCGCTTTCTACTACAAGAAAGAGGAGAAGCTCCTCGTCACTGAGTTCGCCCACAACGTCAGCCTCAACGCCAGACTTCACGGCCACCACCACCGATCCCTCGACTGGACAACTCGGCTCAAGATCGTCAAAGGAGTGGCCAAAGGCCTCCTCTACCTCCACAACGAGCAGCCCACCCTCACTCCCCCCCACGGCCACCTCAAGGCGTCGAATGTGCTTCTCGACGCCGCCTTCAACCCTCTCCTCACCGACTACGGACTAATACCCATCGTCAACAAAGAGCCAGCTCAGCAACACATGGTCGCTTTCAAGTCCCCCGAGTACACCACCAGCGCCAAACTCGCCAAGAAAACCGACGTCTGGAGCTTCGGACTCCTCGTCCTCGAAATCCTAACAAGGAAGAAGTCCAGCTTAGAAGACGACTCCGGGGTTGATCTGGCCACGTGGGTCCAATCCGCCGACGACAGCGCGGCGGCGTTTGACAAGGAGATGGCCGGAACTAGTCACTCAAGAGGTGAGATGATGAAGCTGTTGAACATAGGTATGAGCTGCTGCCAAGTTGACGTGGAGAGCAGACCAGACATAAAGGAGGTGGTGGAGAAGGTAGAGGAGATCAAGGAAAAGGAATTCGACGATGATTTCTACTCAACCTACGCCAGTGAAAGCGACATGCGATCATCAAGAGGATTGTCCGAAGATTTCAAGTCCATCAATATTTAGACATACAGATACAGTATTATATACATTTATAATTCCTCGTTCTAGCACCACTTCGATTTGCTCTTATAAATATTGCAAGGCCTTTGAGGTTGAACTTTTGCTTCTGTTAACTGGCAACCAATTAGGAAATGATCTTAGTGGCCTAGATATGTTAATTAAATCTCATCTGTAAGTATGTAATATGATGATGAAACTGGACTTGTGATCTATGTATAGGATTTCCAGACTTCCTTTTTCTTTTTTTCGTCAATAGAAATCAATTCTTGCGAACTCTTCGAATTCAATGTGTTTCATATTGGGATAAGAATTGAAAATTGTTTCGTTCATACATCCAAATGCATCCTCAATCTCTAATATACACTTGAATGACAACTGCTCAAATGATTTTGCTCACAATTAAGAAGGAAACACATTTACATGATCAACGATCACTGGCATAGAAGCACCTGCATTAACATCTACATGAGTTTTTTCTTCTCGACAGCTTCCTTTAGTTCACGTCCGAGGGCATATGCTAAAGGAGGAGGAACTGCGTTTCCAATCTGTCTGTGCTTGTGGATTATATTACCAAAGAATTTATAGCTATCCCGGAAACCCTGCACAAACGAGTTCACTGGATTATTAGTACGATACAGTGTTCTGCTGTAAGATGCTTTCATAAATTTCATCTCACGGCTGCATTTGTATTTGCATTTCCTAAGGCTTTGTAGATGTATATTGGAGGGAATGCTTATAATCTAAACCAAGAGTGCTCCTTGGATGTCTTCTCCAATGACTATCTATTCATACCAGTTTCTGTAAATATTTTATATCTAGGTTTCTGAAGATCATCTGGTATGAAAACAAGAAAGAATGTATTATGTATAACGGGATATCTGACCAGAGAAAAGAATCTGCTAAGAGAAATACATAACTCAGAGGATAACCGGCTATTGTGCAAAAGAATAATTTGTAGAGAAGTTGAAGCGGGCTTACTTGAGAACGCGCACATTCACGAACTGTCACAATCCTGTCTTGATCAGGATGAAAGCACATTCCCACTTTACCCATTGGCTGGGGATCTGTTATTGAAGTTGGAAAATTTCCCTCCCAATCTAACCTGCCAAAAAGACCCTTCCATTGATTGTGCCTCCTGGCAGTATTTGGCAAGCACCAGGGTATCAGATCAGCCATTTGGCCAGAAGATAATTTGACCTGTAAATTATTAGACAAGTTAACCAATACGATCCTATGTTCCACAAAAAATAAGAGATTCAGAAGAAAAACTAAGGCCGATATGGTTTTGTTAGCACCTTCTCATCTGGCAGATCTCTCCAATCAGCACCAGGGCGCTTGGGTATTCTCTGACATCTGATCAGATTAAGCTCATTCATTTCTTTTGATATGTGGTCAATTAATATGTTCATGCTGCCACGGATATTCTTCTGGAACCACGAAATTGGCTCACTTTGATACTGCATTTATCAGTGACAAGTGACATCAAGTTGTGTGGAAACGGACTGACAATCTAAGCAGAGATTGCCTAGTGATTAATTATATTTAACAGTAATAAATATTTTAGTTCTGGTGGCCCAGAAGAGTTACCTCTAAGCTTGCGTTAGATGCACCATTGACCACTGATGGAAGATCTCCAATTGTATCTTTGACTGTAAGAGGCCGGAATGGAGCACCTTTTGAGGTACTCCTCACAGCAGAGTATTGCATGTTTTTCGACATTGTGATTTTCAATTCTGGTGCCGCAAAGACATGAATTGGCTCTGGCCACTCTGGAAGGAGCTCTTCTGGAGATGCTGCCCATATAAAAGCTCTCTTTCTAGATTGAGGAACTCCATATGCACCAGCTTCAAGGATACCAAACCTCACCTATCCATAGAGTAAAAAAAATACATAAAAAAAATTAAATTACTAAGAAATGCAAATCCAGATATTTCGTTCTGAAAATGAATGCAACAGAACAGACCTGATATCCCATCTCGAGGAGTGAAGCTAAAGTTAGGCGAAAGGTCTGCCCTTGGTTGAAAGATACAAAGTTCCTAACATTCTCTAGAAGGAAATACTTTGGGCGGTAGTAATCAGCAAAGGATAAAAATGCTAAAATCATCTCGCATTGAACTTTACTCCACGTGCTTTGATTAAACCTATTCATTCCAGAAAAACCCTAGAAGAGATTCCCGACAACTTTTAGCAAGCAACATAATTACTCAGTTGGAATACAGAGAGTGTCGTTAAACTTACCTGACAAGGAGGCCCACCATTGATAAAATCAACTTGTCCAGGTAGTGGAAGATTATCAACTTCCACTTGGTCCAGTTTTGCAGCCAACTCAGCAGCCTCTGGAGTGGAAATGCAATCATCTGCATCCCCACACTTCTGCATGACCGCCCTGTGCAGTTACATGGTTTTAGTCATATGCTGGTTTGTGCTAAAGTTACTAATGTTTTCATGACAATGCAAGAAATCTACCTAAGGATAACATTACAGTTGTTTACAAACACCAAAGACCCAGGATGATTAAGTTTGAATGCATCTCCAGCAGCCTCATCATACTCAATAGCCCATTTTGTTAGAGAGATGCCTGCAGGCATCAAACCCCAAAACAACTAAGTATATTTACAGAAAAATTATAAGCCTCAATTATTATGTGGGACATAAGGTCAAAGCAATCCTGCCTGATTGTCCTAGTCCTTCAGATAAGCCACCACAGCCAGCAAAAATATCCAAAGTACTCAAGCGGCTCTCATCAGAGACTACTTTATCAGGTTCTGAGTCATTCTCTCCTTTGCATTTCCCTTTCTTCTTCCTAAATGCAGCATCATCATTTTGCCCAATTGAGTACTGTAATTTAATATGGGATGGCAACTGCACATGGACAATAAAAAGAAAGGCAATTGATCATAAAATAAGATGAAATGGTCCAAGTAAATGTAGATGGTCAAATTCAGCTCTGCCCTGAAGAAAGGGGGAAGGAGGAAACCTGCTTAATGGATCCTTTGGATGGATCAAACAGGTGGTCACAGAAGAAAACATGGTTAGAGAGAAAAGGAACATCATGAAGCCCAAAATCCTTCCTTTTTCTGATCCCGCATTTTCCTTCAATAACATCTACGGGTATGCTGTGTGTTTCCTCACTATAATAGACCTGAAAATCATAAAGAAAATGGTAAATGCTTGCAAACAATCTTGATGAACATCATTACAAACATATATAAATTTCTAAGCTGTAAATTGCAATAGCTTGAAAATCCCAATGAAAGGATGGACATTCATATTGGAATATGTAAAGAGCATGTGCAAAACTATCTGGTCTTGTAATGAGAAATACAGATATCACCTCTCTGATATCCGACGAGTATGCCTTCTCCGGAGATATATCCTCTGGTCTGAAAAATCTCCTGACTTTGAACCGAACAGAGTTGACATCCCTCTTTTTCAATTGCTTGGGATCACAAATTTCAAGCAGTTGGCATATGGCATATGCCTTCAAGCCCACATTTCTACCAGCCTTGTAAATCTCAGCTTCCTTTTCTTCTGATGAAAAGTAGGAAGGACTCACATAGATACAGTCGCCCATCGAATACTTTATTCCATGGTATACAAAACTGGTCAAAGATTCATCCAGTATAAACTTCTCTCTGTATCTTTCAGTTTCTTTTATATCGCAAGCCTGACAAGATCCAGATCCAAGCCCCATCGAGCTATGTGGAAGACTAAAGAAAACACCTCTCTCGGGCCAATACAGACTTCTGCAATAATATTCAGTAGGCAGTCCTTGCTTCTTTCTTTCCTCTGCTCTTGCTCTATCAACTTTTTCAGCATTGGCATTTGCTTTTCTATGCTGATGACCCCAAGGAATTGATCTTATATCAACATATATACTTTCTTTGACTTCTTGTAGTTGGAAGTCATTACACTCATTTGTCAAAAACATCTCCCTTTCATTAGCTGTGTTTCCAAGCACAGTTTGGCAGCCCCATTGCATCATTCTCCCATGAAACATTTTACTCCCATTCGACTTTTCAAACATGTATTCAATGAAACAGATGGGTGGAAAATCATCCACCTCATCATTTTTCAGCAGAACAGCCCCCCTCACTACAATCTCATTTCCATGAATCATGGCCCTTTTATATAAAGCTTCGCCAGTAGGCAGTTTGCCTACAGATTCACCATCCCACTTTACTTCCTTCACACATGAAATTGACTTGGTTTCTCTAGTTGCCAGCTTAGTTGTCTGAGTTTGTTCAACTACAGTCTGTTTCTCATCCAAAGCATCATAATCTTCATTTTCCTCTTGCTCTTCGATTTCATGAACCTCTTTTACTTCACAATTCACGCCTTCATCCAATGCTTCAGGTGAGTAATTTGAATAGTATTCACCCCATATTCTGTTGATTAGCCTTGTTGTAGTTGCCTGCATAGCCTGCCTCTTGGACACAACAGGCCCAATAGCAGCCCTGGGATTTAGATTTTGTTCAGTCCTATGCAGAAGCTTCTTTTTCTTGACAAGCCATTTAGTATGATGCTTCTCTTCCATTTTCTTGGCAAGGCCAATTACAAAAGCACACTTCTTTATGAGATCATCAGGATACTCGAAGAATTGCTGCAGAATGATTTGACCATGCACAACCACATATCTTTCCACTACTTCTGGAGTAGATGATATAAAAGCAGGGTGATTCTTGGCAAGTTCCGATAATCTTTTGATTACATCAGCAAAAGAAAGTCTTGACACACGGATCTGCTCCTTTAACAAGGTAATAATAGTAATGGCCAGCCTTGCAGTTTTTAGGACTCGATCAAACCAAGGAGCATATTGCTTTGAAGGCTTTCCTAGCCTGTACCTGAAGAATAAAAAGAAATAATGCATTTACAGATAAGAAACAAAATCTTCAGATATTATTGGTTAATCAGAATCGATGGGATACTACTGGAACATTTACTAGATATAAAATTGCACAGTGAATTGGCTAAAATGGTACACTTAAACTTCATCTATTGTATTGACATATGTTCTTAAACTGACACGGGAGTAACATACCAGGCCATATCAGTTCGTATTGATATGGAAATCATCGAGGACCCAAACTCAATCACCCATTCTTTTATTGCACTCAAGAAAACAGGGATGCCTTCAACTGCAGAATCCCCAGAACCGGTTGAAGAATCACCATCACACATGTATCCAGAACCATCATCTGCAGTCATTGTGCCCGACCCAAATATAGTAACATCGATTTCATCACAGGGTTTCAAGGGAAGGAGCTCTAATGGAACCAACCTAGCATCTGAATTGTACAAAGCCCAGTCATGGAGCATGCTTCGTGGAAGGTCTTCAATATTTAGCACGTCTATGCCACTGTCGAAAATAATGTACTCGTCAGTTTCTTCATTTGACATCTTATAATATGCAGGCAGAGGATAGTCAATTGCTATTTCATCCTCATTGATCATAATGTAGAATTTGCTTGACGAGGAGGAACCCCGGCTCTTCTTCTGCTTCATTGAGTTCCAGCTCTCTTCTTCTTGCAACAGCCTCGCCATTTTTGAATCTTCATCTTCTTCTGTCTGACAAGGTTTAGCGGGTAAACCATTTTTATTTCCATCCACAATTTTGGGGCCTATTCTCAAATTCCCTGGCAAAGAACCAGGCTGAGCTTGTGCAAAGTCTACCATCTTACTGCTTTCATCTTTAAGAGCAGTTAGGATGGGCAGCTCAACAAATAGGTGTCCAGTTTTTTTTGATGTCTCATCCAAACCAATAAGTTGATCATAAATGAACTCTCCCTGAGAAACAATAAAATCCCTAATCGATACACCACGGGAGAAACACTTCATCCTGCTCATCGAACGCACAACCCCAGCAATCAACTCATCAAGGCTTAGATTGACTTCAGAAGATTTTGATAATATCTTATAGACCTCAATGCAAGCACTAGCTTTAGCATAAAAACGGTCATAAAACTTCTTATAGCTTCCTGAGGGCTTAAGACAATCATAATCAGCAATCTCTGTGGAAACCCATATAACAGGCGACCCATCTTCATAACCAGATATAGCCCATTCTTCAATGCGCCCAAATCCTTCACATCTTATTACTTTCCCTTTCTCCTTGTCGGCATTTTCATCAAGTGGTAAGATAAGGCCAGAAATATATATATCATCTACTTCCAGCATTTCAAAAGGCTGTGAGATGCCATCTGAGTTATGGAACGTGAAATCAGTGAGCCGTCTACATGGGCGACCATTCTCATTTCCAGCAGTCAGCCGAATAGCTAGAACTTCTTCCTCAACAATTCCATCTTTTTTTGTTTCAATTACAGAATCTTTCTCGGATACTCGAATAGACTTCTCCTTGAAATCTGAACAAGCAGCAGCTCGCTTTGGCATTTTACGAGTTACAGTGGATTCATCAACGGTCTGGGACGAAGGCCTCTTCTTTTGTTTTTTATTAGTTGTCATGTCTCTCTTAGATGCAGAACTTTGTGTATTACCTCCTTCTCAATCCTAGGTAAACCAACAGAAATTCCAGAAATGAGCTCAGAAGGTCACTAAAAACTACAATAAACAAATGAACCAATGCATAGAGCTAGTCATTCGATTAATAAAACACGCATAACAATCCCATTAAAGATCAGACAGAATAATCTAAAGTGAAAGTGGCCAACACCGCAAATTACAGTTGAGTTCATGTCGTAGGAAATAAAACCTAGTGGGTTATATTTCCAGAAAAGGAAAGTTTATAATAAAGACATCCATTTTCCTATTCAGTCATTCCTTAGAAATATCTAATCTGCACACAACATTCTTGAGACTTCAAAGAATCAGCAAACAAATTGACCTTCAAAAATAATCAGCCGGAAAGCGACATGCAATCGATTATCCAATACCCAAAAAAAGAAACTTGGAAACAAACCTTACTTAAGTTCGAAATAAATAAAATTAGAAAGACTAAAGATTCAAAATATTCCTCACTCAAACCTTATCACCAAAACAAGTACTTCCAATTCATGAGAGTCTGGACTAGGGTGGAAGTTGAAAACGTTAAGGAGAGAAAAACAATGCAGAAATTCTTCAACAGCAACGGTGGTTAGGAGAAATCTATTTACCTGGTTTATGCGTGGAGGCCGTTTTTGTTGAAGGCTGTGATGAAAATCAAGGGGGATAAATGCCGGAAATTGAGGGGAGAGTGAGATATCGGAATCTTAACCAAACCACTAAATAGAGAGTTGAAATTTTAGGGGGGAAGAAGGGAAGGGAAGGGAAGGGAAGGGAATGAACAGCTAAGCAAATGGCGCCACCATTTCAATTTTTCGATGTTTCGCGCCAATACCATAACGAAATTCTGCTCTTTTTCTTTCTTTCTTTCCTAAACTTTCAATCCAACTCAAATGTGCTTTTAATTGTTACACTAAGCTGGAATTAATACTCCAAACATCCACGAAAAATTTCACATTTGTGCACTTTATTGCTTACACGAAAAATTTGTACGCTTCTATTTTTAATAATTATACTTATATTGTTAGACCATTATTACATTTTTAATGACTCACATTATATCTCATTCTACTCATAACATATTTAATTTATTTATCAATCAACCACTAATTTTTCTTTCACTCACATACACATATTTAATTAATAAATATTATGGAGTCCTTGCTCCATTCACAATACATTCGTAGCATTCGTTAAAACTCGTGCCGAACCCAAATGTGATGAACGGAGGGAATATGGAATATTTAATTGCCGCGGGTATTTTCTAGGCACACTCTTAAGATTATAAATCAACCTATTAAATCATTACAAAAAAAATTAAGTACTCCTATTAATTTGGTGGTGTAATAAAATTGTTTCGACAAATTTTGGTTTTTGACATAATTTATCAAAGTTTGTTATTATATTTAAATATATCAAAGTATGTTATAAATATACAAAATTCACATTTTCTGAACTACTTATAAAATACTCCCTACGTCCATGAAACAAGTTCATAATTTGTCATTTTCGTCCGTCCACAAAACATCTTTCTACTTTAAAGATTCCATTTATGGTAATGGACCCACCACACTCTCTACGCACAACTCAATTTAATATAATACTTAAGTGAGACTCATATTTCACTTACTACATATCATGTTAAAGTCAAAAGCACTACATTAAAACACTCACTGGGTCAAACTAGGAACTTCTTTCATGGACGGAGGGAGTAAAATTTTAGAAAAAAATAAAGTGTTGACACGTCATTTTTTATATATTTTTAAATAGATAGTTCATACTCCATCTATCTAATCTCATTTATCATAGAAAAATTCGGATTGAAAATCAAGACAACATAGATTAGGAGTTTAATTGTTTTTTCAAAAAAAAAAATTCTTCAATTTTTATTTACTAATCTACCAATCTTTAATACTTATATCCCTCAACTTTTTATAGAAGCATCACATTTAAAAAACAACAATTGGAGAGCTATTCAGTCTCTGAAATGGAACTCACAAGAATCTTCAGAAATATTGAGAATCATTCATAGGTGGGGTGGCAATGAAATCTCGATCGACAACGCGTTGTGTTTGGAGCTTCGTAAGGTAGAACATCGATCACTAGCATTTTTATGTACCCGCAAATTGTGGTTGCATGCTGATAAACACTCATTTTACACGTTTCACCTATTGTGTCATAAATAATGCGATCACATGCATTCGTCATGTTCATAAAACTAGACGTTTAGGCCGAACGTGATCTGAGGCGTATTTTCAGATAGCCGAACATGCCAGCACCAGGCGAAGAGCCCTCAAAGATATGAGGCATGAAGCCAGTGATGGCTTTGTACTTCTGCTGAATCTGCATCAAATAAGGATAGAAGAATCTCGTCTGAAAAGAATGAAAAAAGTTTGCTTGTAAATTAGTAATAAGAGAACTAGAAAGTTACCTTAAGGATCTGTTCTTTACTTCTTGATATGTTTTTCCCCATGACACAAACTGTTCCACCCGAACCTCCGCCACTAATCTTTGCCCCGAATAGAGTCCCGCCTTCGGACTTCGATGATTTACTGTGCTGCATTTCTTGTACAAGTTGGACTAACTTATCTGTACCATCTGAGCCAAGTCCACAGGCGCTGTAACTGTAGTGACACTAACGTATTATTCGTGTTAGTGAGATGAAGGAGCAAATCGAGACTCCATACTTGTGTTTTTACTGCTGATTTCGAATATGGTAATGGAGTTTCAGAAGAAACTGGTTTTGGTATCACTTCCTAGCTGGATGGATGAGGCCGAATAAAATACATGTACGTGCAGGAAGGTTCACATGGAAAATCAAAAAATGGCTGATCTAAAACGAGTTTCGCCAAATCCTTTCATCGATACAAGAATATAGGAAGGTAGTTGCAGATACCTGATATATGAGTTCTCCAAGTGCAGAGAGTTGATCATCTGAAGGAGCCGCGGATAGCAATGCTTTGAAGGCCTACCAAGGAATAACAACATCACAAATAAATGGTAAATTCTATCAGTTGAGATCATACGAAACTGTATACGTAACGATTATGAAATTAGGCAATAGTTTGTAGCAAGAAGTGATGTTCAAATAAGAACAGCTTGAAGCGTCTGGAGTAGTTAAAACAGAGTTACATCCATGGCAGGATGATGATATCACGTCTTGACAAATCGAATTCAAGCCTCAAGTATAACTAACTGACCTTGACTCGAAAATTTTCATAGACTGGATGTCTTGAAGGTGCTCTAACTGCATAACTGAGCTTTTCATTAATTACTGTGACAGGATCATCATGATGGTCATAATTCTTGATAAATTCACGGCCCGAAACAAATTCCGGGAGCTCATGTACATAACACTCCTCATATCTGCTAAGAGACTCCACATAAGCATTTCCAATAGGAAGAAAATATGCTAGTATCTAAAGTAGGGAGTAAAATAACCTGTGTGGGGATAAGTTGCATAGATAATCCATCGCAGCTTCAGCTTCTAGTAAATCCATGCCGTCTTCGTTCTTTGAATTGTATTTCGATATGCATGAGCGCAACTGCTCGGATGCCATGAATTTAATCATCTTCCTACCCATAAAGGTGCCAATTCTTACTGATCCATAATCTGAACCTCCCACACTGTCACATTTTATATAAGTTGAGCATGTTAAAGAGAAGATATAATGGAGTGAATAGGTTGTTTCATGTTTCTTCATATTTATGAGATCAATTGATCGACAAACAGAAAACAGCATGGAGTGCAAGCCATCGGAAACCAAAAAGTTCTTGATGAATGCAGTAACTCAAAATATCAGCTACAGGAGATGATCTAGACTCTAGAGAAGTAGATGAATCGATCTTATACCTGTGTCGTATCCCCGAGTCGATCCCCCAAAATTGTATGTGAGGAGGGATCTCTACATGACCTAAAACTTCAGCAGGCTATATGACAAGAAAATTAATATTTCAGTCTTGTAGTAGCTTCTAATTTACGACAGGTTTTACTCGGTTCACACCTGACACAAAATTGCTATTAGTTTGTTTGCTTCACCACATGCAGAAGCAATCTGATCCATCACTCCACAAGGCGCACCGACAACATGGTTCTCAACCTATTACATGCAACAGCCATTTCATGTTGAAAGGGAACAAAGAATGGAAATATTAGATGCGAAGGAAGTTAGAGGAAGATAGTAGCATGCCTTTTGGCAAAGCAAAGCAAGATCTCGTGGTGCGATATCTAATCCTGCAAAATCGAGAAGCAACCATTCGTTCACAACACTGGAAGCTACCGTATTCAAAGAATTGGAAGGTGAAGCAGAAATCAACAATACCATGAGAAGCAGCCACGGCCGACATTGTTGCGACTTCTATTGCAGCAGAAGATGATACACCTTTGCCCTCTGGAACACCAGAAACCACCTTGTATTTTTACAAATTTAGCTTTATTAATAGGGAGTATATTCTATAAGATTCCCCCAACGACAGTACAGAATAATTTGACTAAGATAGATTCATCAAAAACATGAAGCTAAATGCTTTTAAGGCAACCAGCAGGGAACCAATGATAAATCTCATGAAAGAGTACAGCATGAAACGAGGATACTTGTGCAGTATACTAGAAATGTACGACAATTGAACATGAGTTTACTTACCAGTATACTGATACTGTCTGAAAATCGAATGCCCAATTCAGTCATCAATACGAGAATTGTACCAGCAACATATGCTGCCCACCTAGGAAGATATCAGGATAGTGACAAACTGGCATCTACAGAACAAGAAAAGTAACCTAAACACGTGAAAAAAAGGACTACCTCTGTGATGCGTCGTGAGCAAAGTACTGTCGTGCTTTATCATATGAAATAGGCTGCCCATCTTCCAAAAATTCAGACAAGTCCATGTCAAAAGTAGGAGCTCGGTTACCAAGTTCTGAACCAAATGATACCTGCATAACCAACACTTCAGTGCTTATTTGTGAAAGCTACAGATAGCCTTAAGTACTTATGGGGTGCTTAATCTCTTGGTTGCCCAACTAATTGGAATAACAAGAGGATAAGACCACTCAAAGCGCACACATTGTGCTGTAAAAAATGCATGCATGCATTGAGTAATTACTTTTGAGTCACATAAACTTCACCTAATTTAAATGGATTGTTGTTTGGATGATATTAAAGGTTCTATATTCAATATCTACGTAATTAAGGATCGTAAAGTCATGTTTGAAGGTAGTTTTTGCATGGAGATATGCATGGCTACATACAACTTGGAGAACTGGTGCAGAGCCTTGTCCTTTATTTTGCCGTCTGGCCAGAGCATGTTTCCACAACTTCTGCTTGTCTGGATGATTCCGCTGAATAGCAACATGGCACGCCTCTCTAATAGGCATCTGCAAGTGGAATCACCAAAGATGCTTGGAAATTAAGTAAAACCAATTTGGTTGTTCAAAATAATTCATCACTTTTTTATGAAAAGATTTTCTCATGCAAAGACAAGAACCTGCAGGACTAAGCCTCCTGAATAATCTGAAAATCCTCCCATGATATCCAATCTCCCCGGTGCTCTAGCTACAATAATTTCTTCCTACAAACCCGATAACGGAAGAGAACTTGAATTATAAAGAATCAATGTAACAAGTATAAGATTTCAAATTGAAGTAATATGACATGAACCATGCCAAAGAAAAAACTGGACTAGAACTACAGTGAGTTTCTAATAATAATGTACCATCTGAAATCATTGTTTCAATCCGTTTCTTCCATTTTCAGAGTACAAGAAAACCTCTATACTCAAAGACAAGGATACTTTATTACATATGCTCTTTTTAAAATTTGAAAAGAAAATTAAAATGTATACCCAATGTCTGTAGACTGCCAACTCACAGATATACACATATAGGTTCAATTTCAAGGTTGATTGGTCCAGCTTGAGAGGAATGGGGGAATAGTCAGTCATAAGAAACTCGACTGAATTATGAGACTGTATTAGCGTGGAGATGTGTAATCCCTGTCCAGGTCTATTGATCTTGGTTATAGTTGAAGATCATGACATAAATCTCAGTTATGGGGATAGATAGCATCGATCGATTCTGGGAGAGATTGTCATTAAAGTTGTTTATATAATGAAAAATATATCAAGAAAACCCACACATCCAGAGTTACAGAATACAATATCAGATGCATTTTGCAAAATCCAGAACTGGATTTTGAGTACCTCCCAGTCAAACATTGCAGCCGCAGCAAGACTTTCACTTGAATGAAGCTGACTGCTATTCCTAGTGCTTGTTAAGGCATGCAGTTCGGCCAAATTCTTTAAGAAGCCTATTGTATCTGGGAGACTATGGTGATCTCCATGCAAGATTTCGAAATCCTCAGTCCTAAACAAATAGATGAACAGAAAAAGTCGTGATGCTAGCAAGTGATCACGAATTTAGAGAAACAATACATGTGGCAACTGATTTAAAGTCCAAGGCAAAAAATTTACTCTCTGATACTCTGGAAATTGGTCTCATCTGCCAATGGCGTGCGAAAGTTAAGCTTATCTTGAGCAAGTGTGTACCACCCAGGAACATCAATATCTCTCCCAGAAGCTCTGTGTAGCTGATACCCAAGGACAATGGCATCTTGCAGCCTTCTTGATCCACTAAGCTGCATCAAGACAAGAAGCCCACAGGAGTAAGAAAGATAATAGCAATAGGAGTAGCACTATAAGATAGAACTTGTGAACCCAGACAATAGATCATGATAACATTGTTTCTGATCACATCACTTGTCAGTTTTCCCAGCATCTAAAGAAAAGTGGCTTCATGCCACACCTAGAGTATCAACTCTATTTCTTCAGTTCTTTGCTGTCCTTTTAAGTTTTCAATAAGTATCACTATGAATTGATTCATAAAAAATTCATCATGTACTAAATTCTCATAAAAGTGCATTAGATAAGATTAGTACATTTGAGACCAGCATAGTGTCTGACAACTAGTCCATAAACTAACAGTTTCTAGCATCACTTTCAACTAACACATTAACTGTATCGTATAAAATGTACTCACATATCATACTCCGAGAAACTAACAGTTGTTATTAATTTCAAATGCTGCTTCTGATGTTCGGAAAATTTAGCAAATTGGTATATACTATTTCTTCATTCTTGATTTTAATAACATTTCAATCCTAAAAACATTTATCAAAACCCAATTAAGAGTAAACATAGAAATGAAAAAGAAATGAGGAAAAGAAGGATCATAAGAGGTTTTAAACATAGTTTACCTTAGAAGGAGAAACATTTTTCCCGAGAGCCGTATCTTCAAGCATATGAGCAACCACCTTATAAAAAAATGAGTGTGTGTTAGCTGAAGGCTCTAAACAAACCATTGACTTATACTGGAAAGAAACTAAAGAATGGAAACAGTATAAAAGAGATGAGATACCTCACCGCCATTAGTGCCTGCATCATAACACGGTCCTAGGGAAACCGCACGTTTGATATATGGAGCCCAACGTCCAGCAAGTAAATCTCTCCTTATTATCTCCACGCCACATTGATAGTACTGATTATACAACAAGATATAAGTTGATTGGATCTGAATCATTGTGTTCTTATTTTGCATTCAAATCTCATGTGAAAATAATAAATACAAGGCAAAAATGTACCTCAAGCATGTTCCTCACAAATGGTTCCTCATTAAAATAATCTCTGCGTACAAAAATGAAAGGCACTTTGTATGCCAAGGCTTCACTAACTGTACCGTATCCAATTTTACCTGAGAGATGTGAAAGTCACCATGGTGTAAGATGATATTTTAATAAAATTGAATTGTTCATCCGAAAATTTTAAGAACTTTTAGAAGTTCGTCTTGAAGTTACCAAGCATGCAGTCTGAAGCTGCAATTAAATCTGGTGTATAAACATCCTTCGGGAGCTTCATAAAATTTTCTGGAAGCTCCTGCCCTTCTGATGCTCCACAGACCTAGATCAATTAACATTACGCAGACAAGCAAGATTATAACTCATAACAAACAACAATAAGTACACATGGAGGCATAGTACTGTCAGGAGACAAACCAAGCATATCCATCCATCTGGTAGGTACTCCTTCTGAAGCTTCCATCCAGCAAGCTTTAAGAAATGAATAGTTCTATAATTAGTAATTGTTCGAGCACTATAAGATGCAAACCCTCTAAAACCGGTCGTGCAGTCATATCTTATCAAGAGAAACCTGGAAGTCCTTCACAGGTACTTATACCCATGACAATACACTAGAACTGGTAGAATTAAACTGAGAAATTCCTTTAAATTGCACTTTGGAAAGAAACAGACTACCTGAACTGAACCTAGCAATAATGAATTTCCGAATAATAAGGACTGAAAACCTAAATATTTATTAATTTGAAATGTCTAGAATAAGAGAAAAAAAGATAAAGAAAGTGGCGTCATTGGCAACTTCACGAACAGCAGAAAGTTACTGTATAGTTGCAATCTCTACCTGTCCACCAAAATTATAGATCAAAACTTTCATATCTTCCCCGATTTTGAGCTCTTTCCTAACCTGATCAAAAGTAAAACAATCAAAAATTTATCCAGAAATGTGATTGGCTCCAACAGATACAGATCACCTTATGTAGCATAAGCTAACCTCAGCTCGAGACCTGCGTAATCTCCTTACAACAAGAGGTGCATCAACAGCATCTCGAAAAGCAGGCACTGCAGAGACAATTGTGAGAATTAATTGCATAAGATTTCAAGTATTAAATATTAATTAATCTATTGACAAGCATACACACAAAGATAGTCCAGTTGCTAACTAAACAGATGTAATTGGACTTCTAATATCATGACTTTTTAGTTATGCATTGCAGGCATGCATGGTCATTTCAATATAGTTCGGTGAAACTGGTCTGTGAACAAATGAGACACTGAGAATTTAATGGAGTGACAATTAGAGCAATATTGAAGTGTATGTGTGTGAGAAATTTTTTGGAAGAGGAAAACACAACTGCAGAACTACCATACTTGGGCAGTATCCTGGGAGACGTATGACGAAGTCGCAATGAGAATAATCTTCAGCTATCTGCAAATGTTTTAATAAGCCAAAAGTAATAAAGAAGGATTTTAAAGTTGTTATAAGGAAAGGAATGGATTATTTTCAAAAGGAAGTAAGCACCAAAGAGGCAACTAATTAACAAAAATGCTAAGGACTAACATGTGCATTCAGCTTCTGATCTAACAGTTTCTTCATTGAGTAGTATTAAGACTTAATCACACAGATTCTCTTATTTGTTTTCTTCTGCTATCTCTTTTATTTGTGATGAAACAAGAATGAGATTTCCTATAACAGAATTTTAATTTCGTGGTAAATAGTGACAAGGATGGTCCGTGGAAGTTGACTAAAATAACCATAAGTTACCTGCCAAATGACCGAATGACTATCACGTCCAGCCACCATGACATATTCTGCATAGATGAAGTCCCAACTACAAAAATATGAGATTATAAGAGAGAAAGCAGAATGCGGAATGTAAATCTCTCTCAGTTCATCTGATATTAGAGAGAGAGAGAGAGAGATTCTGAGTATCCATAATTACCTGAAGTTGGTAACACAAACAGCACGAACTCCAGCATCCGCTGCTGCTTGGCATGCTATAGGAACAGCATCAGATACCTATTATTATTATTCGGTACAATTAGAACGAGCAATTTTTCCATCCACAATCCAGCTTATAGTAGATGATTGTATGTCAAAATGTCTTAAGAAAATTAAGCTTAAGTTATATATTCATCGAAAGATATACACTCTTTGAGGTAACATACCACTAAACTAGCATTGATGGATTTTAGCCATTCAACCTCAGTTGACAATATAGAAGTCCGAGGTACCACAGCTATCTGTACGTACTGTTGAAATGAGACAGACAAGAATCACCAGACAATCAGAGTATTGAGAGGGCAATGTATAATTCTCTCCTTCAAATTGTTACTACCTTCTCCAAGGACGCAAGCCGATCAACTGTCAAAGCATCTGCTTGAACAGCTCCAATATCTAATAGCACCTGTAGACAAAATTTTATCATTCTGTCTACATCAATATGGCATCTAATTGGTCAACGATATTATAGCATTAATACTGAAGTTGCAGACACAAGATATGGCGGGGTGTGGGTGGGGGGGGAATGACCTTCCGGATGAAGAGTTTAGGCGACTGTATTTCAGTGGTAAAAATGTAGTCCGGAGCACCAGTAACCACGTGAACTTCATGTCCACCCAGGATGAGATTACGGACTACCTGCACATAAGCAACATTTTAAAATTATCAGAATCAATTTCCGAGTCTTTATGTGTTCATACAAATGCTAATGAATGAGTCTTTATATGTACACATGAAGACTTGAAATTACATTGGCATTAGCACATTTCAAATAAATTTGACAAATGAATGTGAGGAACTGAATGTAGAGAAGAAGCAATTGGAATAAGATTTGCAGAGAAGATAGTTCCTCGCCCAACCCGTGACACCAATGCCCCCCTACTAGTCGAAATTTTCAAGTAACCCAAACAGAGCACATATCTAGAATGCCCAAACCTCTCAGGTTCTGTAAAGACTAAAGAGTAAAAAGTATCCACATCCGTTGATATGCCTGAAACCTCACCGTAATTCCCCCTCTGACTGGGATAGGGCATTCACATTTCGAATGAATTTAATATGAATTTCCAAGCTGGGTACATTTCGAATAGACTGTTCTTCCCTAAACAAATTAAGCCCAATGATAACTGAACCTCAACCATCATTTCCCCAACATGATCTTATTAAAACATAACACATTATCGTTTCCTCTTCAAAAAATAATACTTAACAGTTCCTCTATTCCTAACTCCAACTTCATTAAGTCTAACCACGAGAGCCTAAGCATTAGTGGATTGTTAGTGCAAGAAACAATATTAGAAATCACCCCAAATAATACTCATGCGCATTCCATCGTTGAGGAAAGCTCATATTAAATAGATGAATGCATACAAACCAACCCCAGAACCTTATTATCACTATTCAAGTAACAATGAGGTATTCCTACATTCTACATTATCAAGAACCCGACAATTAGAAAAATAAAAAAGGGAAAAAGGAGATAATAATTGGCTAAAGAGAACCTCAGCAACACGAGTGGCATGGCCAAATCCATGACCAGAGACATAGTAGGCAAAAACAAGAGGAGATTTTCCCATTTCCCTCCTTTTTTGGAATCACAGATTACAGATTCGCTTCTATCGGTGTCGCCCTCTCACTCTCTATCTATAGTCAAACACCCAGTGTCAGCAGCATTTCGACCATCGCCTTTTCCTTATAAAGTCAGATTTTTTCATTATGATTAAATTATTCCGTATTTCATTTTCATTTTCTCCCAACTTCCATTGAATTAGTAAGTCATACACGTAGATTGTGTACTTAATTCCTTTTGTCGTCTGGTAATATGTTACGCCATCGCCATCGAATTCTATTATTAGCGCGGGAGAAAGACAAGCACTGAGCTTCTTGTTTTCAAGACTCGATTTTTATTTCTTCTTTTTCAATGTCTGGTCAGATATGGTATATAGTCTTCAAAATTTGTTGACCATCCAATTTTATTTTTAGAGATTTGTGTATACAAATAAAGGGCTGAGGAATTTTAATTACATCACACTAAGAGTGACTGGGTGTCTACTCCAAGAATTTGATGACTATATTTCTTGAAGAGGATGAGTTTCTTGAAGGTGCCACGATGTAATGTCTGAGTAATTCTTGCAAGAAGTGACTGTATATTATGTTGAAAATACTTCTTCAAAGATGAATACAAGAATTATCATGAATATATATCAATTCGAGTCTATTTTCTTTCTGAACAAACAAATGAATATAATTGAAATATGAAATCGGAACTTGCAGATACCAAGCTCAATAAAGAAGCACCCGAGTCATATCAGGCCTAGAGTGCTAACATGCTATGATCTATTACAACAATATAGATTAGATTTTGGTAAAACATTAACTTCTTTGTTTGTACAATCTATATATAACTATTGAGTACAAAATTGTGAAGGCTTTAGAGAGGTTAAGCCACATGATGTCTCTTCACCAACATCGGTGCGTTCGTACCTCAGATAGGGAACAAGGTGAGGCGGGCATTGAAGATGACCTCACACACCAGGACTTTGAGGATTTCACTCACCATGAGCCCGAAAGAGATGATCAGTCCCTTCCATGTTGAAATTAACTGGGGTATGAACTGAATCGCCGGTTATCCTCCTTTTGGATTGAGTTTTTCTCTTCTTTGCTGATTGAGTTTCGGGATTCGGATCAGTTGACTCTGAATAGTGAGTCGGAAGTCCCAACCTGCTGAGCTGAAAGTCTCTGTCCCCATCAGGACTTATCCATGATATGGGCTTCACTGCAGCATAATCAAGATGGTATACATAGACAGCCATCAGAAAATTTTAGGAATTGCAAGTCAGAAATGAATTAAAATACGTTGAGACCAATTTTCCCGACCAAAGGACATATAATGATGTAGATGAATCAAGGTCCAAAACAATATTTTTGTAAATAAAAATATTAGAAGATTCTCAGACTGCTCAAAGAAAATAAATTTATATTACAGTCACTTGCCATGCACAAGTGTCTTCAGTCCTCAGGACTTGAAAATTGTTTATTATTCATTTCGATCAGGTAATATGTTATATTTACCAAAAACCACATTCGTTCCTTTGTCTTCCCGTCGACCATGATGACTAAAACGGACGAAAAATCCAGATCAGGAAAAGCGAAGGATGAGTGGTTGGAATTTAGGGAAGTTGGGTGTCATCATTCAAAAGATACACAAAAAAGAATGAAGGAAGCGAGACCGGGTTGGGGGAAAGGTGTCGAGCCAATCAGGCTCGAAAGTAAAACAAAATCAGGATTTGGGCGAAAAAGAAGCAAGGTTATGGATAATACAATGACAGATCACCATTGACAAATAGTTGGAAAAGATGGCAGTCATAAGTTGTTACTGATTCAGATTGGACAAACTTCCCAAAAAAGAGAAGAAACAAAGATAGCTAAAGGATCCCATTTCCTTGGATTCAATACAAAAGTTCTGAACTTTGAACCCCGTAAAGGTTAAAAGTATAGTGTCGAGTCACCTTCTGCAGGATGAGATAATCTTAGCATCCCAAGATCATCACCATCACTTGTAGGTGCAGTACGAGCAGGACGCTTCCGTACATAGTTTTCCTGCAAAGGTCTAGGGATTTGAAAGGAAAATCGTGACAAGCTAATGCCTTGCTCTTTGTACTCCGAGTGCTCTTTAAGGTACCTTGACAATTAATGCATCAGAGAATCAGACAATGAAAAATAAGGAAAATTGCCCACGACTCCAGTGATCCACAACAAAGCTATGATGCCTCATAAAGACTATACCTCTGAATTTCCACCATTGAACGAAGTCTCTTGCCTGATGGTGAAACATAGTACCTGCAAATAATCATAAAAGTAAAATAATATGGCTATCACTTTGTTCCAGCAAAAAAAAACTAATATAAAAATCAAATATCTCTATCAAGATCCACTTATTCAAGTAGCATACTAATTTCTCCTTATATGTTTTTTCAAAAACTATAGACAAACTAAAACACTGAGAGGTTAGGCAGACAAACAATTTCATGATAAGTAGACTGTGAAAATAGGATACATACACATCTGCAAACTTGCTGCTTCCTTCACCTCTGAATTTTAGAAGTCGCTGCCAACCAGGAGGAGGTCGAGCAATGCTAGGTTTATCAATTGCCCAAACCCTACTGCCATCCTGAATCAGATCAGGTGGATCATCACATGATATGTCAGGCCGCCATTCCCTACCTTTGGCACAGAAGAAAGGTTGCTCCATGATATGCTCCCGAATTTCTTCATACTTCTCCAATGTTGGAATGAGCCTCCACTTAAAACAGTTGGCACACTGAACAGTGAAAGCCCCAACAGATGGTAGAGCTCTCGAATGTTGTCTTTGAGAAGATGGAGGTTTCTCACTAATGGGATTCGGGATCTCAGCTTCACCGGAACCATTAGCACTAGGATCATAAAGCACCAATCCGTTTTTGGAATTTTCAGACGGGTTATCATCATCTTGCCTGCTATGATTTTCTGGTCCTCCTGCTGAACTAAAATTCACTGGATCCTGAGAGATGGTGGCCAAACTTCCTGGATGATAGGTATTTAAGGCACTGGGATCTCCACCCACATTACTCAGGTAACCAGTAGTAGTCAAAGAGTTGTTGACAGATTTTTCACTTTTCAACTTGATGGTAAGTTTTAGTGAATGTGGCTCCATTGCTCTCTCCTTTACCACCTAATCTCCAAGAATACGATCATCAAATTAAATCAGGTTAATGTTGAAGTAAGCTTTGAAAACATACAAAAACCTCAACGACCTAACTTAGTAAAGTTAAGCATGTGGAATTTTTATTGTATGAACATCTCTAATAACTGCCAGTGCAGAAGAACATGTTACGCAATAAAACTATAAAACAATTTATGATACAAACTATAGTAGAAGATGAAAAATAAAGAAATTGGCACAATACTGAAAGGGGCAGACATTTAAAGTATAGCAAAATCAAAGCAGTATTTTTATCATTTCTAACATAAGCATTCACCTAAATTCTCTATAAACCTTAAGGTAGGAAAGATCATTATGCATCTTTCAAAATACAATACATTCTTTACATGCATGCCTAAGATAATCAAAGTATAGCAAAATCAAAGCAGCAACCACACTACATTGCAGTATAACCCACCAGTAGTACATGAGAACTCGATAGAATATATAGTAATTACTTAACTTCATCAACCCCACCACAGAAAATTACAAATTGAAACCTGTGGAGCATATATCATGTTCACTCAAGACTGTTATGGGAAAATTATGGATTATTGAATATACATTTACAAGACAAATCCATCTCCACACCACAAAACACTCTAGGTAGACACACCCACATACACACAAAAAGTATAAAGCTAAGTAAAATAAGAATTAAAGGTGATTCTTTTTTCTAACAAGAAATAGCAAAGAAAGAATTTTGGGTACCAAATATACATTCTTGAAAGCTATATCCACCTCCAGACCGAAAAAGGCTATGGAGACCCCAGGCACATATGTTTCTGATTTATTTAAAGAGCTAAAATTAAAAGAAAAAAATGTAAAAAAAATATCTTTTTTTCTATAATTCAGAAGCAAAAAAATCCCGCGATCAATCTAATTACAGAAGGGAAGGACTGTCCTCCACTGAAACACACGATAAAAAAAGAATCGAAAGATCCGCATAGAATCAAATAGTTAAACGGTTTGTAAACACAAATGTCTAAAGCTGAGCTAAAAACATATACATCCTGGCATTAAGCAAACAAAGGATCAACAAGAAAGAAGCACCAGCTGGTGCTGGTTGATAAAGAGCTATAATTTATGCACATCTAAACAAAACAAAATTGTAATTATTTAGCTAAATGGAAAATGAAAAGGGGGTGAGAGAGTTACATAGATGGGTATTTTGAGGAGATCTGAGCCAATTATTCACACCAAAACCACGATCAATCAACGATTTCGATGCAACCCATATCCACGAGAGTTTGCACGCGTCTCTATGGGAGAGTGATGTTTATGCTGAGGTTTTCTTCTCCTCAAGAAGAGTGTGAGGAAGAGAGGAGAAGAGGGGAAGGAGAGGAAAGCATCAATAGGTTACATATTACTCCCAAAATACCAACAATAAAAGAAAAAGGACAAGGCAGTATTTCTTCTAACATTAATAAAAAAGTAATTACAAACTTCTAATATACAAAAAAAAAATTAAACTATACAACTATATATATATATATATATAGACAGATAATTCATTATAAATTTTTTAGCTTCTCCATATCAAATGTCCAAAATAACTTAACTCACTAATTATTTCAGTTAATTTTACAGATGAGTATGTAGGCAAAAAATATGTTTGTAATAAAAAGATAAGAAATTTAGAAAGTCGTATGTAATATTAATAATTAAAAATATATTAGTGCAGACGAACTTGGAATTTTTAAAATGGGAAAGTATATTAAAGGATTTGCATCAACATAATAATAGAGAGATATGTCTGAGCTAAAATAGAATTTAATTTGTCTGTTTTTTAACCGTTACCCAGTTCTTTTTTTGGCAATTTCTTTTTATAACATTTCCTTTTTAAAAAAAATTGCAACATATTGGGATGTGATGCAGATTTCTGTATCAACCACATTTATTTTTATAATTTATTGATATTTTTTCTTTAGAATTCATTAATGGAAATTCTATAATGGCTGGGGAAGAGGATAGTTTTCTTTATTTGTCTCTATCATTTCTTGAAATTAATAAAGAAAGGGTTTATTAGCAAATCATATCACTGTAATTACCCGAATTAGAAATTATAAGACCGTAATTATGACGTCACTTATTTTTAAATGAAAATTTACTCTTTTTATGAAGTGAACGTGACCATTAAATATAATCCATAACGAGTAATGCATGGGGTGGAAATTGTCAAGTTTATATTTAATTGTTATGATTACCCAAAGAAAAGATGCCCAATAATAATAAGACATGATCTATGATAAAATAGAATTATAACCAAAAGAGTACTAATATTAAGTATAAATACAAGTGCAGTATCCACATGTAGAAGAAAAGCTTATATGCAACATAGGTATATTAATAAAATTCACACATCAAAACATTAAAACTCAAACTATCTGATGATATATTCAGACATATAATGATGGGAAGATCAGATAAGAATCATAGGATGAATTTCAAGCAACCTTCACTTTTCTTTTATACACATGCCAAGACACTTCACAAATTCAAATTTTTGAATCAATAATTTGTCCATCTATCATTCTATCT
This sequence comes from Leonotis leonurus, assembly GCA_026898415.1. Taxonomy (NCBI): domain Eukaryota; kingdom Viridiplantae; phylum Streptophyta; class Magnoliopsida; order Lamiales; family Lamiaceae; genus Leonotis; species Leonotis leonurus. The sequence goes on along the minus strand of JAPKLX010000003.1, from coordinate 2,401,330 downwards.
TAATTCTTAAGCTTACAAGAGCTCCATTTAACATGTTATGTTGCATCCAAAATATATTTTATCAAAAGTGAATGTCAATTTATTACCCAAAATTACACTTGAGCAATTCCAGACAGTGTAATCACTAATGAGTGAAATTCAAAATGTGTCCATGTGTCTCATTATAGTTTCATTCATAAAATGAATACTAAAATTACTAGAAAGATACCAAGAATGAGTTGATAGAATATTAAAACAAAACTAGACTCCAAATATCAAGCAAAGTGAGCACAATCAAAGACACAACCAGAAATAGCATGTGGAGCTTGCTTAAACACAAGAAGACTGCTGCAAAACAAGAATAAATTTTGTACTACAACCAACCAAATCATGATTACGCATACTATTAGTAGAAGCAACATGTAGAAGAAAACGTAAATGAGATAATAAAGGATGAATACTACCGAGCTAGGCTCCAACGAGCGAATCTTGTAAGGCATTCTAATATTATCATAATTATGGAAGGAATACAGCAATCTACGGTGATCCATCATGTTCAAATACAAGAAGTGCCTAGCGATAAAAGGATGCTAACAAGCCCCATTTCATTAACAAATGATGAAGTGGCATAAAGGCCAGCAGTACTTGCCATTTCATTAATAGATGCTGAAGTGAATAAAAGATCACAAAGCTTTGCATATCTGATACTTGGAAACATGGTCAAATAGGGGAAGACTCTAAATGAAAAGCTACTAGTTACATATATCATCATATTGATTATGTAAGCAATTCCCCAACTATGTTAGGAGAGAACATCACAAGTAGTTAAAGGGTATCTTTCTATCTGATAGAAAAGGATCCCATTATCCAGAACCGATCTTACCTGGGATCGCAAATTCCAAGTTTGTCTATGAAGAGCGGATCGAATTGTATTAGTGTCCATATACCATCTGCAGTGAGATATTAATTCAGATGACACCTAAACTAGTGATGCTAGAATCTGATTACAAGCCCCAAAGTGCAATTAGCTCAAACACCAAGGTGACCTATGAATATACTGCAACTGCAACCAAGCTTTCAGAGAATGCAAGATACTGCTACTCTGACACTAGCCTGATTATTTCACTCAGTGTGCAAAAATCAAAGAGACTACAAACCCGATGAACCGATTCTATAAACAAAAACCGTGTAAAGCCACCATTAAAACTAGATCGAAACAACAATCATCTATTATGAAAAAGAATTAACAAACAAGCAAGAATTAAATCACAAAGCACCTCCACCCTCGATTGATTCACATATTATTAACAACGCATGTGAAAGAAAACACATGCCGGTCCACGTTCAACATTATTACCAAAAGCACGAAAGATTAAAAATCAGTAACGAAAATAATCTTGATTTTCTCATATAACCATCAAGAACAAAAGCGCATAGATCCACTAAACTCGCGTACAACGTATAAACTACTAACTCGAAGTCGCTAATGGTGAAGTCGGCTGATAGACATAAGAGCGAGGAAAGAAACAAGCGAGGGCAAATCCAATATCAAAATACCCAAATCGCAATTGTTCTCATACGGGGCTGAGGAGCTGAGAGAGAGAAGGTTTGGGCTCGGAGTTCATGCCGATTATGATAACCATTGGGATGAAGCCGTAGTGAGTGATGACTTTGGCCTTCTTCATGGCCCAGGTGCTCCACTCCTTGACGAACTTCCCCGCCGCCGCCAGCGAGCTATCATCCTCGTCAGGGGCCGCGGATTTCCTCACGACCTTTCCTTTACCAGCCTTCAGAGACACCCTCGAAGCCATCTGCGATCGGGGGATTTTGCGTTGTTTCTTGGTGGGCTGATTGCGGCAGTGTCCCTCGAAGTCGAAGATATTGTTTGATTTTCTGCGTCGTCACCATTAGGGATTTATATACTGAATCAGAAATGCCCTAGAACAAACATTTTAATTATTTTTTATTTTTGACGAGAACAAGTTAATTATTAATATTTCTAGTTAAAAATAATCATATTTTATTTTGAATTGTCCTGTTATTTTAAATTTTATCTTTAAAATATTAATTTATAATTTTATAAAACACTTACTAATTTCTTAATTTTCGTGCCGAATTTTTTGCTATCACTTTCAGAAAGACAAATCTTGTAACAAATGAGTGGTCGAATATATTTCTTGACATCTTCTTCTGTTTCACTCATTTTGTTTTATTATTATTCGATATTAATATTAAATGAAAAGAATAAAAAAATTAAAATTATTGTCTCATTACTTTTGAATCAAACATGTTACTACTCTCATCGTCCCATTATATTTAGATGGATACGGAGACGAAGAAAGTACTTTATTTAAAAAGTAAAATTATTTCTATTTTTTATAAGTAACCACATTGAATAAGATAGCTTAATAAAAAAAAGCGTGTTCACTTTTAGATTCAATCATTTTTCCGTCTCAAATGTCAAAATTAGACGGTAAAAATTCAAAACAAGTATAAAATAGCTGGATACAAAATTTTACTTCAAAAGATACGTCTCACATTTCATGAAGTCCAAAATTACTGGAAGAATGATCATTATCTTTTTAAAGGAAATCGAATACTAAGAAAGTTTGTAAATGAAATCAATTTCTTACTCATATCACAATATGTTGACACGTGTAACGTAATGAAGACAAAAATAATGTGAGACCTATATTTAGTCGATAGCATGCTCTGAGTCTCAAGTCACATTATGCTTAAAAGTTTAAAACAAACACTGGTTTATAAAACTAAATAAAGGAACTCATTTCTTGAGGTCTTGACAGATGTAGGAAGTGTTTGACAATAATACTCGATAGCATGTAGCCTATAATTTTTCGATTCATCTGCAATTTTTTCAGCGAACGCGTTCGGAAATAACCTGAACGAAGCAAGTTGTCCTTGTAGATTGGTGATCCGAGAGAAAGGAGTTATCTAAGGGGAGACAGTAAAGGAGACTGACTGACCTTATTTATTAAGGGCTTTGCATTTTCTTGCCATTCTGTTGCCCACCTAACTGAAGATACTCTTTCCATCAAGTTCGATCTCATCGAGTTCAAAGCATCACATCTCTCTGGAAAACCTTCAAGCAGCATCTGCAATAAATAGATGTAGTTGTGCTTCTATTTTGAGGGCCAAGCAGATAAAAAGCATCGTGTGTGAATATCACGACGCACTTGCGGTATGTGAATTTTATTTTCACACAGCATCTGTGGCATGCAAAGGAAGATATTCAACATTTCATGTTTTCTTAAATATGCAAGGTAGCTTACCATGAGTTCCTCAGCCAGTTCTGAGGATGATGAGAAAAGGAGGCCATTCTTGTTAACATCCACCAACTCCTTTATGCTTTATGTATATTCAAAATGGATGTATATGTTATTCTTTTGTGCATAGTTCATCTAAATGGAAAAAACAATAACATACTCTAATTGATCTTACCAAGAATATGAAACAGCACAAACGGGCAGTCCACAGCCAAACATATCTACAACCTAATTAAGCAACAAGTTAAAGATGGAAATCTTCCTTTGAAAGGCTATTTTCAAGAATTGAGGGGCAGCAGAGAATCTTGAGATGTCCAATGAAGTGTTATACTAGTGTTGCTTTTCTACAGGACAGAAGTTGAGGCTTTATTAGTACATACCTTCATGGGTAGATCTAGTCCTGATGACGAAGTATGCAAACAGACACCAAGATCTGCCGATCCTGTTTGCAAAAGATAGATAACATAAGTGTTTAAAAAAGGGAACAAAATTTAATAACTATCAAAGGTTCAGAGATACCAAGAAGTAGTGGGTAATCCTCTGCCGACAACCACATTGTACGGAAAGCTACACGTTTGAGGCTGAGTTTTCTTATCTTCTCTTCATACTTTTCCTTCCCAGGTCCTTTACCTACAGTTGATTCTATTGTCTTAGAATGCAGAGAGTAGAAAATTGGTTCAAGGGGAAAATATGGGTTATATTAAGAGAGGCGTACCAGTAATGATGAACAACAATCTCGGGAACAAAAACTGTTCTCCGTTATGAATCCTGTCCCAAACGACTTCATTCGTAGTAGAGTCATCCTCACCTAAGATTGCGGCTACACGTCTATCATACATAAGTGCTGCTTCCAGTAGAATGCCAAAATCTTCATCTGGGGTCCTGAATAAAATCTATTACTTCCAACTATGTCAATAAAAACTAAATTTTTGTTCATTATCCACTCTATTAATTATGGATGATAACAGGTAAAAGAGATGCAGCGGACCCCCCTTTGCTTCAGTATGTCCATTCATGGCGACCAGATTAAAAAGTCTAGAACAAAATTGATATAAATTTTGGTGGCAAGTAACCATATTATGAGGAGTATACCAGCTTGTACTGCTGACAACCAGTGCTGGTCTGTTTTGATTTAAGAATATATCAGAACCAACCCTAGTCGTAAATAGAGTTACATTAGGATCCTCGTCTGGCCCTGTCAATGTCCATGTTTTAAACTGAATTAGCAGAAACATGATTGAAATTTTCAAATGGATTAGAAACAGTATGTTTGCTTCTTTTACCGTTGCTTATGCAATCTTGAAGACCTAATGGCTTGTGAAGACTTTTGCTAATCCTGCAAAATAACTACCACATTGTTGACTTTAGGTTTCATTAACTTATTGTTGACTTCAAGCTATCCATGCCATATGAATTTGCTCACATCATGCTTCTCCTTCACTGACGCAGGCCGGAAGAATTCAGGAGGCTGATCATATAAAACAGTGGCTCTACAGTACAAAAATTACGGATGTGAGCTACACTTAAAGCAAGTGAGTGCATCAAAAATAACAAAGTAAAGTGTTTATATCATCCTCTTACTTAATCCCCCAGTTCAGGGACAACTCATGTTGCATTGCCCTTGTCACACACAAGGAACCATGGGCCATCTTTCCATAGTGCTTCTCAATCCTAGTTATAGATCAAAAACACAACTATTAACTATATAATCTCATCCTCATGCAAATCCAGCCATCGGAATGTCACCAAAATCAGACAAGTTAAAATTCAAATTCACCAACGATATATTGTGACAGCGAGACTGCTCCTTCCAAGGGACAGAGCCAGCAGGGTGTATCCAAAATTATGCCAATCAATGATAAATGCTGATTGTCTCAACCAGCTGGCCAACTTCACAACCACTAGAGCAGGAACTGATGGTGGATTCTGCACAATATAGAGTTTTTCAATACAGAAATTCTATACAAGGACATATAATTTGATAGTGAACAATTATCAGATTGCCATGAAATGTCTCCACATCTTTCAACTGCCCAGAGAATAGTTCAGCTAAAACTTTTGGAGGACCCCATGCCAGAAACTAACTTTAAAATAGATGCTCTCTGATTTTCATATTTAGCACCGAATTATTTCAATAACAAAGTCACTTAAACAACTAAATGTAATTTACAATTATTAAAATATGAGTTTTACTAAACAAGACACACGACTTGATCACAAGCAAAAGAAACACAAATACCTATGTGCAATAAGTGGAAGTTCAGAGGAAGAATAACAAGAATATGGAACAGTTATTCCACATTCAATTGAGTGGGCAATAAATAAACATAACACGAAGCTCACTTGCACTAAGAAAGCATCAGGAGCTGGTATCTTCACACAAAGATACCAAAGCAGCACAAGAAACTGGACTATAGCCTTGGCAATTAGAAATAAGGGACGTAGTACAGTTGGAAGCCTTCGAGGAATTGTTGGCCATTGTGGCTGTGAAAAGAAATAGGAGATTTCTGTCAAGTCCTTGCAAAACTAAATGATATTCGATCTAGGAGCAAAATCCTTAATAATACCATTTTGTGGATATGGATGGATTGGTGCTCTAGCAGCGAAATGTGGGGTTCCGTACCTATCCAAAGATCAAATATTCAATCGAGAAAATAGAAATAACTACTAGTCATCCAGCAATACAATATTCCATATATATGTTCAGCTCGAGTATCCATGTATAACCCATAGTTGAAAGTATAGTCCATGCAGCATAATGAAATTAATTGGAGAAAAGAATCAAAGCCTAGACCATAAATTAGAGGCATACCTCCATATGCAACAATATCGACATCTAGTAAAGCCTGAAAGAAACACACAAGTAAGAGAATGTATAAATTACAATAGTCACAACTCACAAGTGACACCACAAGCATAAAGATGTGTGTATATATATATATATATATATATATATATATATGTGCATGCACGCAGATAGAAGAATACCTGGCGAGCAAGGGAAAGGGCATGGTATTGCATTCGGGGGCTCCTGCCAATGTCACCAAGCACCACCACAGCAGCTCTATTTCTCCTCTCCATTGGAGGCCCAGTTTGTCTCCCCTAAATAAATACAGGTGAATACATTTAAAATAAGAGTAAGTGGAATAACGCTTGCAATACGTAGTGGTGAATTTATGATCCGAACTTTAAAATACGACAATTGTGCATGTACTTTGTCTACTGAATCACTTATGGCAAGGGAGATAAGGACCCGTATCGCAATAATGACTAGGATCTCGGAATGCACGAGGTGGAATTTTTGCAAAAATAAAAACTCAAGCTGGCAAATCTCTGCCAATAACGTCGTTCCCTTACTCTCAATAAAAAAAATGCAAGCTTTCCTCTGCAATTGTGATTCGTCCTTCTTCGCCCTACATTACCGAGCGTGGCAAACACACCAACGTACACTAAACAAAAGATTGAGGTAAATGAAATAAAGCAAAACAAAGCAGCTGTGTGATGTTACCATACCTTAATGCACAATTCAATACTCGATTCCGGGAGATGATTTATATTTGAAAAGGTATGACTTAGAGGAGATCAAAATGGTTGCAACAATTCAACAAACACGTAGTGGGCAGCACTCCTACAATACAACAAACACCAAGTTGCTGACTCGAGACGGCGCAGTACGCTGGTGCACGTTCCGTCAGCGACTGTTGTGCACAGGGGCAGAACTGGGGGACTGGAGGAGAGGCTTAAGCTTACCCCAACTCGTTTTTTCTTCTTTCTTTCTAATTTAGTTATGTTTCTTGGAATTTTCGAAAACCTCTTGACAGCAACCCCTCACTGCGGCGTCGAAGTTCAATTCGAACCGAGAGAAGGTAGTCGATGGTGCACTTGGCTGCAACCCGACTGAGAAGAATTGGGAGAATTGGGGTACAAGATAGATAATTCAAGAAGATGGAGAATGAGTCGATGACTGAGGTAGGCTGTCCAAATAGACTTAAGTAAAAATATGTGTTGTCGTTTCATTATTCTTAATTCCATACAAATAATTTTCGTTTTTTATTGTTAATTTTAATTTTCTATTTATATTAAATAATTTTAAATTATACTCTAATCAATAAATTATAAAATAATAAATAATAAAAAAAATTAATATTTAACTACTAAGTTACATTGTTTGTGAACATATTAACATCGTCGGCTGCGAGCCGGCGAGCGTCCTTCATTTTTAATAAGTGAATTCTTTCATTTTATTGCACATAGCAATTTATATCATTATTGAATGATTTGTCTTTTGAAATGTTGTGCTGGTACATTTAATAGATTAATGGTATAACTGGAAAGAATGTGATTATTTAATTCTAAAATTTTGAAACATGACATCTAATAGAAAACACTTTTTTAATTAAAATATAACATTTATTAAAAAAATTGAGCGAGTATATCTCATGAAAATCTTAACTTGTTAAGCATGACATGACTAGTTTCCTAACTATATATCGTTCTTTTCTTCAGTATGAATTTATAATGAATCAATTATATATGTGTTCTTGAATAAAAAATTAAAGCATGGGTAGCGTCACCGACTGTTCTTTTCTCTGCAAAAAATAAAAAATAAAACCAAAGTTGCAATCTAAAGTAGAGGCCAACATGAAAGTGAGTTAATGATGAATAAATGAGGTAGTTTAGCGTACGTACATGGAACATTAGGGAAAATGAAGAAATGAAAATAGAAAATAGCGACTAATTAATTATTGATGGATCTGCATAGTGTTTGATGTTGGTTAAGGTTTACCAAAAACTTTGCCAGCAAGAATAGCAGCTCTCATGGCAGTGTTGATGGATTTTATAACATCATCAACTTCACAAGTGTTGCCTTTGAATGATGATGCTCTTGATTTCTTGAACGTATCCACACACTTCAAAAATTCTTTACTACACTTCTGGCTCAAGTAATCGTCTGCACCAACCAATTGTTTTATAATTTACAAACCAATCATATAATAGTACTAGTACTAGTCTAAAATTAGTAACAATTTAGTTAGAGTAAAGCTATATATAATCTTAATTATTGGGTGTCTAAGTCTAACTACTCTTCTCTTTGGGGACTTGAAATTTGGTCCTATTTATGCTTCATGTTTCGAAACCAATTAAATTAAATATATACTCCCTCCGTCCCCAATAAGTGTTCCCAAACACCAAAATTCAATTATCAAGAAAACAAACTAAATTACACTCTTTACCCCTAATAATTGCATTGAAAATATAAAAAGTAAAAATATTCAAATGATTACAAGGGCAAAATAGGAACTTTAACACTATTTTACTCTTGAAAATTGAAATGGGACACTTATTAGGGGACGGATGGAGTAGTGTGTACTGTACTCCCAACGCAAGTCCCAAATTAATGACGTAAGCATATGAAACTTTCAAAACATATATCTGTTCTTGATTTTAGGGTTGCAGTTGGCAGGCAATAATTGAGTTGGTGGGGATGAAGTGAACTTATGAATTAATTTTCAGTTTTTCTCCACAAATTTATGGAAATAAGCAACCCTGCACCTAATAATACATTAAGAAATTAATTAAGCTGGGAGGTCAGCATCAAAGCAGTGTGCAAATTTAGGCATAATTATTAATTTGGCATATTAAATATTTAAAGATGAATTGCACCAAAAATGAATTTTATTTGAATGATTGAATTAATTTGTTCGAATAATTAAAAGCAAGTAAAGTAATAGAAAAAAGGGAAGAAGAAGACTTACTTCCCATAGTGGAAATGCAGTGATCATGATGCATACAACAAGAGTCTAAGCGATCGCAGGGCTGCTCTCCTGGGCATCCACTGTATAATAACCCACAATATTTTCCATACCTTAAAAATGGAGGAGCTGCATCACATAAATTCCATTCATTCATTCCCATTAATCCATGAACCAAAATCCAACAAATCAAGAAATTAAAGACAAGGGATATATGTACCGTCACAGAACATTGATTCGCATGTTTTGCTGCACTCTTTAAACTGCAGGAAATTATGATCAGATGACGAAGATGCAAATATAACAAAAAGATAGGAAATTATACAAGTAATGGGATCGAGGAGTTAATTACGAAGCTAAGACTTGGATTTGCTTGAAGACCGATGTTGAGGGCAGTTGCAAGTGGAAGAGTGTAAAACCCAGAAATGAAAAGAGAAGCAAGCAAGAAAAAGAGTAGGTCTGATGAAGAAGAAGAAGAAGAAGCCATTAATCAGAAATGGAAGCCTCAATTTCCTCAAAACCCTCCCTCCCTCTGGGCTCTACCTCTGCTTAATATGGATAAAATATGTCCTTGCAATGGAGCATAAAGTAAGCAAGTGTGTTTGTTTGTGTGAGTGTGCAGACACAGACAGAGTCATGATGGATTATTGTCATTTAACATACCCGTGATTTGTTTTTGTTCCCTACTTTCACATTTCTCACAAACTCCAAAATCCTTGTTCATTTTATTTATATATCCCTCTCAAAGTCTTCAACATTTAAGTTTCAATAATGCAACTGGGCATTTCTTAGGAATTGAGAATAGCATCACACTTAGCCTTTTGTTTTTGGATTTTGCTGTGGTGTTACTGTTACATATACTTCACTTTTCCCTCAATAACCAAAAGAAAAAAGAAAAAACTAAATGACCAACAATAATGAAACATTCTAATTAGAAAAAACGTAGCTAATAATATTTTTAGGAATAAACTTCAAACAAACATATATTAATTAAATTAATGTTTTATTATTTATATTACTATTAATGGGCCTCCTGGGCAAAATATTTTCCTTTTCAAGTATGAATTGATGGATCAATCATTGAATTCCCAAATTCATAGTTAATAGTTTCCATATTCAAGTCCCACTTGATTATTAGACTATATTTTGATTCGATTCTTAAATATATATATAATAATTCACGTGTATTTTCTTCTTGGTCTGTAGTTTGTTTTTGCCTAATTATTCAACACATCGTCCTACTTTTCTTTACTGTATAAAACGACTCCCAATTATTTACGTTAAGATTAATGTAATTTGACTGTTATACTTAAAAATAGGTGCTGCATTTAATACAAAAAAAAAAGATTTCGTATTTACTTTTTAACCAAGCAGCGGCCCATTTTACCATTCTATCTTGGGCTGGTTCTGAAGGGCCCAGATAAAGTTCATAAATAGGTGTAATAAAGCCCAATAAGTGTGTCGCGAAATTCAATTTCTGACTTAATTAGATATTTCTAAATTTAGAATCAAAGTTCATTTTCATCATTAAAAAAGTATCAACAAAAATAGAACATATTTACTAAGATTTAATTTATCTATTTTATAACAATTAGTATATATATGTTACTGAATTATATACTACTTTCGTCCATAAAAGTGGTTTAACACTTTGACTTTGTATTGAAAAGTATAGTTAGTGGAGTTAGAGTCTCACTTATTATAATTATTAATTGAAATGCGTGTAAAAAAGTGTAGTTAGTGAAATTTGGATATCACATTATTTATAATTTTTAATTGGATTGTGTCTATATAATAGTTATTATAATATAATGTTTTAATGTTAAAAAATTGATAGACGAATTAAAAAGAAAATATGTTAAAAATTACATTGATGGACGGAAAGAGCAACATCTATCACTAATTATAGAATAAAAATATTAATTTTCTAAGTTTATAATTCTCGATTCTCAAACTAATTAACTTACTTAGTGATCTACATCACTAGATATTCTTAATACTGTAATAAGTGGAGTAATATTTAATTGTATATATATATTTTCAAAGTTTGTGTTGATTGTACCGTTTATGTAATACTTTTATTGCTCTTAACATATTAACGACACGAGGCAATTTTTAATAGTTTAAGATTATTTTTATTCAAGGAAAATAAATATCCTAAATACCAACCCTTTTAAAGTGTGTCCACGCTATAATAATATTCTAAATCCTAAATTCTCACACGACCGAATAGAAAATGAGCTATTGATCATCACGAAATGAAATTCTCTATTGTCTAATCGTGTGACATTCTATTGTATTAATACGCAACTGACACATAACATGATTAAAATTCAATATTTAAAATATATATAATAAATATATATATATATATATATATTAAATTTTAAACTATTAATTATGACACATATCAGTACTCTTGTATTAAGACAACACGAAATATGACACCGATAGGTAATTAGGTAATAGAAGATTAGAATTGAGATCATCATCTCATTCCAAATCTTGTCATAGCTAGGTAACTAAATATACAATTATTTCCATTAAAAATATTTGGTGGAGTTTGACAACTTTCAAGACAAGATGTGGCAATTTTCCAAACACTATTGAATTCCCTTTTCAACTTGTAAGAATATGTTCTACTGCATGAATTCATATCTATCTATCTCTATATATACATACTTTCACAACTCCTCATCACTGTCACTGCCACAATTATTTTTCCAGAAATCTCTGAATCCAAGATGGAGTTTTCTTCTTATAGAAACAACCATCTCCTCTTCAAAACCAACGCTTTCTTCGCATATATTCTCTACTTCATCTCCCTCTCCTGCGTCGGTTATGGGATCCTCAAGGCTCTGAATCCCAGAACCGATTCCACTCCTCGAAGCATCGACTTCTTCTTCACCTCCGTCTCCGCCGCCACCGTCTCGAGCATGTCAGTGGTGGAAATGGAGGTCTTCTCCAACGCACAGCTCATCGCCATCACTGCCTTGATGTTCCTTGGTGGCGAGGTCTTCACCTCCATGATCCGCCTCCACCTCGTCGCCTTCAAAAGATGGCGACCCGAGTCGAGCGATGAGTCGGGACCCGACCCGTTTCATCGCTCGGTAAACCACGAGTACGACTGCATCAAATTCTTGGGTTTCCTTGTATTCTCCTATCTTGTCGTGATACAGATTCTTGGGATCACCTCGGTTTGGATGTACCTAGCACTTGTTTCGAGCGCAAAGAAGGTGCTGAGTAACAAAGGGATTAAAAGTTCCACCTTTGCCGTTTTTAGCATAGTCTCGACTTTTGCGAACTGTGGTTTTATACCGACCAATGAGAACATGATAGTGTTTCGCAAGAATTCTGGGCTTCTTTGGATTCTTGTGCCTCAGATCCTTCTAGGAAACACACTGTTCCCTGCAGCTTTGAGGCTTGTGATATGGGTTTTTGGGGTTAAGTTGAATAGGGTTGAAGCCAAGTATTTGGTGGGAAATAGTGTAGGGTACGGACACCTTCTTCCTAGCCTGCACACTCTGCTGCTTGCTGCTACAGCCTTGGGATTTGCTTTGATAGGCTTTGTAATGTTCTGCTCAATGGAGTGGAATGCACAAGGATTAGGTGGCATGAATGGATATGAGAAAGTGGTGGCCATCCTTTTCCAATGCATCAACGCTAGGCATTCTGGTGAATCCATTCTTGATCTCTCCACAATCTCCCCTGCCATACTCGTGTTTTTCATAATCATCATGTTAGTCTCTCCCTTTCTTTCTCTCCCTCCCTCCCATATATATATATGCATTATTTATATCATGTTTTGATTAAAATTGTGAGAGTTTTTTAATAAAAAAAAAAGTAAATAATCAGACTTATGAAGTCAACTATATATATATATATATATATTACTCAAAAGGTATGATTGAAAAGTTTGCCTATGAGTAGATGAAATATTAAATTTGGATATAGAGGGTTTGGAAATTTAAGATGCCTAAATCATTAACTAATTAGAGTAATAAATCAATTCCAGTATTGCTTCATGAGATGACACCTTTTATACGCAGAAAACTCCACCAGATTATATATCGTTCCAAATTATCGCAGACATCTCGTTTTAATCATGTGTAATTTTCGAAAGTGTAGATATTCTTTGTTCTATCTTCTTCTCTTACGACAATAAGGCAAATAAATTTAGTAAATGTGTATGTGTATATATATTAGATTCAGATTAAATTTTAATAGAACTCATAATTGTGAGATTCAATATTAATAACGCGCCTAGCTAGTGTGTACTTACGGTTGAATTAGTAAATGTATTAATTATTATAGAATTCAAATTGATAATTAAATTATTGATGGTCGTCTTTAATTAATTAATTAATTAAGTGCAGGTACCTTCCTCCCTATACTTCATATCTACCTATTGAAAAGGAGGAGGAGCAAAGCCTTTTAAAGTATGAAGAGAAAGAGAAAGGAATAAAAATAGTGATGGGAAACTTAATACTATCTCAGCTTTCATATCTAGCAATATTGATCATAGTAATATGCATCACAGAGAGGAAAAGCCTAAGAGAGGATCCTCTCAACTTCAGTGTCCTCAATATCACATTAGAAGTTATTAGGTAAGTACTTAACTATATACTTCGTTGCCTCACTTTATTACTATAATACACTCAGGTTGAGTAATACTTAATTGAGTATATATTAATGGTACACATATGCAATGCAGTGCCTATGGGAATGTGGGGTTCACAAGTGGTTACAGCTGCCATCGTCAAGTGATAGCGGATCCAAAATGCGTGAACAAATGGTATGGATTTTCTGGAAAATGGAGCGATGAGGGCAAAATAGTCCTCATCGCAGTAATGTTTTTCGGTAGATTGAAGCAGTTCAATACCAATGGAGGCCAAGCATGGATGCTTTTATAATTAATTACAATATGCAAGTCATACATAAGTATGCAGCCACGCGTTGAGCACATATCAAAGTATTCTTTCGCCTTTTACTAAAGAATATGTCATATGTACGGCCCTAGCTAGCTATATCATTGTTTAATTATCGATTCGATCTTGCAGCATGATCCATCGTAATTTCATCTACACACCCACAGATTGAGTAGTACTTCTGATTAAAATTGTACTCTTTTCGTCCCAGTTTGATTAAAACTGTGAATGATTTATTGACTTTTGTGACAAAGAATAATGGGCGAGAGGGAGTTATTCTATATGCATGCAGGAATATCGTGAAATATTGCAATGGTGCTCTGATAAAGTGTGGGATTGGAGATTAGAACACTATATAACATCTCTGTGTCTGTCTGTATAGTTTAATTTTGTACTGCACTACAAAAAATACATTATATAGTAATGGAATAGTGACGGAAAAATTTTCCGTTTCTAAATTTTAACTGATTAACAACGGAATTGTTACGAGATTTTTGTAAAATTTTAGTAACGAAATTAATAACATAATTATTCGTTATTAAAAATTTAGTAACATAATTTTCCGTTACTAAAATTGAAGAAACCATTCTAGAAACGGAAATTCCAATTCTGTTGTTATATATAGTATCGAAATATATTACGTTATTAAATTTTTTAGCAACCATCGATATTATTACGGATAAATCCGTTACAAATCCGTTACTAAAACGTTTAATAACAGAATTTCTTGTTTTAGTAATGGAAAAATTCCGTTCCTAAAATAAAAAAAACTTTGTACCGCTGCATCATATATGCATGTATAGTTTCTCATATGGGAATTGAATATATACACAAGACATCATATATATATATATATCTATATATATATCCTTAAAGTATATAAAGTAGTAGATGATGATTATACATTGTGGAAGACTGGTCTTAATCCTTTGTTCAGCAAGACAAAATGAATTTATTTCTCCAAATCTTTCAAGATCTTCTTATCAATTAATTATTGGTGAAAGGCAACTCTGAGTGTGACTGATCTGTGGAATTTAGAATGGCCATTGCTGAGTGATTGGAACCTGAAACCCATCTTGAGAGACAAGCTAGTTGGTGATAAATTCATTCATTTGCCATTTTTACCTTAACATCATGGATCATCTATCAATCAACTGATCATAATTTGTTTTTATTTTCATAAATATGCTAATTAATGATTAGCACAGTTATGCTAAAGACTCTATCCAATTTATAATAGTTTTAATTTACTAAAATTACATAAAAAATATCCACAAATTTAATAATATACATATAAAAAATACTTATTTTATTAAAAAAATATATAAAAAATACATAAAATATTACACATCTATAACACACAATGTTGGAAGGGCGGTCTCTGGGTGGGGGCGGTCTAAAGCAGTTCGAGCGGTTTCTGGAGGTTTGTAGTGGGGTTTGGAGCGGCTTGGGGGTGGGGTTAAACTGGGGGTGCAGGGGATGCGGTTTTTGGGAAGGGCGATTTTGGGTTGTTATGGGCGGTCCCGAGCGGTCTCCGGCGGTTTTGGATGGGAGCTGGAACGGCTTTGGGATATATACATATACAGTGGCGCATCAGGTGTGTGAGATTTTTGCTATTAGGTGTGATTTGATTAATGAGGTTAATCTTATGGAGTACTAAGGAAATTGAATGAATTGACAACACTACCAATATCCTTCCAAATAATTCATTAGGACAATTTATGTTCTAATCATAGATAGATATGAAAGAGTTACGCCCGGCGCACCAATTAGATTGGTCGTTTCTTTTATATGTAATTTCGATCTCATTGGAATTTATATTAATAAAGGCATTTTATATTTATCTAAATGTAAGTATTTGTTATTTAAATAACTTATGTAATTTAGATAAAATCCTTAGACCGTAAAAGGTTATAAGATATGGTCACGCATATGATGGTGATTATGAAATATATCTTTGAAAGCTTTGGTTTTAAAATAGTTCCGAGTGAAATAACTATTCAAGAAAGGATATTGGATTGTTGGAAATAACTCGCACATATGATACATGGTCATAAGATGAGAATGTTGTGTTTCATCAATATTAACGTGGTTGACGTAAGTGTATATATGTGGGTGCATGTTAGAGAACATGTACACCGAACTGACCCGATAGAAATTATTATGTGGAATTTATTTTATCGAAATAAGAATTACTATATTATGATAGTACATGATTAGTCCTTAGACTTGAGACACCATAGTAATTTTATATGAGTCTTATTTCATTTTGATATATTTTCTGATTGCTAGACAATCATTTAAGAATTTATGTTGGATGAAATATATACTTGTATGGAGATTAATGTGTGGTCGATAAAGAATCTATTACTTGTTTAAGACAAGTGAATTTCCTAAGTTTTCATTATCCATAATCTTAAGACATTGGCCAGGGCATAATGAATTATGATTCATTGGAAAGGTTATTGAATTAAAATGAAAATGAGAGTATTGGAATATTTTGAGTTCTCGATGCTCAATATCCAAGTAGGAGATTAGATAATAGAAGGACCGTACGTGTATGATGATTCATTAATCAAAATAGGTTTACTCGCTATTTCACCTAATGCTAGATAACCGTGCTACTTGCTAGATGTTCCCATGGTTTATAAGTTCTTAAAATTAAAGTGTTAATTTTAAGTGAATGAATTTATTGGATAAATTAATTTAAGTTGTAATATGTTACAAGCTTATTACTAGCATTAGTTGTGAACCTAAGAGAGTCACACACAAATTAGTAGAACGTGTCAACTAAATTAATTTAATAGTTAAATTCAAATTATATTGATTCGATCAATTTATTTGAGACTTGTTCTAAGTTAATTTAGACATTCAATTAAATTAGTATAATTGGATTAACAAGTCTAGTTCTATATTACAGTTAATTAGATTAATTTAATTAGAGATAAAATTAATTTGATTGATTTTAAAGTTGGTAAGATGTAATTTGTATATATATATATATATATATATATATATATATTGATATATACGTTACATTATAATGTAAAGGGATTTAATGGGTTTTTATGTGTAATTGATTACCATAGCCACCAATTGATTCTCTTACTTATGAGAATTAATTATATCATTATGAATGATTATTCTCCAAGAATATCAAAGGGTTGAATATATTCTTAAAAAGAAGTCTTCTTTTCTCCTTTTTGAAGGGGTTGCCGACTGATTAATCTCATAACATAATATAGAATAGTAAGAGGTATTGGTCTTGCTAGCGAAAGATCATTATACTCGACTCGTTCGCTAAGTGTGGACTTGATAGAGGGGATACACGTGGATCCCTTGCGAGCAACCGATTGCTTCTAAACCCGACAACAACCGGAGTGCGAAAAGGTATAGCATTTTTCGTATTCACTATCACAACATGTTAACGTGAAGTCGTTAGTGTCATTGAAACGGAATAATGGTTATAACGTTTATTGATTTAAAATTTTATTTTCCGCTGCGTATACGACACGATCCCAACAAGATAGATAAGGTTGGTTCGGTAATTGATGGAACAAATACCCTATATAAGTTGTGTCAACTCTAACTCAATGATAAAGATTTAGAGTTAATTAGGATTAATGCATCTTTCACTTTTAACCATCAAATTATGGATCGATACATCATAGATTATCTATTTACTTAATTATAGTTTGAGAATAGAACAATAATTGTCTCAACCACCTTCCTGTGTCTCACAAACAGAATCTGACTGGGCTCTCACCAAGTGAAAGTGAAACCACCTTAAAATGTCTGAGCTCATAAATCAAATTATTCCATATGTTAAAAGGTATATAATTCTTAATTATTATTATTAATTATGGTCTGATTACATTCAAAATACCCAATTGAATAAAATTAATATATACACTACAAGTAACTAAAACAAAGAATAAAATAATAATAAAATCAAAGCATTTGAGTTCTATGGACTGAAGAAGATTTGGTTCGATCACCCTCTTATAGTATATGATAATTATTTATAATTAAATTATATTTTAACTTGAAAATTCATGTTAAATTATATGTTTTTTTCAAAAGAATTGGCTATTCGAAACAAGAACTGGATTGGTCAGTTCTAGTTCTCAATCGTAAACCATAATAAATCACGATTATGGAATAATGAAATTGCAACTAAACCGACAGATCAATTACGATTTGAATACTTACCTTGCTCATAACTCTAAATACCTACTACGCCCAATAATGCTCGTTCCCCAACGTGGCTCCGTCCCTGACTAGGAGTATAGTGTAACTGCCAACCTCTGATTTCAATCATGATTTTGTGTTGTGCTTCTTCATTTATCAATTGTGATCACATGCACTAACTTATAACTCAATTCTCACTTTTACCCCTCTCTCCTTCATCATGCTCATTGCTCACTTGTAGGGTTGAGAATCCAGGCACGATCGAGTATTTGTCATGAGCTCGAAAAATTAAAATTTTATGATTTCAGTCCTAGTTTCATTCGAAACTTTTTGAACTCCGCATTTTGAAATGGGCAATTTTTTAGTCCTGGTTCTGACTACAAAATTTTCGAATAATTCTTATTGTCCCGAATCTTCTAAATGGGATCAAAAATCATGAATTTTCATAATTTATTTAATTTTCTTGAAATTAAATATAATTTCTTATTTAAAAATTAAATTTAAATGTAAATTAATTATAAAAAAAAATCAAGAATTCCAATCGAAATTCGAAACATCCAAAAATTGTCAAAACTCAAATCCCTATTTTAATTTCAAAATATTCGAGACTTGAGATTCTAAATGATCTATAAATTAACAAATCTTAGTGTCAAAATTTTCACTCATACTCAACTGTGACTTCTTTGCTTTCAAAATAGAGAAACTTGTACTTGAATAAATCTACTAAATTAAATATATAGAGTGGTCAATTAAATTCAATAAAACAACTAGAGTTTGCATGTAAACCCACCAAATTTA
Source organism: Leonotis leonurus (assembly GCA_026898415.1). Classification (NCBI taxonomy): domain Eukaryota; kingdom Viridiplantae; phylum Streptophyta; class Magnoliopsida; order Lamiales; family Lamiaceae; genus Leonotis; species Leonotis leonurus. Next base: position 2,382,397 of record JAPKLX010000003.1, on the reverse strand, counting down.
TTATTATCTCTATCAAACATAAATTTGTATTATAATACTCATCCTCTCATTAAAAATGGTCAAATTTCTTATTGGACCGTTCTATTATAACATTTTATTTTTTTAATTTTAAATTGTATAGTAATGTGTAAGAGAGATAAAGATGATCCACACCTTTTTGAAGAGAAACTATTTTTGGAATATGTCAAATTTAGTGAGACATCTCAATAAGAAAATAGTGTCAAATTTAGTGGGAAATAGAGAGTAATTATTTAGTAAGATAAAAACACATAGACCACACACACGTAGCGATGTGCAACACTGCCAACACATATATAGTTTTCTTCAAGTTAACTTCTTATATATATATATGCTTGTTTAATTTTTTAGCTTTAGGCACCAAACATATATATAAATCCTCATGAATTATACATCGATCATGCATCTCTTGATTTTGACACGTGAAGCATGCTGCAAATAAAATATTAATAAGTTGAAAAGTCATTGTCACCCGATTTAATAAATAAATTAAATATATGGGTGAAAGAGCAAAGTCTGAATCCTGTGTTGTAACTGGGAGTGGTTGCCATCTCCCTCAAGATACATTAACTGCGCCGCTTTTCCAAAATTAGCAGCAACCTTAACTACATCATCCTTAAACGGACATGGCCCCACCGAGTTCATCTTCTTCCACCCCTCTCTTATCAGAAACCTCACATGCTCTTCTGCCTCTTCTTCCGATGACCCTTTTTCTTCCTTCATGTAACACTGCACCGATTTTGCCACGTCACCCCTCTTCTTCTCTGCCTATACTTCTAGTACATGATTAATTTATTTACACAATATATATAATTCATATTTTTCAGAATTATAGTACTTATGAGTTAATGAACGTACGTACCGATAATGTTCCGAGATCATCAGGAAGCCTTACGAGCAACCCTGAAAGTCGAATTAAATGGTGGTATTTGGAATTGTAGATGCTGTCGATGTCTTGTTTATCCATGGAGCTATTATCTAATGTAAAATAAACTTGGGATATTACTGCAGGAGCCCCTATTGTGATGCATGCGTTGTTGAGGTATTCTTGCATGCTTGGTGTGTATCCACTTTTATACCACTTTGCTTCTTGCATGTATCCTTCTACCAAATCCACCCACTGCACTTCCCATCAACATTAAGTAATATCAAGGATTAGCATTAATTGCATGAAGCTTAAATAATTAAGGGGTAATTAATTACCGATTTATGTAAGTATGGGATACTGATGAAATCACGTTCCTTAAAAACATCGAATGCCAGCTCGGAAACAAAGTGGTGGAGAACATGGTAAAACACTTGCATGTAATATGGAAGTCTATCAATTGATCCAATGTCCCACCTGATCAGATTTTTATTAATTCATTTCAACCATTCAATCCATTAATTAATATCTAAACTGTTAGTAAATTAATTATATTGTAATAAATAAATATAATCCTTCAAATAAATACGTACCTTTGAATTGTATGCGTGAACAATTGGAGTTCGTCGAGTGTACCGTAGATATCGTAGACGTCATCTAAAGCCGTTATAAGAGTGATAATTTTGGCTGCTGTTTTCCTCTGATATCCAAATTTATGAGGTTCAAATGCAGCAAGGGCCCAATAGTAACTTTCCACCAGCCTATCCCTCACAAATGGGAGTTTTTGTGGGAGACGTGAACTATTCCACCACCTGTATATATAACACAGTCACCAAATGCTAGAGTACCTTAATCATCTTTATGCCACCTAGCTAAGATCCAGATTGGGTTCATCATATATCATGTAATATGTAAATTTTTCTTCAACAAAATTTAAACCTCCTAAGGTTATTTGGGTAAATTTGGAACTAGTTCATGCACCTTGAGAGATCTTTGAGTTCTTCCTGGTGTGTTGCTTGAAGAATATTGAAATCGAGAATGGCGAGCTCCAATATAATGGGATTCATTTGATCAGGTCTCTTGACGTAAGCATCCAAGAACCATCTTGCTTCCAGCCTTTGGATTCTCAAGTGAAGAGGAATCTCCAAAGAATGCCGTATCCATGATATGAGATTATCATCACCAATCGCATCTTCTTCAACCTTTTCCTGCAGAATTTTGGTGGCAAATGGTGTTGCTATCCCAAGTGTATCTTCTTCACCTTCTCTCACTAGGAAAGATGCTTCATAAAGTTGAAGCACTCCTTTCGTGTCTTCACAAAGACTTGGCTTGAAATCAGTACCACCATCGTTCTTGAAACACTCAAACACTTCTGCAAGAATATTCCGCTTAGACTCAATTGTACAAAAAAATACTACTAGTATATATACGTTATATATACCAGAATCTGCTATACCTTTGGAAACATTGAAACCATGCTGTCTGAGGAGTCTGAATCCAAGAGCTGTTGAATACAAATCTTCTCTCTCCTTATTTTGGAAACATTTATGGTCATTATATATGCAAGTTAAGATGCGATGAATATGTTGTTTAAAGAAATAGGACAATCCAAGATTTTGCAAGTCATCAATCAACTCCAACTGCTTCACTGCCTCCATTTCTTCCTCCAGCAGCATCTTCACTTGCAGAATCAGCTCTGCTTCCCGATTCAAGTGCCTCTCTTCCTACGTAGTGATGAAATTAAGATGAAGTAGTTGCTGGTGAAATTAAGAGAGATTCCATACCTTGTAGTGACCAGTGGTGAGAGATTGGAGATAATTGAAATCCCAAAGGGAGGGCTTGTAGTTCCATGATCGACGGGCTTGTTGAACAAGAGGTTGTGCGGAGGCATAAGGGCGGAGACAAACGGCGGCGGCGGAAGATGGCTTTGGAGCTCTCTTGTGGAGATGGATAACAGGTTTGCAAAGGATCTCCACATTCAACATAATGCTACTTGACATTTTAGTTTATGAAATTTTGCCGTGTTTCTTTCTCTTACTTGCTGCCTCTATATATATACAATACTACCCACAAATAATAGTTGCCGATCATCTAAATTCTTAATTATACAAAATAAAATAAAATTGTAAAAAATAAATAATACAGTAGTAAATTTAATAACGGGATATACAATACTCCCTGCACGAAATTTCTTCATATTTTATCATTTTCGTTCGTTCACAAAACTTCTTCTTATTTTAAATTTTCTGTAAGTGGATTCACCACAATCTCTACACATAACTCAATTTAATATAATATATTAAGTGAGATCCAAAATTCACCAACTACACACAACACAATTTAAAACAATATATCAAGTAGTATCCTCATTCCACTCACTACATATCATCATTAAAGTTAAAAACATTATATTAAAATTTGCACTGAATCAAATTATGAACATATTTCATGGACCCACTATAAGACAAATGTGTTATATATAACCTTACTTGAGAAGTATTACCGCATCCGTGGCGGACATTTAATGAATGTGTGCCTTAGGCGGTGGAACAATACTGCTTATGAACAATAACGTGTTCTTACATGCGAAGTGTGGGACCCATCCAAATAAGATGCTTTGATTTTGTTTGTGTATTTGTGTATTATTATACTCTTCGCTCTCGTTAAAGACTTGTTTTCCTTTTTATTTTGTTTTATTAATATTAATTTGTTTTCTAAAGGACAAAAAAATAATTTTTAAAATGTATGAACCACATTAATTTTTTAACTTTTACGGTAATTATTATTTTATGTAACAAAAAGAAATGAATCATTAATAATGGAATAGAGGAGTAATTATTATGACAACGACATACTTCCATAACAATTCATTCATTAAAGTAGTTAAATTTTAAAAAAGAAAAATGAAAGTAACATAACAACGCATCACACATTTATAGTTTCTAGATGAGAAGCATTTATATTTATTGGATTTATGAGGGAAATAATATTAATTTCATTGCTAGATTGATTTTAATACTCCTACTTTTGTGGTAACTATTTACTCCACTGACCTACCTTTCTACGTCATATAAATAAGCGTTGCATTATAGTAACAAGTAAACGATGTCGTTTACTTTATACTTAATTTTCTTAGGTCCCTTCTCCCCTTTCGAAAGGAAAGAGTCTACCTTCTGCGTTAGTAGTCTCAAATAAGGCATGCACGCGTACCCCTTTTCTAGTTGTTTCAGTATCGAAGCGAAGAGAATGAACAATCAAGAAAAGGGGTACTACAAGAACTTTGCCCCGCACATCTAACCAGCCCGTGTAGTTCACCGGTTCCATCAATTAAACCCAACAAGTCATTCAAATAATACAAAGATGTGCTTTAAGTGGAGGTGTGTTGTTTCTATTGGGCTGGACCCTTCTTCGTAAAGTCCCATCATAAATAGATCAACACTTTCTTGATTTTTGTATAATAAACATTTATTATGTATTTTTTAATAGTCATAAAAATAAATAAATCATTATTGTAGTACAACTAAAATTCCCAAATCCAAGTATCTTCGAACATTTTGCTCGAAAACATGTGTTACAAAGAAAAATCAAGTTCCAATTAAACTTCATATAGTTATTGGGAAATGGAACAGTGTCCTATTATTGTTGCTCATACTTTACTCTCCTCATCAAATTCTAATAATTTCTATTTTTAATTTAACCTTTAAATAATTTAGTTTAATTTCATGCAATACTAAGAGTTCATCCCATCAAATAATGTATATAATTACTTTACTCTCCTCACTTTTTAAATAATTTTTTCGGATTGATGAATTAAAAGATAAAGTATATTTAAAATATTATTTTTTTCAAATAAATATTAATTACTCCCTCGGTCCGACTAAAAGTGATCACGTTTAACTAAATTTGTGAGAGATTTTTGGTCAAACGTGACCACTTTTAGTGGGACAGAGGGAGTATGATTTATTATATTATACTCATTCGTCCCACCAAATTTTTTACGTTTTCCTTTTTTAGTTGTTTGTTACATTTTCTTTTTAAAACAACTTTATTATTCACACAAGTTCAAATAATATATATTTTTATCACCACTTATATTACTTTTAAACTCAATGTAACAAACTCGACGGGATAGAGGGAATAACAAATTATTTAATTTTTTATAAATTTATTTGTAGAACATCAAATATGGAACGTAACATATATAAGTGTGACAACACAAAATTAAAAGTAAACAAGACAATACTGAATCTCATCATATTGAAATCAACGTACGTCATCTCTTAATTGTGAAACGTGAACCATGCTGCAAATAATATACTCCCTTCTCCTTCCACTTTGATTTAGACACGTGTTTTAATGTAGTGTTTTGATTTTGTATAGAAAAATATAGCTAGTGAAGTTTGGATTTACTTGTAATAACGATTAATTGAGATGCGTTATAAAAGTAGAGTTAATTAGTGCATGGAATTTTGATTCTCACATAATTTATAATATTTAATTTGATTGTATGCATAGGATAGTTAATATAAATGTAAAGTTTTAATGTTGAAAATATTAATTTGGCTGATAAAAAGTAAATATGTTAAAACATTAGTGAATGAAGTTAGTACTAATTAATAAGTTGAAAAGTCGTTGTCACCAATTTTACAAACATATGGGTGAAAGAGCAAGCTTTCAATCCTTTGTTGTAACTGAGAGTGATTTCCATCTCCATCCAGATACATAAACTGCGCTGCTCTTCCTAGATTAGCTGCAATCGCACCCACATCCTCCATAAACGGCCCACCGCCGCCGCCGCCGCCGCCGCCGCCCACCGCGGAGTTCATCTGCTTCCACGCCTCTCTTATCATAGACCTCACGTGCTCTTCCGCCTCTTCTTCTGATCTATTCCCTTCCTTCATGTAACACTGTATCGATTTTGCCACGTCACCTCTCTTCATCTCCGACTACATTACAACAACAAATATTCTTTAAGTCATCATATATAGTTAATTCTTTACGTACCAAATTAAATATATATTTACTACTACAATACTACTAAACGTACCGATGATGTTCCGAGATCATCAGGAAGCCTTACGAGCAACCCTGAAAGTCGAATTAAATTGTGGTATTTGCAGATGTAGATGCTGTCGATGTCTTGTTTATCCATGGAGCTATTATCTAATGTAAAATAAACTTGGGATATTACAGCAGGAGCCCCTATTGTGATACTTGCATTGTTGAGATATTCTTGCATGCTTGGTGTGTATCCACTTTTATACCACTTTGCCTCTTGCATGTATCCTTCTACCAAATCCACCCACTGCACTTCCCATCAACATTAAGTAATATCAAGGATTAGCATTAATTGCATGAAGCTTAAATAATTAAGGGGTAATTAATTACCGATTTATGTAAGTATGGGATACTGATGAAATCACGTTCCTTAAAAACATCGAATGCCAGCTCGGAAACAAAGTGGTGGAGTACATGGTAAAACACTTGCATGTAATATGGAAGTTTATCAATTGATCCTATGTCCCACCTGAGATTTATTAATTCATTTCAACCATTCAATCCATTAATTAATATCTAAACTATTTTAGTAATTTAATTGTAATGAATAAATATAATCCTTCAAATAAATACGTACCTTTGAATTGTTTGCGTGAACAATTGGAGTTCGTCGAGTGTACCGTAGATATCGTAGACGTCATCTAAAGATGTTATAAGAGTGATAATTTTGGCTGCTGTTTTCCTCTGATATCCAAATTTATGAGGCTCAAATAGAGCAAGGGCCCAATAGTAGCTTTCCACCAGTCTATCCCTCACAAATGGGAGTTTTTGTGGTAGACTTGAATTATTCCACCACCTATATTATATTATATACAATAGGGGATTTCATTTGGTCACATGTAACATGTAGATTTATCTTAGAACAAAATTTAAACCTCGTAAGATTATAGAGAAATAAATAATCCTTATATGGTATATATTTAGAAGTAGTTCATCACCTTGAGATGTCTTTGAGCTCTTCTTCTTGAGTTGCTTGAAGAATATTGAAATCGAGAATGGCGAGCTCAAATATAATGGGATTCGTGTCAGGTCTGTTGGCGTAAACATCCAAGAACCATCTTGCTTCCAGCCTTTGGATCCTCCAGTGAAGAGGAATCTCCAAAGAATGCCGAATCCATGCTATGAGATTATCATCCTCAATCGCATCTTCTTCAACCTTTTCCTGCAGAATTTTGGTGGTAAATGGTGTTGCTATCCCAAGTGTATCTTCTTCACCATCTCTCACTAGGAAAGATGCTTCATACAGTTGAAGTATCCCTTTCGTGTCTTCATATAGACTGGGCTTGAAATCAGTACCTCCATCGTTCTTGAAACACTCAAACACTTCTGCAAGAATATTCCACTTAGATTCAATTGTACAAAAAACATACTACTAGTATATATATAGCAGAATGATCTGCTATACCTTTGGAAACATTGAAACCATGCTGTCTGAGGAGTCTGAATCCAAGAGCTGTTGAATACAAATCTTTTCTCTCCTTATTTTGGAAACATTTATGGTCAGTATATATGCAAGTTAAGATGTGGTGAATATGTTGTTTAAAGAAATAGGACAATCCAAGATTTTGCAAGTC